>OY720445.1:78833015-78890955 GCA_963082915.1 Dolichopus griseipennis | reverse complement strand
ACTCTAAAATGCTTATAAGTGCCTTAAAATTGAGTTTAAAGTTTACAAAGACCATAATTTCAAAAAAAAAATATTTGGTTTATATGGAAATTATGAAATTTTAGTAGTGATCACGAATTAAAGCTAGAATCGCTCTAAGACGGTTCTAAGTGCCTTAAAATTGAGTTAAAAGTTTACAAAGACCATAATTTCAAAAAAAATATTTGGTTTACATGGAAATTATGAAATTTTAGTAGTGATCACGAATTAAAGCTAGAATCGCTCTAAGACGGTTCTAAGTGCCTTAAAATTGAGTTTAAAAAGATCCCATGACAAAAATTAAAAAAACTATAATAAATGTAAAAATCACTCTAAAATGCTTCTAAGTGCCTTAAAATTGAGTTTAAAGATTTACAAAGACCATAATTTCAAAAAAAAAAATTTGGTTTACATGGAAATTATGAAATTTTAGTAGTGATCACGAATTAAAGCTAGAATCGCTCTAAGACGGTTCTAAGTGCCTTAAAATTAAGTTTAAAAGATCCCATGACAAAAATTAAAAAAACTATAATAAATGTAAAATCACTCTAAAATGCTTCGAAGTGCCTTAAAATTGAGTTTAAAGTTTAGAAAGACCATAATTTCAAAAAAAAAAATTTGGTTTACATGGAAATTATGAAATTTTAGTAGTGATCACGAATTAAAGCTAGAATCGCTCTAAGACGGTTCTAAGTGCCTTAAAATTGAGTTTAAAAGATCCCATGACAAAAATTAAAAAAACTATAATAAATGTAAAATCACTCTAAAATGCTTCTAAGTGCCTTAAAATTGAGTTTAAAGATTTACAAAGACCATAATTTCAAAAAAAAAAATTTGGTTTACATGGAAATTATGAAATTTTAGTAGTGATCACGAATTAAAGCTAGAATCGCTCTAAGACGGTTCTAAGTGCCTTAAAATTGAGTTTAAAAGATCCCATGACAAAAATTAAAAAAACTATAATAAATGTAAAATCACTCTAAAATGCTTCTAAGTGCCTTAAAATTGAGTTTAAAGTTTACAAAGACCATAATTTCAAAAAAAAAAATTTGGTTTATATGGAAATTATGAAATTTTAGTAGTGATCACGAATTAAAGCTAGAATCGCTCTAAGACGGTTCTAAATGCCTTAAAATTGAGTTTAAAAGATCCCATGACAAAAATTAAAAAAACTATAATAAATGTAAAATCACTCTAAAATGCTTCTAAGTGCCTTAAAATTGAGTTTAAAGTTTACAAAGACCATAATTTCAAAAAAAAAAATTTGGTTTACATGGAAATTATGAAATTTTAGTAGTGATCACGAATTAAAGCTAGAATCGCTCTAAGACGGTTCTAAGTGCCTTAAAATTGAGTTTAAAAGATCCCATGACAAAAATTAAAAAAACTATAATAAATGTAAAATCACTCTAAAATGCTTCTAAGTGCCTTAAAAATTGAGTTTAAAGTTTACAAAGACCATAATTTCAAAAAAAAAAATTTGGTTTATATGGAAATTATGAAATTTTAGTAGTGATCACGAATTAAAGCTAGAATCGCTCTAAGACGGTTCTAAGTGCCTTAAAATTGAGTTTAAAAGATCCCATGACAAAAATTAAAAAAACTATAATAAATGAAAATCACTCTAAAATGCTTCTAAGTGCCTTAAAATTGAGTTTAAAGTTTACAAAGACCATAATTTCAAAAAAAAAATTTGGTTTTACATGGAAATTATGAAATTTTTAGTAGTTATCACGAATTAAAGCTAGAATCTCTCTAAGACGGTTCTAAGTGCCATATAATTGAGTTTAAAGAATCCCATGACAAAAATTAAAAAAACTATTATAAATGTAAAATCACTCTAAAATGCTTCTAAGTGCCTTAAAATTGAGTTTAAAGTTTACAAAGACCATAATTTCAAAAAAAAAATTTGGTTTTACATGGAAATTATGAAATTTTAGTAGTGATCACGAATTAAAGCTAGAATCGCTCTAAGACGGTTCTAAGTGCCTTAAAATTGAGTTTAAAAGATCCCATGACAAAAATTAAAAAAAACTATAATAAATGTAAAATCACTCTAAAATGCTTCTAAGTGCCTTAAAATTGAGTTTAAAGTTTTACAAAGACCATAATTTCAAAAAAAAAAATTTGGTTTACATGGAAATTATGAAATTTTAGTAGTGATCACGAATTAAAGCTAGAATCGCTCTAAGACGGTTCTAAGTGCCTTAAAATTGAGTTTAAAAGATCCCATGACAAAAATTAAAAAAACTATAATAAATGTAAAATCACTCTAAAATGCTTCTAAGTGCCTTAAAATTGAGTTTAAAGTTTACAAAGACCATAATTTCAAAAAAAAAAATATTTGGTTTATATGGAAATTATGAAATTTTAGTAGTGATCACGAATTAAAGCTAGAATCGCTCTAAGACGGTTCTAAGTGCCTTAAAATTGAGTTTAAAAGATCCCATGACAAAAATTAAAAAAACTATAATAAATGTAAAATCACTCTAAAATGCTTCTAAGTGCCTTAAAATTGAGTTTAAAGATTTACAAAGACCATAATTTCAAAAAAAAAATTTGGTTTACATGGAAATTATGAAATTTTAGTAGTGATCACGAATTAAAGCTAGAATCGCTCTAAGACGGTTCTAAGTGCCTTAAAATTGAGTTTAAAAGATCCCATGACAAAAATTAAAAAAACTATAATAAATGTAAAATCACTCTAAAATGCTTCTAAGTGCCTTAAAATTGAGTTTAAAGTTTACAAAGACCATAATTTCAAAAAAAAAATTTGGTTTACATGGAAATTATGAAATTTTAGTAGTGATCACGAATTAAAGCTAGAATCGCTCTAAGACGGTTCTAAGTGCCTTAAAATTGAGTTTAAAAGATCCCATGACAAAAATTAAAAAAACTATAATAAATGTAAAATCACTCTAAAATGCTTCTAAGTGCCTTAAAATTGAGTTTAAAGATTTACAAAGACCATAATTTCAAAAAAAAAATTTGGTTTACATGGAAATTATGAAATTTTAGTAGTGATCACGAATTAAAGCTAGAATCGCTCTAAGACGGTTCTAAGTGCCTTAAAATTGAGTTTAAAAGATCCCATGACAAAAATTAAAAAAACTATAATAAATGTAAAATCACTCTAAAATGCTTCTAAGTGCCTTAAAATTGAGTTTAAAGTTTACAAAGACCATAATTTTAAAAAAAAAATATTTGGTTTATATGGAAATTATGAAATTTTAGTAGTGATCACGAATTAAAGCTAGAATCGCTCTAAGACGGTTCTAAGTGCCTTAAAATTGAGTTTAAAAGATCCCATGACAAAAATTAAAAAAACTATAATAAATGTAAAATCACTCTAAAATGCTTCTAAGTGCCTTAAAATTGAGTTTAAAGATTTACAAAGACCATAATTTCAAAAAAAAAATTTGGTTTACATGGAAATTATGAAATTTTAGTAGTGATCACGAATTAAAGCTAGAATCGCTCTAAGACGGTTCTAAGTGCCTTAAAATTGAGTTTAAAAGATCCCATGACAAAAATTAAAAAAACTATAATAATTGTAAAATCACTCTAAAATGCTTCTAAGTGCCTTAAAATTGAGTTTAAAGATTTACAAAGACCATAATTTCAAAAAAAAAATTTGGTTTACATGGAAATTATGAAATTTTAGTAGTGATCACGAATTAAAGCTAGAATCGCTCTAAGACGGTTCTAAGTGCCTTAAAATTGAGTTTAAAGTTTACAAAGACCATAATTTCAAAAAAAAAATTTGGTTTACATGGAAATTATGAAATTTTAGTAGTGATCACGAATTAAAGCTAGAATCGCTCTAAGACGGTTCTAAGGGCCTTAAAATTGAGTTTAAAAGATCCCATGACAAAAATTAAAAAAACTATAATAAATGTAAAATCACTCTAAAATGCTCCGAAGTGCCTTAAAATTGAGTTTAAAGTTTAGAAAGACCATAATTTCAAAAAAAAAATTTGGTTTACATGGAAATTATGAAATTTTAGTAGTGATCACGAATTAAAGCTAGAATCGCTCTAAGACGGTTCTAAGTGCCTTAAAATTGAGTTTAAAAGATCCCATGACAAAAATTAAAAAAACTATAATAAATGTAAAATCACTCTAAAATGCTTCTAAGTGCCTTAAAATTGAGTTTAAAGATTTACAAAGACCATAATTTCAAAAAAAAAATTTGGTTTACATGGAAATTATGAAATTTTAGTAGTGATCACGAATTAAAGCTAGAATCGCTCTAAGACGGTTCTAAGTGCCTTAAAATTGAGTTTAAAAGATCCCATGACAAAAATTAAAAAAACTATAATAAATGTAAAATCACTCTAAAATGCTTCTAAGTGCCTTAAAATTGAGTTTAAAGTTTACAAAGACCATAATTTCAAAAAAAAAATATTTGGTTTATATGGAAATTATGAAATTTTAGTAGTGATCACGAATTAAAGCTAGAATCGCTCTAAGACGGTTCTAAGTGCCTTAAAATTGAGTTTAAAAGATCCCATGACAAAAATTAAAAAAACTATAATAAATGTAAAATCACTCTAAAATGCTTCTAAGTGCCTTAAAATTGAGTTTAAAGATTTACAAAGACCATAATTTCAAAAAAAAAATTTGGTTTACATGGAAATTATGAAATTTTAGTAGTGATCACGAATTAAAGCTAGAATCGCTCTAAGACGGTTCTAAGTGCCTTAAAATTGAGTTTAAAAGATCCCATGACAAAAATTAAAAAAACTATAATAATTGTAAAATCACTCTAAAATGCTTCTAAGTGCCTTAAAATTGAGTTTAAAGATTTACAAAGACCATAATTTCAAAAAAAAAATTTGGTTTACATGGAAATTATGAAATTTTAGTAGTGATCACGAATTAAAGCTAGAATCGCTCTAAGACGGTTCTAAGTGCCTTAAAATTGAGTTTAAAAGATCCCATGACAAAAATTAAAAAAACTATAATAAATGTAAAATCACTCTAAAATGCTTATAAGTGCCTTAAAATTGAGTTTAAAGTTTACAAAGACCATAATTTCAAAAAAAAAATATTTGGTTTATATGGAAATTATGAAATTTTAGTAGTGATCACGAATTAAAGCTAGAATCGCTCTAAGACGGTTCTAAGTGCCTTAAAATTGAGTTTAAAAGATCCCATGACAAAAATTAAAAAAACTATAACAAATGTAAAATCACTCTAAAATGCTTCTAAGTGCCTTAAAATTGAGTTTAAAGATTTACAAAGACCATAATTTCAAAAAAAAAATTTGGTTTACATGGAAATTATGAAATTTTAGTAGTGATCACGAATTAAAGCTAGAATCGCTCTAAGACGGTTCTAAGTGCCTTAAAATTGAGTTTAAAAGATCCCATGACAAAAATTAAAAAAACTATAATAAATGTAAAATCACTCTAAAATGCTTCTAAGTGCCTTAAAATTGAGTTTAAAGTTTACAAAGACCATAATTTCAAAAAAAAAATATTTGGTTTATATGGAAATTATGACATTTTAGTAGTGATCACGAATTAAAGCTAGAATCGCTCTAAGACGGTTCTAAGTGCATTAAAATTGAGTTTAAAGTTTACAAAGACCATAATTTCAAAAAAAAAATATTTGGTTTATATGGAAATTATGAAATTTTAGTAGTGATCACGAATTAAAGCTAGAATCGCTCTAAGACGGTTCTAAGTGCCTTAAAATTGAGTTTAAAAGATCCCATGACAAAAATTAAAAAAACTATAATACATGTAAAATCACTCTAAAATGCTTCTAAGTGCCTTAAAATTGAGTTTAAAGATTTACAAAGACCATAATTTCAAAAAAAAAATTTGGTTTACATGGAAATTATGAAATTTTAGTAGTGATCACGAATTAAAGCTAGAATCGCTCTAAGACGGTTCTAAGTGCCTTAAAATTCAGTTTAAAAGATCCCATGACAAAAATTAAAAAAACTATAATAAATGTAAAATCACTCTAAAATGCTTCTAAGTGCCTTAAAATTGAGTTTAAAGTTTACAAAGACCATAATTTCAAAAAAAAAATTTGGTTTACATGGATATTTAGAAATTTTAGTAGTTACCACGAATTAAAGCTAGAATCTCTCTAAGATGGTTCTAAGTGCCTTAAAATTGAGTTTAAAGTTTACAAAGACCATAATTTCAAAAAAAAAATTTGGTTTACATGGAAATTATGAAATTTTAGTAGTGATCACGAATTAAAGCTAGAATCGCTCTAAGACGGTTCTAAGGGCCTTAAAATTGAGTTTAAAAGATCCCATGACAAAAATTAAAAAAACTATAATAAATGTAAAATCACTCTAAAATGCTCCGAAGTGCCTTAAAATTGAGTTTAAAGTTTAGAAAGACCATAATTTCAAAAAAAAAATTTGGTTTACATGGAAATTATGAAATTTTAGTAGTGATCACGAATTAAAGCTAGAATCGCTCTAAGACGGTTCTAAGTGCCTTAAAATTGAGTTTAAAAGATCCCATGACAAAAATTAAAAAAACTATAATAAATGTAAAATCACTCTAAAATGCTTCTAAGTGCCTTAAAATTGAGTTTAAAGATTTACAAAGACCATAATTTCAAAAAAAAAATTTGGTTTACATGGAAATTATGAAATTTTAGTAGTGATCACGAATTAAAGCTAGAATCGCTCTAAGACGGTTCTAAGTGCCTTAAAATTGAGTTTAAAAGATCCCATGACAAAAATTAAAAAAACTATAATAAATGTAAAATCACTCTAAAATGCTTCTAAGTGCCTTAAAATTGAGTTTAAAGTTTACAAAGACCATAATTTCAAAAAAAAAATATTTGGTTTATATGGAAATTATGAAATTTTAGTAGTGATCACGAATTAAAGCTAGAATCGCTCTAAGACGGTTCTAAGTGCCTTAAAATTGAGTTTAAAAGATCCCATGACAAAAATTAAAAAAACTATAATAAATGTAAAATCACTCTAAAATGCTTCTAAGTGCCTTAAAATTGAGTTTAAAGATTTACAAAGACCATAATTTCAAAAAAAAAATTTGGTTTACATGGAAATTATGAAATTTTAGTAGTGATCACGAATTAAAGCTAGAATCGCTCTAAGACGGTTCCAAGTGCCTTAAAATTGAGTTTAAAAGATCCCATGACAAAAATTAAAAAAACTATAATAATTGTAAAATCACTCTAAAATGCTTCTAAGTGCCTTAAAATTGAGTTTAAAGATTTACAAAGACCATAATTTCAAAAAAAAAATTTGGTTTACATGGAAATTATGAAATTTTAGTAGTGATCACGAATTAAAGCTAGAATCGCTCTAAGACGGTTCTAAGTGCCTTAAAATTGAGTTTAAAAGATCCCATGACAAAAATTAAAAAAACTATAATAAATGTAAAATCACTCTAAAATGCTTATAAGTGCCTTAAAATTGAGTTTAAAGTTTACAAAGACCATAATTTCAAAAAAAAAATATTTGGTTTATATGGAAATTATGAAATTTTAGTAGTGATCACGAATTAAAGCTAGAATCGCTCTAAGACGGTTCTAAGTGCCTTAAAATTGAGTTTAAAAGATCCCATGACAAAAATTAAAAAAACTATAATAAATGTAAAATCACTCTAAAATGCTTCTAAGTGCCTTAAAATTGAGTTTAAAGATTTACAAAGACCATAATTTCAAAAAAAAAATTTGGTTTACATGGAAATTATGAAATTTTAGTAGTGATCACGAATTAAAGCTAGAATCGCTCTAAGACGGTTCTAAGTGCCTTAAAATTGAGTTTAAAAGATCCCATGACAAAAATTAAAAAAACTATAATAAATGTAAAATCACTCTAAAATGCTTCTAAGTGCCTTAAAATTGAGTTTAAAGTTTACAAAGACCATAATTTCAAAAAAAAAATATTTGGTTTATATGGAAATTATGACATTTTAGTAGTGATCACGAATTAAAGCTAGAATCGCTCTAAGACGGTTCTAAGTGCCTTAAAATTGAGTTTAAAGTTTACAAAGACCATAATTTCAAAAAAAAAATTTGGTTTACATGGAAATTATGAAATTTTAGTAGTGATCACGATCCCATTAAAAGATCCCATGACAAAAATTAAAAAAACTATAATAAATGTAAAATCACTCTAAAATGCTTCTAAGTGCCTTAAAATTGAGTTTAAAGTTTACAAAGACCATAATTTCAAAAAAAAAAATTTGGTTTATATGGAAATTATGAAATTTTAGTAGTGATCACGAATTAAAGCTAGAATCGCTCTAAGACGGTTCTAAGTGCCTTAAAATTGAGTTTAAAAGATCCCATGACAAAAATTAAAAAAACTATAATAAATGTAAAATCACTCTAAAATGCTTCTAAGTGCCTTAAAATTGAGTTTAAAGTTTACAAAGACCATAATTTAAAAAAAAAAAATTTGGTTTATATGGAAATTATGAAATTATAGTAGTTATCACGAATTAAAGCTAGAATCGCTCTAAGACGGTTCTAAGTGCCTTAAAATTGAGTTTAAAGAATCCCATGACAAAAATTAAAAAAACTATAATAAATGTAAAATCACTCTAAAATGCTTCTAAGTGCCTTAAAATTGAGTTTAAAGTTTACAAAGACCATAATTTATATGGAATTATATGGGTTTATATGGAAATTATGAAATTTTAGTAGTGATCACGAATTAAAGCTAGAATCGCTCTAAGACGGTTCTAAATGCCTTAAAATTGAGTTTAAAAGATCCCATGACAAAAATTAAAAAAACTATAATAAATGTAAAATCACTCTAAAATGCTTCTAAGTGCCTTAAAATTGAGTTTAAAGTTTACAAAGACCATAATTTAAAAAAAAAAATTTGGTTTATATGGAAATTATGAAATTTTAGTAGTGATCACGAATTAAAGCTAGAATCGCTCTAAGACGGTTCTAAGTGCCTTAAAATTGAGTTTAAAGGATACCATGACAAAAATTAAAAAAACTATAATAAATGTAAAATCACTCTAAAATGCTTCTAAGTGCCTTAAAATTGAGTTTAAAGTTTACAAAGACCATAATTTCAAAAAAAAAATTTGGTTTACATGGAAATTTAGAAATTTTAGTAGTTATCACGAATTAAAGCTAGAATCTCTCTAAGACGGTTCTAAGTGCCATATAATTGAGTTTAAAGAATCCCATGACAAAAATTAAAAAAACTATAATAAATGTAAAATCACTCTAAAATGCTTCTAAGTGCCTTAAAATTGAGTTTAAAGTTTACAAAGACCATAATTTCAAAAAAAAAATTTGGTTTACATGGAAATTATGAAATTTTAGTAGTGATCACGAATTAAAGCTAGAATCGCTCTAAGACGGTTCTAAGTGCCTTAAAATTGAGTTTAAAGGATACCATGACAAAAATTAAAAAAACTATAATACATGTAAAATCACTCTAAAATGCTTCTAAGTGCCTTAAAATTGAGTTTAAAGTTTACAAAGACCATAATTTCAAAAAAAAAATTTGGTTTACATGGAAATTTAGAAATTTTAGTAGTTATCACGAATTAAAGCTAGAATCTCTCTAAGACGGTTCTAAGTGCCATATAATTGAGTTTAAAGAATCCCATGACAAAAATTAAAAAAACTATAATAAATGTAAAATCACTCTAAAATGCTTCTAAGTGCCTTAAAATTGAGTTTAAAGTTTACAAAGACCATAATTTCAAAAAAAAAATTTGGTTTACATGGAAATTATGAAATTTTAGTAGTGATCACGAATTAAAGCTAGAATCGCTCTAAGACGGTTCTAAGTGCCTTAAAATTGAGTTTAAAAGATCCCATGACAAAAATTAAAAAAACTATAATAATTGTAAAATCACTCTAAAATGCTTCTAAGTGCCTTAAAATTGAGTTTAAAGTTTACAAAGACCATAATTTCAAAAAAAAAAATTTGGTTTATATGGAAATTATGAAATTATAGTAGTTATCACGAATTAAAGCTAGAATCGCTCTAAGACGGTTCTAAGTGCCTTAAAATTGAGTTTAAAGAATCCCATGACAAAAATTAAAAAAACTATAATAAATGTAAAATCACTCTAAAATGCTTCTAAGTGCCTTAAAATTGAGTTTAAAGTTTACAAAGACCATAATTTATATGGAATTATATGGGTTTATATGGAAATTATGAAATTTTAGTAGTGATCACGAATTAAAGCTAGAATCGCTCTAAGACGGTTCTAAATGCCTTAAAATTGAGTTTAAAAGATCCCATGACAAAAATTAAAAAAACTATAATAAATGTAAAATCACTCTAAAATGCTTCTAAGTGCCTTAAAATTGAGTTTAAAGTTTACAAAGACCATAATTTAAAAAAAAAAATTTGGTTTATATGGAAATTATGAAATTTTAGTAGTGATCACGAATTAAAGCTAGAATCGCTCTAAGACGGTTCTAAGTGCCTTAAAATTGAGTTTAAAGGATACCATGACAAAAATTAAAAAAACTATAATAAATGTAAAATCACTCTAAAATGCTTCTAAGTGCCTTAAAATTGAGTTTAAAGTTTACAAAGACCATAATTTCAAAAAAAAAATTTGGTTTACATGGAAATTTAGAAATTTTAGTAGTTATCACGAATTAAAGCTAGAATCTCTCTAAGACGGTTCTAAGTGCCATATAATTGAGTTTAAAGAATCCCATGACAAAAATTAAAAAAACTATAATAAATGTAAAATCACTCTAAAATGCTTCTAAGTGCCTTAAAATTGAGTTTAAAGTTTACAAAGACCATAATTTCAAAAAAAAAATTTGGTTTACATGGAAATTATGAAATTTTAGTAGTGATCACGAATTAAAGCTAGAATCGCTCTAAGACGGTTCTAAGTGCCTTAAAATTGAGTTTAAAGGATACCATGACAAAAATTAAAAAAACTATAATAAATGTAAAATCACTCTAAAATGCTTCTAAGTGCCTTAAAATTGAGTTTAAAGTTTACAAAGACCATAATTTCAAAAAAAAAAATATTTGGTTTATATGGAAATTATTAAATTTTAGTAGTGATCACGAATTAAAGCTAGAATCGCTCTAAGACGGTTCTAAGTGCCTTAAAATTGAGTTTAAAGAATCCCATGACAAAAATTAAAAAAACTTTAATTATTGTAAAATTACTCTAAAATGCTTCTAAGTGCCTTAAAATTGAGTTTAAAGTTTACAAAGACCATAATTTCAAAAAAAAAATTTGGTTTACATGGAAATTTAGAAATTTTAGTAGTTATCACGAATTAAAGCTAGAATCTCTCTAAGACGGTTCTAAGTGCCATATAATTGAGTTTAAAGAATCCCATGACAAAAATTAAAAAAACTATAATTAAAGTAAAATCACTCTAAAATGCTTCTAAGTGCCTTAAAATTGAGTTTAAAGTTTACAAAGACCATAATTTCAAAAAAAAAATTTGGTTTACATGGAAATTTAGAAATTTTAGTAGTTATCACGAATTAAAGCTAGAATCTCTCTAAGACGGTTCTAAGTGCCATATAATTGAGTTTAAAGAATCCCATGACAAAAATTAAAAAAACTATAATAAATGTAAAATCACTCTAAAATGCTTCTAAGTGCCTTAAAATTGAGTTTAAATTTGGTTTATATGGAAATTATGAAATTTTAGTAGTGATCACGAATTAAAGCTAGAATCGCTCTAAGACGGTTCTAAGTGCCTTAAAATTGAGTTTAAAAGATCCCATGACAAAAATTAAAAAAACTATAATAAATGTAAAATAACTCTAAAATGCTTCTAAGTGCCTTAAAATTGAGTTTAAAGTTTACAAAGACCATAATTTCAAAAAAAAAAATTTGGTTTATATGGAAATTATGAAATTATAGTAGTTATCACGAATTAAAGCTAGAATCGCTCTAAGACGGTTCTAAGTGCCTTAAAATTGAGTTTAAAGAATCCCATGACAAAAATTAAAAAAACTATAATAAATGTAAAATCACTCTAAAATGCTTCTAAGTGCCTTAAAATTGAGTTTAAAGTTTACAAAGACCATATTTTATGAAATTTTAGTAGTGATCACGAATTAAAGCTAGAATCGCTCTAAGACGGTTCTAAATGCCTTAAAATTGAGTTTAAAGGATCTCATGACAAAAATTAAAAAAACTTTAATTATTGTAAAATCACTCTAAAATGCTTCTAAGTGCCTTAAAATTGAGTTTAAAGTTTACAAAGACCATAATTTCAAAAAAAAAAAAATTTGGTTTACATGGAAATTATGAAATTTTAGTAGTGATCACGAATTAAAGCTAGAATCGCTCTAAGACGGTTCTAAGTGCCTTAAAATTGAGTTTAAAAGATCCCATGACAAAAATTAAAAAAACTATAATAAATGTAAAATCACTCTAAAATGCTTCTAAGTGCCTTAAAATTGAGTTTAAATTTGGTTTATATGGAAATTATGAAATTTTAGTAGTGATCACGAATTAAAGCTAGAATCGCTCTAAGACGGTTCTAAGTGCCTTAAAATTGAGTTTAAAAGATCCCATGACAAAAATTAAAAAAACTATAATAAATGTAAAATAACTCTAAAATGCTTCTAAGTGCCTTAAAATTGAGTTTAAAGTTTACAAAGACCATAATTTCAAAAAAAAAAATTTGGTTTATATGGAAATTATGAAATTATAGTAGTTATCACGAATTAAAGCTAGAATCGCTCTAAGACGGTTCTAAGTGCCTTAAAATTGAGTTTAAAGAATCCCATGACAAAAATTAAAAAAACTATAATAAATGTAAAATCACTCTAAAATGCTTCTAAGTGCCTTAAAATTGAGTTTAAAGTTTACACAGACCATAATTTCAAAAAAAAAAATTTGGTTTATTTGGAAATTATGAAATTTTTGTAGTGATCACGAATTAAAGCTAGAATCGCTCTAAGTGCCTTAAAATTGAGTTTAAAGAATCCCATACCAAAAATTAAAAAAACTATAATAAATGTAAAATCACTCTAAAATGCTTCTAAGTGCCTTAAAATTGAGTTTAAAGTTTACACAGACCATAATTTCAAAAAAAAAAATTTGGTTTATTTGGAAATTATGAAATTTTAGTAGTGATCACGAATTAAAGCTAGAATCGCTCTAAGACGGCTCTAAGTGCCTTAAAATTGAGTTTAAAGAATCCCATACCAAAAATTAAAAAAACTATAATAAATGTAAAATCACTCTAAAATGCTTCTAAGTGCCTTAAAATTGAGTTTAAAGTTTACAAAGACCATAATTTCAAAAAAAAAAATTTGTTTTATATGGAAATTATGAAATTTTAGTAGTGATTACGAATTAAAGCTAGAATCGCTCTAAGACGGTTCTAAGTGCCTTAAAATTGAGTTTAAAGTTTACACAGACCATAATTTCAAAAAAAAAAATTTTGTTTACATGGAAATTATGAAATTTTAGTAGTGATCACGAATTAAAGCTAGAATCGCTCTAAGGCTGTTCTAAGTGCCTTAAAATTCAGTTTAAAGATTTCCATACCAAAAATTAAAAAAACTATAATAAATGTAAAATCACTCTAAAATGCTTCTAAGTGCCTTAAAATTGAGTTTAAAGTTTACAAAGACCATAATTTCAAAAAAAAAAAATTTGGTTTATATGGAAATTATGAAATTTTAGTAGTGATCACGAATTAAAGCTAGAATCGCTCTAAGAAGGTTCTAAGTGCAGTAAGATTTAGTTTAAAGAATTCCATACCAAAAATTATTTCTATATAATTAATTCTATTATTAGTAGAATTCTTGAGTTGAGAATTCATGATTAGAGTTGACATCAGTTATTATAGTTAGAAAAAAGAATCAAAACTCTTAGAATTCTTACTCATACCTAAAATTCAGGAAGATTCGAACATTTCTGAAAAATTTTATATGTAACTACTTCATATACACGAAGTTAAAACCTAATTTCATTTTTTTTAAGAAGAAAGAATAAGAATAACCTTGATATGCAGAATGTATCGCTCTTTAATAAGATATTTCTTAAACTCAAAACAAAAGTATAGATACACTTTATTTGTAATAATAATCAAATTGTTTTTATTGTTCTTAAAAAAATTTTACAATAATACAAAACTTAAATAAACATTTGCTTTCTATCTCTTTCCCTCATTCTACTTTACTTTTCTAATTTCTATAACCATTTTAAAATTACCATTTTTTTTTCTTCTATTTTTTAATATTTTTTCGTATTGTATCGCTCGCTTGTTCGCTTATTCGCTTAAAATAATCATAGAGAATAAAGTTTAAATTTCAAATAGAAAATATGTAGAATTCATGAACAATCCACAAGGTATAAAAACAATTGTTATATGTTACACACATAAAAACAAATGAGAAAAAAAATAAAAAAAAAAAAGTACAGTAAAGACTGCTACAATTGACTACGCAGTATACTAATTTGCAATAATAAATTGACTGCACAGCAAACTTATTAAAAACTTAATAAAAGTTATTTCCGGTGAATTACAAGGTTTAAATTAGACTATTTGAGTTTCATTAGTCTAAATCATTTCTGGGCCTAATCTGATATGACCATTTACAATTAAAATTTATAACTGTTTTATCCGTTATACAACACATTTAATTCTGTTCGCAACACCTGAGACAATAATGGATTAAATCGAAATACCTAGTTTAGTCGTAAAGTTCTTCATTGCGACAATATCGCTTGAACACCCCCCTACTATTCTAGCTTCAGCAGGTTTTCCGATCTTTTATAATCAATCGATGACTAAATTTTGAGGATATTTCAAAAGATTTAAATCCTCAATTTTAAAATCAATTTCATCATTCAATTCATCAGACACGATAGATTAAATGGAATAACTATAGTTTGGTCGTATAGTTCCTTTTATATCCACATTGTACTAACTTTTTTCGAGCGGCATAGATTCGAGCTATAGTGGTCCGGTTTTTTTACAATCTAACAACGGTAAAATTTTGAGATTATTTCATAAGATTTATACAATACACTTTAAGGAAGTTATAGTCATAATATTATACACACCAAATGTTCAACATTAAAGCTACTTATTAATTAGAGTCTCAACAATTGTACACTTTACATTATTAATTTTTGATTTTAAAAATTGTAAAAAGTGAAAAAAAAAAAAACTTAAACAAATAAAAAGAATGAGCTAATCTAGTTAATGTTCGTCTTGTTGCGTGGTGTGTAATTCTTGGAAAAAATACAAAATAGAAAAAAAAATTAAATGAAAAAGATAAATAAAAAAAATTCCTTTTGTTCTCTTTCTTTTGTTTGTATATTTCTTCATATATATATATATATATATATACATAAGAATAAAAAATACAAATATAAAAAGGAATCCCTAGAAAATATAAGGAGGACTAAAATTATTCACCATCATAATAGTAAAAAATACATAATGATAAAACAAAAAGAATTAAATAAAAATATATATAATGTTATATAAATAAATATTTATATAATTATATATGTATATATATATATGCATATATATTTATTCATTATATTCATAAAAATATTTATATAAATAAAATTATACAATACATTTAAATAAAATGTTAAAGAAAAAAAAAAAAAAAAAAAAAAAAATTAAATAAATGTTGGTACTTACGTTGAGTGTAAATCCCTATAAATGGCCTCGTCTGAATGACTTCTTTCACTTTGTGACAGCTGAGCATGGAAACCTCTACAATTGTACAAAATAAAAATAAAATAAATTAATGTATATATATATATATAATTGTACAATAATTTGTGTAATAAAAAAAAATAAACAAATATAAAACTCAGAATAAAAAATAAATTAAATTAGTCTTTTAAACACAATTAAATTGGCACCTATTTTATTTTTATATTCTCCTATACCATATTATCAAGTGATAATCAGAACATAATATTATACAAAAACGAGGAAGAGTGTGGTATAGTAGACTGTGTCAACTCTGGGATACCCGCATGACCGTAACATATACATTATATCATGCGGTTATTTACTTTTGGCAAAATTTAAAATATTCAGCTTTATAGAGTAATGCTTATATAAAAGAAGGAGTTGTATGGCAGCTACTCGAACCCTTTGCAGTAGACCAACCAAATTTTGCAGTAACTTTGGCCATTACACTAAACTATTTTTGGCAAAATTTCAGACACCCACCTTCATTTGCTGTAGTGTAATCCTCATATAAAAGAAGGAGTTGTATGGCAGCTACTCGAACCCTCAGCAGTAGACCAACCAAACTTTGCAGTAACTTTGGCCATTACACTAAACTATTTTTTGCAAAATTTCAGACTACCACCTTCTTTAGGTGTAGTGTAAAGCTCATATAAAAGAAGGAGTTGTATGGCAGCTACTCGAACCCTCTGTAGTAGACTAACCAAATTTTGCAGAAACTTAGGCAATAAAGTTAAACTACTTTTGGCAAAATTTCAGACACGCAGCTGCAATAGGTACAGAGAAATACTCATATATAAAAAGAAGTTGTATGGCAGCTACCCGAACCCATGAATCAAAATGGCTGGATTTTAATAGCGATTCCGATTTTTGCATAAAAACGAATTTGTGAAAATTTCATAATCCTAGCTCCTTAATTTTTGAGTTATCGTGATGACGGACGGACGGACGGATCCGATCCGTACACTTGAGTCTATATCTACCTCCCCTCCTTCTTTGCGTCACAAACGTAATGACAAATTTATTATACCCTTTGCCTATATAGTCATACGGGTATAAAAAAAGTAAATCAGTTTCAGAAAATTGTGATGGTATATATATATATATATATATACTTATTTGAATTAAATAAAATTAATTTAAAATAAATATATAGTAACAATTTAATATTTTTTTTTGATTTTTTTTTTATATCAAGAATTATAAGATGGAGAGGTTCGTACCCTAGGAGTATATTTAAGTTGAATTCTTTAATTTGTGCAAATTAATGTTATTTACAAATACAAATTTTCTTTTCTTTGGGTTGTAGAAGCGGAAGCTTTCAAAGGAATTCAAGGAAAAACGAGTAATAGGAAGAGTTTTTAAAATTTAGTATGTTTCCTTTATATCCTTGAAATTTAATATACATTGGATTAGCCAGATCGAATACTTAAATATACGCATCCAAAGACCTACTAAATCTTCGGAGGCGTGTGAGAAGTATCCGATCTGGTATAAAATATTTTCGAAATTAATTAAGGAAGAAAATTGAATTTTATACAAAGAAATTCGATCAAATATCTTTGATGTTTTGATTTGACCCTGAACTTCTAGACAAATAGCTGCTTGAAATTCTAGACAAATAGCTGCAAAAAAAAATGGAAGCTTGTCAGTAGAAAAATCGGATTCCATGTTAATTCGTTACAATATTATAAATGGAATCTAATATAAGTTATAACAAGGAAATTTCTGATTTAAAAATGATTAATATTTTATTAGCATTTAAAATTTTAAGTAATTCATTTAAAAAACAGAGCAATTTCTATAAAAAAATTCTATATAGTTTATATTTTTATGATCAGTATTAATATTTTAATATTACAGTAATTTTTTAACTAGAACTATTTATTTATAGTTTTGATTTGTTGAAAAATATTAAAACTTCACACGCCTCCGAAGTTTTAGTAGGCCTTTGGATGCGTGTGTTTAAGTACTCGATCTGGCTAATCCAATGTATATAAAATTTCAAGGATATAAAGGAAACATACAATTAAATTTAAATTAAATAAGATTATAATAATGTTACAATAGCCATCTTTTATAAAATATACCTATTATATGGTACATATCAAATATTGTCCTAGTTTTGAATTTGAACAAAATGTAAATAGGTCCAGTACTTATGTTTTTGTATTTTTGTTAGTATAAAGTTCATTTTATGAATGAGAAAATATAATATTGATACTAATATTGTTATTTAAGTATAAATAAATGAAAAAAAAGATTTAGTAACTGTTGATACTATTTAAAATACTAATAAAGTATAAATAAATAAAGTTTAAATAGTTTTTACTGAAAAAATTGTCAGTTTTACTGAAAAATAAAAATTTACTGGAAATAATAAAATTTTTACTGAAAAGATAATTTTTACCAAAAACTAATACACGTGGTTTTACTGGAAAAAAGGTTATTTTTACTGAAATAAAAAATTTTTACTGAAAAAATAGATTAATTTACTGCAAAACAATTTTGTACTTAAATTTAAAAAAGGAAAAGATTATTTTTACTGAAAATAAAAATTGTGCTAAAAGAAAATTTAATGCGAATTTGAAATAAAATACTGACCATAAAAATACAAAGTATTGGAGAAAGTCAGTAAAAAAAATGTCCTGATTTTTACGGGTGTATTTCTTTTTTTTAAATTTGAGAGCAATTTAAGACTTTTTTTTTTTTTTTTTTTTTTGAACAAATCACTTCTAACAAAATGTAAATTTATTCAAAAAACAAAACAACTAAGGGGAATAAAATATTTATTTTCAGGATTATTTTTCTAAAAATTACAATTTCATTTTATATTTTATCATATTCTTTTTATCACCAAACCTTTTTATATTTTACTTTCGTTTTATTTTCAGAAAAAAATAATGTTAGGGAGTGAAAATTTTGGTATGAAAAAACTAAATTATGACAAATTCACTGTAATATTATTGTTAGGTGCTGAATGATGATGTATTTCTATAAATAAAGTTGACATTATACTGAAAATAAAATATATTTTTAACTAATTTTTTTTTTTTTTTGATAGTCTTATGGAATTTATAAAAAAAAATGAAGTTATAAGATTATTAATATACTTTTTAAAATAATAAAAATAAATACAGATTGATATTAGAGTATGGACAGCATATCTGTATTACGTCATAATGAATTAAAATACATTAATTTTTAAGGCATTACACTGTAATGAAAATAAATTTGACTAATATAAAAATAAATTAGATTTTATAAAGGTGGGGGGCTTCGTTTATGGACAGTCTCGTTTGGGCCATATTTTACTATTTGTATTATAGGTATAGAGAGGCTTTATGAATGGACTAACTTAAATATGGAATTCAAACGTAGCAAAAGTGTTACAAATTTTGATACTTAAAGAATTATTTTAAATTTCCATTCATAATAACAACGACTTCAAATCAAATTACTAATTCTAAAAATGAAATACAAAATTATTTCAATAATATTATAAAAAATTTGAACTTACACCTAATTTAACATATAAAAAAATAAGTAAAATTTTACCCCAGATTTTTCTCAATACATTTTAAAGTCTAATATACCAAAATAACAACAGGTGTTTGTATTTTGTATAAATCAAAATTAATATAAAACCTTATCTTTAGTATGTATATACATAAACTGATTAGCTTTAAAAACTAACTACTCGTAAACCAGCAAAATAAAGTAACAATTATTTAATCGGTTGATCTACTTCTTAAATTTCTACTTCATTAACATAACAATAAAGAAATTTTTTTTTTTTTTTTTTTTTTTTTATTCTTCAAGAAAAAGGAATACTGTTATTTAAATAAATTTCTATGCAAATAAATATATATTATTAAAGTCTTTGCAAAATTGCCAAATATCTACTTAAATTTTTATTTAAATTATAGCTCCTAAAAATATGCAATTGTATTTAAAATCTATATTTAGGTTCATTTTGTGTGATCTAATTAAGCACATTCTTAAATTTTAACACATTTTGATTGTCAATGTATAAATAAAATTATTAAAATTATTTTCAATACTTAATAATTTAATTTGTGAGTTATAAAACCGAAATTCAAAATATATATGCAGTAGTTTAAATTTTTCTATTAAGACCATTTGTGATTGGTGTTTTAATGTTAAATGGGTTTGAAGAATAGACAGAAACTTATTGAAATGGTTTCATTTTTATTGACAATCGAATATTAAATTTTGAATCGAAGATTTAAATTGACAAACACACACAATTCAATGTACCAGTAAATGACAAAATAATTAGACTGACAATTAAAATTATAATCATTTATTTTAAATTAAGGAATAAAATCATACTCCGAATAAAAATAAACAATTTATTCTTAATCATATTTGAGGAAAAGGGCGGCGAAATGTCGTAAATTACATAGAATTTTGTTAATTTTTTTTTGTTATACCAGAACACCATTTAAAATGTTGATAACGTGTACAATAAAGGGGTGAAAACACCCATTGACACTCCTGTAAATACTAAAATCCTATACAGTAATATATATATATATATAAAAAAGTATATACATAGATATATTTTGGTATATTTTTATATACTATATAAATAACGGATAGGGAAATTGAATTTTCCTAACTAAAAAATCATATGAAAAGGATATTTTAAGATATATAAGTTCATTTAAAGTTACAGGATATATAATCAAGTGTAGTATAATATTAATACAAGTTAATAAAATTTAATATTTATATATATAAAATATAATTTATGCAAATGTTATATGAATTCAATTTTAAATTTAAATATTTAATAAATATGGAAATTGATATAAACGTTTTATAAAAAGAAATTAATAGATTTAAATAATTAGATATTCCTTAAGATAATGCGGTGAATGTGTACTTATATATATTTAGAAATTTTATTAAAAAACTATTAGAATTTAAATGAAATTTAGGATATAATTTAATATTGACTTTGAAATAGTTTTAATTATGTTGATATAATATACCAATTAATATTTATTTTGTTATGTTAATTTTACTCCAAAATACCCCGAAATACCCCATGTATATAATTTATTATATATATTTATATATCTGGGTTGTGTTGGACTTGAACCAACTAAAACGTCCCCTTTATTTTAAAATTTTGAAATGGGCCTTAAATACACATGTATTATTTGGTTTTTAGGATCGGCATCACGAAAGGATATATGAATAAGGATATATGGGGTATTTCATTTATTTTTGGGGTATTATCAAACGATTAAGGCTCTTAATTAAAAATATGTGAATTTAAATTTTCAGGTTTAACATAAATAACGTTGTCCATTAGCGTAGAATTAAATAGAACAATTTATAAATATATATAATTATTTAAAAAATTTAAAGAGAAATTATAAATATCTTCCTGTATATTTTTTTTATTGTAAACATTTTTTAAGCATTACTTGGAAATATAAATCGAAAAAGAGGAAAAAAAATTATACAAAATGTCCCATTTTTTTTCCCCCAGTTTATAAAGACAATCTTAAATTAGATACAACAGTAAAATCTTTTTTAATCTACAACAATAAAAAGGACACGTTTTAATTGTAAAGTGCCTTTTCTTATTAACACAAAAAAAAAAATAAAATAAAACAAAAAAACAAACGGTTTAGTTGAAGAACATGAGTTCTACTTAAATAAAAACATGAAAAATCCCTCTCAAAATAATTAAAACACTTTAGATACCTTTTTTATTTTGTCTTTTATTTTCTAATTCCATTTTCTATTTTCAGGACATTTTTATTCTTTTGATATTTTCCTTACAATAAAAGAAATGAAAGAAATGAAAATTTTTTTTTGTTTAAGAGACATTTTTCAGGGACTTTCTTATTTTATTATACAATATATTCATCTCAGTTTGTTTTAATGCATTTATTTTGGGAAATATAAAAATTTGATTTAATTAAGAAAAATAATCAAAAAAAAAAAAAAAATTAGTAATCAAGAAACCAATAATAAATAAAAACTTTGTCAAATTCATCACGTTAGCCAATAAAAACCTTACAAAAGAATTATTTATTAAAAATCTGTAAGATGAAAGAAGGAAATAATTATACCAGCTGGCAAGTCTATATTTTCATAAAATTTACACTCAAGGTGCAATAACTTAAGAACCTACATTATAAAATCATTTTTCTGAAACTAAAACCTCCATTTTCTATTATTTAAAATTTTCTTAACCTAAAAGTATGCAATTTTGGGAAAACAATTTTTGAGATCAAATAATCTTGTGTAAGGATGTTTAAATACCTTTGCACACCTACCCAATCATACAAAATTTGTAGTATGCCGGTCATAAGACCTACATATGATTGGGGTCTCAATACTTACAAGTATTTTCAAGACTCCATCAAAACGTAAACAAGATGTCGTGAAGAGGGTTCAAGTCAAGCTACGACATTGATTGATTGATTAAATAATTAAGTTAGTCAATGACGAAAAACTCACTGATTATGTGAAAAAATGTGACTAATTGAATCGATTATGATCTCCTGAGGACTTCTTTGAAAGGTTCCACAAATTCTTATGCAAAAAGACTAACAAATGACTGATTATGGGGAAAAAGGTGGCTATAGTGACCTATGTTGTTTTTTTTTTAAACAAATTATAAAATTGATTAATAATTATAAAATATAAATTTTCAGACCACAAAATGTCGACATTAATATTTTTTTCATTTTGAAAATTTAATGATAAAAACATATTAAAAAGTTTTTCCATTGTTAACTCTGAAAATTTATTGTCTTCATAATTCTACTTGGCAAATTTCCAAATAATTTTAAAATAATTTTCTTAGAAATTTTTTTGAAAAAAATAAATAATTAGGTCAATGTTAAACTTTTAAATGGACTATAGGACGCCTAAGAAATAATTATCTTATAAGTATCATATTTTATATACAATAGAATTAATAAAATATATAAATTAAATTAATCTGGGCTAAGATTTAAGAATATTAAGAAAATATTGAATTAACTCCAAAATTTTAAATAAATGTGATTACTCATATTAGAGAAATTATTACAAGAAATTAGCATAAAAATCCGAATCGATATTATATCTAATAAAGATTACCAAAACAGTATTTAATTAACAAACTCACGGATACTAATGGATTCAGATCACCTGATATGTGTTCAATTAGTTAATGATTGAATTTTTTATTGGATACTGAAATTTGTAGATTTGAAGACAAAAAATAAAATTTATTTTTGAAATTTAATTAATAATAAAATCTAATTTAAATAATCAATTTATATGATAGACTTCGGAAATAAATGTATTAACTTAATTTAACTTAATTAAAAAAAATTAAGAATTTAATGATGAGCAATATCTAAAAATGATCTTACTCCTAAAATATTCTGCCCTTAATCATTATTTGAGTTCCATTTATAAATTCATTACTATATAATATTATATTATCAAAGATATAGGTACATAGGATTATAATACATATATCCCAGGAAAATGCTCATGAAGAAAATATATTTAAATAAAACAAGGTCACCTATTTCCAACAATTTTTGAGTATTTACCCCGGAGTAAATTTCGGTATTAATTCTAATTACCCTAGAGTTGATATTGCATTTTAAAGCTCATCTAATATCCTTTCGACTGTAATTAACAATCTTGATTTTTTATATAACAGCTAGATACCTTATAAGGAAAATTTTAACTCGGAAACGCTTGATTATAAATGAGCCTTTAAAACATCTTTTGTTCATTTTAATTTGCCTTAGTTATACTCTTGAAATTATTAACTTTATCCTAGGGACATTTTGTATACATTTTCATCCGTTTTTTTTTTCCAAGAACAAATTTCGATTGAGATATTAACTGGAACTTAAAAGTTTTTTTTTTTTTAATTAAAACTACGTTATAGCTAATAACTTCAGAACTAAAGTATATATGGCGCTAGGAACTAATATCTCCTATGTCAAAAACATCCTTTTTTATTGGTTAAAATTTAGTTAGAATTTTATTTTTGAAATTTGGGGTTTAAATCAATTTTGTGAATTATATGATTTAAACTCTAACAGTCTATCTACAATGAACGATATCGTTTCGCTCTCTACACGTAGCTGTCTGTCAAACTAAGTTAAATGTATATTGAATTATATGAAAGTGACTACAATAGACGCAGCCCTGACGCAACCATTATGCAGTCATTAATAAAGTTTTTTAACTTTTAACTTTTTCGCTTTCTCTACGTATTCAAATGTCAAATAATTGAACTGTAAAGTGTCAAAATAAAAAAAATATATCGTCATAATAAAAAATTCATAAAATTTAATAATTTTTTTCCTATCTAGGGTTAAATAATATAAAAATAAACTCTTGAATATTTTTTAATTCATGAACTGTGTAAACAAAACAATGTCAAAAATGCTGTCATGTACATTTCATTGTGGACAATCCTTTGTTGATTACGTATTGAGAGCGAAACGAGAGCGTCATTGTAGAAAGAGGATAACATTTCGAGAATTTAAAAGAAGTTGAGTTTTATTGGCGTTTAGTTCACAGTTAATATTGGAGATTATTTTAAAATAACTTAAAACTCATAATCAATTGCGTCAATTATAAACGTTAAAATTTTTGCACATCCTGTATTACCATAAATTTACCACAATACAAAATACAATAACTATAAGTCTGTTTTAATAAAAAATAAAAAGTTTATGAAAAAAAAGGCAAAAAAACCTAAACTTTTATATTGAGGTAAAAAACTTTATTTTTTGGCACAAATTCAAGGCTGAAAACCTTGACCCACAATAAAATTTTAATGGACTTCAAGAATAAAAAAAAAGGGAAGATTTTCAAAACTATTTCATTTCATGACACACAAGATGTCGTCAGATTTTTTGTTAATACTTAAGATACTAAAAAAAGTTTTGTCAAAATTACTCTATGACTTTAATTTTTATAAAAATTTCTCTGACGGCCATTTTCTTTTTTTTTTTTTTTAAAGTTAATTTTCTAAAATTACCAAATAAAAAGACATGATACAACAAATTTAAATCAAATAAGGACCTACTATTTTAAATATTTATTAAGATTTGAATTTTACTCAAATGCCATAATCTTTATAAATAAAATTTTTTATATTCAATGTTAAATTCAAATTCAATTATTATGCAAATTTAATTTACCGTTATAAAATCTCACGTAATATTTATATTATCCTTTAAAAATTTTTTTCAAATAAATTTAAAATAGACATCAATATTGGGGTACAATAATTTTGTATTGATATTTTTCGAGATTTTTTTTTTTAATTCAATAAAAAAAAAATTCAAAATATTTAAGGAAAGAGCATAAAAGAAGGATATTAAGGACCAAAACAAAACAAAAAATTGTATAATAAAATATTTTTAACAGTTATAAAAAAAAGTGAATAAATAAAAGTCGAAAAACAAATTCAAACCAACCTAAAATCTATCATATACCGTTATGTTTGTAGTTACGTAAATAAAATGATAAATAAGGTGTCCTGTAAATGGTTTAAACAGTTACAATAATTATTTAACGGATATAAAGGAATGTACAAGTCCTTGAGATTATTATTTAACAAATATGATAATCCAAAAATCTTAATTTCTTAAAGCTTTGAAGAATTCTTCGGAAACTTATCCTCGAAATTCAATTGTAGACTTCTATCACAAGTCTCGTATCTACAACAATTTTAGTTAAAAAAGTTTTTGTTTATTAAAGTCTCACATTATCCAATAGAACTCTTATTTTCTCAATGGATGACTTTTAATGCTTTTAACATTCCGTTTTTGTGCGATATTTTTGCAAGTTTTTTACCCAATAATTGGACTGCAGTTCTAAAACGACTACATGAAGTTTGACTAAAAAAAAGTTCAAAATTATGGGAGAATTTGTTCGCGACAAATTGATGTAGTGGCATGTTCAAGGTCTTACTATGAAACTATAGTCAAGGCTAACACTATAAACTTTTAAAACTTATTCATATATTTGGGCCTATTAAATAGACTTATAAAGGCAATTAAATATAGATATTTTTGCAAGTTTTTTACCCAATCATTGGTCTACAGTTCTAAAACGACTACATGAAGTCTGACTAAAAAAAAGTTCAAAATTATGGGAGAATTTGTTCGCGACAAATTGATGTAGTGGCATGTTCAAGGTCTTACTATGAAACTGTAGTCAAGGCTAACACTATAAACCTTTAAAACTTATTCATATATTTGGGCCTATTAAATAGACTTATAAAGGCAATTAAATATACATATGACTACCTGCATAGTTCTAGAATTTTACGGAAATTTAATTACTTTCTTTTTGGTTTACACAAAAATTTTCCTAGAATAACTAAATTTATTCAAAGTTAATCTTCAGATCTTTATATTCAAAAATTACAATAAATAAATACCTTTTTGATTTTATTCTAAAAATGTTTGCGTATCAGGTGCGCATCGTTCTTTACTCTCATTTAATAAAGATTTATTTCGTCAAAAGAGGGGATTCGCAATAATTTTTTCCCCCCTGTTACTCAACTTAAGAGCATATGACTTCAACTTAAAGTTTCCATTCATTTCTATTCACAACTTTTTCTACTATTTTATTTCAGGATAGTTTGGGTCTACTTTACTACTTTATACTTTACGGTACTATTTACCGTCCAGTACCGTTCTTCTCGATGCTTTTTTTGGATCCACCTCTTGACCTAGATTTGCTTAGAGGATTCAAGGCTAACTCCATTTTTGTTATGCATTCCTCATTTTTCCTTAGTTCTAATAATTTGCTAAATTACTGATTTTCCATTTGTTAGGGTCCACAAGTCTGTAATTAGCATTCTATTTGGCTAGAATATACGGTACATTATGCTGAGATATTTATTTATGAAAACTTGTAATTTATTCTTAATGGAATTAGTGGGCAACTATGATTCGCAGCCATATGTTAATGTAGCATGTAATTCTTAGATATTGATTATAGAATAAGAATGGAAAAAGGATAACAGGGATAATTTATTTGTATTAAAAATTGAATGGGTACTTGTAAGGAATAAATAAAACAAAATAATTGAGATTTCCATAATTCTTACAACTATGTTTTTGTAATACTGCGTCATATTTCTATTCTCATTCAATTAACTGTACTTCCTTAAAACATATTTCAGGTATACACTGTACAATTTGTACATATACATTTTTATGATATTATTATTCAATACCGGATGTGTCCAATATATTTAGAATACAAAAAAAATTAATAAACAAAGTAAAATTTTTTATATATACATAGATATATATAAGAAATATATTACTTACTGTAAATTTGAATGTAACTGTTGTACTTTACGACATTGTGATAATTTTGCCAACGTTAATAAAACTCGATGAAAATTTGTTAAATCGTAAAGCATTGTTGGTTCAAATAAATCTGATTCTCTTAATCCAAAATGATTTTTACATGCATCCAAAAATAATTTTATATTGTGACAGCAAAGAAACTGTAAAAGAAAAAATAAAAAATTTTTTTTTTTAATGAATGGAAATTTTTAAGGTACCTTTAATAATATTAATAATAATAATAATAATAATATTAATATAAAATTGAATATATAAAGCCATTTTTATATTATTGATTTATTTTTAATTAATAAAATTTGTTGAAAAATATATATATATTTATATCGAACGAATTTGTTTAGAAAAAATAAAAATAACTTTTAGATTAAATACAAAATATTATTTTATTACTGATGTTTAATACATCTAATTTTTATTACAATTCAAACAAGTCTCTCTTATTTCTCAAAAATACACTTCTTTTTATATCTTTAAAATCAACGGTACTTTACATTATATTTTCTTATATTTAAAATTATTACCATATATGGTAATGATAATGGTACAAAATATTAATATAGGAACAAATGGAAATTAAATATAAAATATTATGAATTGGTATAAAAATATAATAAGTAGGGACAAGTTGACCGGGGATAGGAATATACTAAATAGGGATAAGTTAACTCCTCCCCCCTTAAGTCAAATGTCCTCATTTGAGAATATTATTTTACAATTCTGTTTTCTTTTCTTTTTTTTTTTTTTTTAAGCAAATTTTTTTTTGTTTGTTACAATGTTTACAATATTTATACTTTACTAATACATTATACTAATACATTTTTATTTTATAATTTACATTTTT
Source organism: Dolichopus griseipennis (assembly GCA_963082915.1). Taxonomy (NCBI): domain Eukaryota; kingdom Metazoa; phylum Arthropoda; class Insecta; order Diptera; family Dolichopodidae; genus Dolichopus; species Dolichopus griseipennis. Next base: position 78,863,034 of record OY720445.1, on the reverse strand, counting down.
AAGAACATATTTTAAAATTATACCAGATTATACCTTTTATAAAAAAATTCATAATATGTAAGATTAAAAATTTAATTTATCAGAAGTACATTAAAATTCTGCCAATCTTTGCAAAAAAAAGGTGCGCTGCATATCGATTCTCGAACGATATGAGCGCCATATTTAATCAAGTTAATAAAAAAATTATTTTAAAAGTCAAATTCGAATATTTAAATATTGTTGTTTTTTTTTTTTTTTTGTTTTGTTTTTATTTGTTTACTTTTAAACAAATTTTACATTTTTTTTTAAATTTTAAAAAATTAATCTACATACATTATCATAATATACATTAACATAAAAAAAAAATAAATAGTGAGGCGTTAGGATAGTGAAGCAGAAACAATTTCAAAAAAATAGGTATATCTTTCCATTTAACAAAATGCAAATAATTGGTTTTCTTTTTAGGTAAAAGATTATAAGTAAATCATCGATATATCCAAATGATAGCAGAGAAAACTTAAAGAAGAAATTTAGTTTATAAGATTTAGATTTAAGTTATAAAATTTAGTTTTAAGTTAGTACTAGGATATTTGTTTTTTTAGGTAGTTTAATTGTAGGTAGGTTAATTAAGTAGGAAAATTAATTAGTTTGATACTTTTTTTGTTTAGCTAATTGCGATTTATAAATTTTCCGGTTCTTGTTATCGATATAATAATTTCGGTTTAGTTTATGAAGAGATACTGGTTTAAAGTGAGGATCAAGTTTTGTGACTCTTAGATTTTTTATTAACATAGGATTTTCGTTTTGATCTTTTCTATTTCTATTTAGATTTGATTTTGTTTTTTCTTTTTGTGTTCTAATTTTGCATGATAATGTTCGAATTTCTTCTGAGGATAGTGATCCATCCTGGAAACTAATAGGTCTGTGCCCTGTGGATGAATGAATTGTATTATTATAATACAATAATGCATCTACTACATAATCACTATCTTCTCTTATTTCTTGACCTAACTTTTCTTTAGTTTTCATTATTCTAATGTGCTCATTCAATGTATTATGAAATCTTTCTATATCGGAGTTTCCCGTATGCAATTGAGGAGTGGTTAAATGAAGTTCTATATTATTGTTTTGAAAAAAATTTTTAGAACTTAAACTTCCAAAGCCTTTTTCATTATCTGTAATTATTTTTTTCGGTTTACCTATTATACTTATATAACGTTTGATAGCTTTTTCAATGTCTAACCAGTTTCTTGATTTAATGGAAATAATTTGAGCATATTTGGAAAGTTTATCGATAAATGTAAGATACGCTTTACCTTTTTTTAAAAACCAAATATCCATATGAATAATTTCATTTTTAAACGAAGGTGTTTCTGTAAGTCGGAACGGTAATTTCAGAGGATTTCTTTCATATTTTGCTGTGTTGCAAATGTTGCAATTATTAATTACTACAGATATTTCTTTCTTTAAATTAGGGTAGTATATAAATGGTTTTAATTCTAAATATACCTCATTAATTCCTCTGTGATTATGTTTAAAGTGCTCCTGCAATATTTTTTCTTTTAGTTCAGTTCTATTTGCAATATCTTTTAAGATGTAATTTACTTTATTAACTACAACAGGTACATTAGCATTTTTCCAATTTACATAGATATCTTGAAATTGTTTAAACATATTAAAATCTTCAAATAAAATTCCTACAATACCTTTTTTTGGTAAATAATTTTTTAAAATATTTTCATATAAATTTTTATTAGGTTCGCGAGTTATAATAGTAATTCTTTTTTTTCTAAATATTTTTTTTGATTCAACTGTGTCTATATTTCCCTTTTTTATAATTATTTGTGTTTTAAATATATTTAATGGTAATTCAGAAATTTGTATATAATGTCTATTATCCTCTTCAGCACTATGTATAGTAGCCATTGTAGACATATTATCGATATTTTTCTCGTTAATATTAATTTCAACACGCGAAAGTGCGTCTGCTACATAATTCTCTTTGCCCTTTATATATTCAATGTCATAAGTATACTCCTCTAGGCTAATTTTCCACCTTTGAAGTTTACTATTAGGTTCTTTTATATTGGCTAACCACTTCAAAGGCTGGTGGTCCGTTTTAATCGTAAATTTTCGACCATATAAATAGGGCCTAAAATATTTTGTTGCCCAAATTATGGCAAGGAGCTCTTTTTCTATTGAAGAATAATGAATTTCATGTTCATTAAGTGTTCTGCTGGCAAAACTAATTGGATGGTTATCCTGTGCTAATACAGCACCAAGAGCGAAATTGGAGGCATCTGTAGTTAGTACAAATTTTTTATTATAATCCGGATACCTTAAAATCGGATCCGATATAATTAATGATTTCAATTTATTGAAAGCATTTATATAATTTTCATCTTGTGGATTAACCTTAATACCCTTTTTTAATTGTAACGTCATCGGTTTTGCTATTTGGGCAAAATCTTTTATAAATTTTCTATAAAACCCAACTAATCCTAGAAATTGTTTAATTTGTTTTTGATTTTTCGGAATAGGAAACTTTTGTACAGCTTTTATTTTTTTAGGGTTTGGCTTTACGCCATCTTTAGTTACAATATGACCTAGATATTCAACTTCTCTTGCCATAAATTGACATTTATCTAATTGAACCTTTAAGTTAGCCTCTTTTAATTTTTGAAATACCTTTCTAATTGATATTAAATGTTCTTCTAGGCTGGTACTGAAGATGATAATATCATCCAGGTACACAAAACAAATTTTTCCAATTAGATCTGACAACAAGGAATTCATCAGTCTTTGAAATGTTGACGGTGCGTTCTTAAGTCCGAACGGCATCCGCAAAAATTCATAAAGACCTTGGTTTGTTGAAAATGCTGTTTTAGGGATGTCATTTTCAGCTATTTCAATCTGGTGAAATCCCCTTGCCAGATCCAATGTTGTGAAGTACATTGATCTTCCTAACTTATCTAATATGTCATCCATATTAGGTATAGGAAACTTATCATCTATAGTGATAGAATTCAATTTCCTATAGTCAATCACTAGTCTCCACTGTGGTTTACCAGATGCATCTGCCTTTTTGGGAACTATCCAAAGAGGAGATGAGTATGGTGAACTACTTGGTCTTATTATACCCTGTTTTAACATTTCCTGAATTTGTTTTTCGACTTCACTTTTATGTATTTGAGGGTATCTATATGTTCTTGTGTAAACGGGAATATTGTCTTTAGTTTTTATTTCGTGCTGTATTTTATTAGTAAATGTTAAATCACAATTTTCTTTATAAAAGATTTGATCGTACTGATCTATTAACTGCATTAATTTATTTTTCTCTTCATTATTTAAGTCAGCAGTTTGAATTTCAGCAATACAGTTTTTAGAATAAGTCCGTTCTTCACCGACCGGTACTTTTTCAGAAAGAGTTACATAAGCTTGTGCTTTTGTTTCGTCACCCTCGTTAAAAAAAATGGGGACGCTTATATTATCATTCACTACTAATGAATGTAAATTATAATCAATTTTAGCTTTATGAGGAATCAGGATGTTATTCCCAATTATTCCATCATAGAATTTTTCAAATTTTAACTCTAAAAATTCCATCATTTCTTTTGATTGGAATATTTTAAAACTTGGTATTTTAATTTTAGTATCACTGTAACATTCGCTTTGTAATGTTTTAATTTTAATTGGTTTAATTTTTTCTTTAGATTTAGGGTCACAAATATTTTCGTTTATTACACTCATATTTGCTCCCGTATCTAAAATAAACCGTAATGGACCTTTAGTTGTTTTTATTACTATGTAGGGTAAGCGTCTTTGGAGGCACTCAAGGGAAAATTTTCGGTGGTTTGATCAATGTCCATACGTGAATAATTCCTACTATTATAAGAGTTTTGAGAGGTTCTAAAATTATTATTGTTTGTTTGGTTGTTAGATTGGTTATTATGATTTTGTCTATTGGAGTTATAACGAAAATTTGAATTGTAACGAAAATTTGGATTACTTCGCGGTATATTGATTTGTTGTCTATCAATATTTTGATTAGGCGAATTATGGCGTGCACCATAATTATAGTTAGGTCTGTTATTTAGCTGGCGATAATTGTACCTATTATTTGCATTAAAAAAATGTGCATTATTTCTATTCAAAAAGTTATCATTTGTTCTATTTAAATAATTGCCTTCTGTTAAAATTTCTAAGGCTTCTTCTAAATTACTAGGATTTCTACATTGTAAAATAGTAAACATAGGCTCTCCTAGCTTAGTTTTAAATATTTCTAAAGCCTGCCTACTATTACTTTCAGAAATCCTAGTTAGATCAGCCTCATTATTTATTTCATTTTGAATTTTTAAATTTAACCTACTTAATATACTTATAATCTTATTATAAAAATCTAATACTGTTCCTATAAATTCTACACATCTTAATTCATCAAATATCTTATTACTACTTTTTTTTTCCGAAAAATTATTTACTAAAACTATTTTTAAATTATTCCAATTTGATATGGAATTATATATACTAATAATTTTATATGCCTCACCTTTTATCTTCCTTTTGATGTTAATAAAAAAAAATTTCTTCCCTGCTTCATCAAATTTAGCGATGAATTCCCAAACTACATCAACCGCTTCGATGAAATTTTTCAATTCTTCAGGTTCGCCGTGAAATTCTGGGATGTTATTAATATACTGCAGGGGATCGATCGTGTACTGCTGTTGTGTAGGTGCCCCCACAGTATAAAGCCCTTGTTGAGTAGACATTTTTTTTTTTTTTTTATTATTATAATTTTTTGATATGTGTTTTGTTTTTTTTTTTTTATAAATGTTTTTTAAGAATGTTTTTTGTTTTATTACTTTGATTCTTTTACTCAATTAATAAAACACTGCAAAGTTTGATGTATTTAAAAACAATGTGAATATTTTTTACAAATTTTTTTATGATTTTGTTTTTTATATAGAATTTTTTTTTGTTTTATTTTTGAATAGATTAAGTATTATTTTCACTTTTTCCGTTGTTAAATGAGTCTTCTTTTTTAATTGTAATGAAGGCATTTACATTATTGCAATTTTCAATTTTTGTTTTAAATGTATAAGTGTGTTGTATATTATATAAATTATTTTTTTTTTTTTATATTCTATTAAAAATTTTTATTACTTTTTTTTTTTGTTTGTTTAATTTTGCACTGCTCATTTTCATTTCGGTTTTAATATTTATTTAAATATTATTTTTATTAATATTTGTTTTGTTATCAGTTTTAATTAATTTTATACAGAGATATTTATTTTAATAATGTTTAAAAAAAAATCAAATAAAATGTTTCCTATTTTTTTTTGTATATTTATCCCTTTAAGTATTTTTTTTTTGTTTTTTGTTGTTACTTAATTTTACACTAGCTAAGTTTAAATGCTTTTAGTTTTTTTTTTTTTTTATTTTTCACACAAACTCTTATTTAAAATTTTTTTTCCCGACTGCGCCATTTATATCGAACGAATTTGTTTAGAAAAAATAAAAATAACTTTTAGATTAAATACAAAATATTATTTTATTACTGATGTTTAATACATCTAATTTTTATTACAATTCAAACAAGTCTCTCTTATTTCTCAAAAATACACTTCTTTTTATATCTTTAAAATCAACGGTACTTTACATTATATTTTCTTATATTTAAAATTATTACCATATATGGTAATGATAATGGTACAAAATATTAATATAGGAACAAATGGAAATTAAATATAAAATATTATGAATTGGTATAAAAATATAATAAGTAGGGACAAGTTGACCGGGGATAGGAATATACTAAATAGGGATAAGTTAACTATATATATATATATATATAATAAAAGAAAATACGTGTATGTCTGGAAATTTAGGAAATTTAATAATAATAATAATAATAATATCAAAAATTCATTTGACTTTTAAAGATTGTTATTGTTTTCATTCAAGGTAATGTCATTCAACATTAAGTAGATATGTCATATTTTTTTTTTTTTTTTTTTTTTTTAGAATTTAATTGGGAAATTTCATAAACAATTTTTAAAAACAAAATTAACGAGGAAGAGTGTGGTAGAGTAGACTGTGTCAACTCTGGGATACCCGTATGACCGTTTTATAAACATTATATCATTTATAAACATTAATTACTTTTGACAAAATTTCAAATATAAAGCTTTATTAGGTGTAGTGTAATGCTCATATAAAAGAAGGAGTTGTATGGCAGCTACTCGAACCCTCTGCAGTAGACCAACCAAATTTTGCAGTAACTTTGGCCATTATACTGAACTATTTTTGGCAAAATTTCAGACACCTAACTTCAATAGGTATGGAGTAATGCTCATATAAAATAAGAAGTTGTATGGCAGCTACTCGAACCCTTTGCAGTAGACCAACCAAATTTTGCAGTAACTTTGGCCAATACACTAAACTATTTTTGGCAAAATTTCAGACACCCAGAATTAATAGGTATAGAGTAATGCTCATATAAAACAGGAAGTTGTATGGCAGCTACTCGAACTCACTGCAACAGACCAACCAAATTTTGCAGAAACTTTGGCCATAAAACTAAACTACTTTTGCCAAAATTTCAGACACGTAGCTGTAATAGGTACAGAGAAATACTCATATAAAAAAAGAAGTTGTATGGCAGCCACCCGAACCCATGGACCAAAATGGCTGGATTTAAATAGCGATGACGGCTATTGCAAAAAAACGAATTTGCGAAAATTTCAAGATTCTAGCTCCTTTAGTTTTTGAGTTATCGTGCGGACGGACGGACGGACGGACGGACATACATAGCTAAATCGATTTTTTTTTCGATTCTGATCCGATCCATACACTTGAGTCTATATCTACCCCCCCTCCTTCTCTGCGTCACAAACGTAATGGCAAATTTATTATACCCTTTGCCTATATAGTCATACGGGTATAAAAATACATGGGGTTCAGTTCAGACAACAGAAAAAAACAAAACCGGGTTGGGGTTGCCATACTTAATATTTCTAAATTAAACATATGTTTAGTAGAAGTGTAGTATTTACAATGACTGCATCTCAATTTCTCCCACAAATAATTCATATATTCAAGTTCTAAATTTATATGAGCCTTCTGCTCGATTAGATGATTAATAGAGTAAATATAGACTTGGTTCAATGATTGATTCCGGTGATACACCATACTTTAAAGTCTTTACTTCAATTTCCATTCCGATTACTTTCTGGATGATCAACTTCCCCGATGGGAAATTCATGAAGAACTTGTAAGATTTTCCTCTTATACCTAAGAATGCGTTTATGTTGGAGCTGCGATAAGTGATAAAAGCGACGATAAGAGTATAGCGTAGAAAATTTATATTATTTATCAATTATCAAAGCGATGCTCCAATATAAACACCTCTATTTAAATTATGTATATAGTTTTCTACACTATGCTATTATCGACACTCTTATCACTTATCGCAGCTCCAACAAAAATGCACCTTTTTTCGTAGATTCTTTTCAGCAGTAAATGAAGCATTTGTAATGTGAGAAACTGTATCAAATGTTTTGTTTATATCCACCATGCATGGTTGCAAGAATGTACAGACTTTTAACTATATAGTTTGTAATCAATTTAGTTGATAATTTCTGAGTTCTAAAATCCAAATTTGATTTTATTCGAAGACGACAGAATTTTTTGACAAATGGTAAACTTTAGCGATGTTCTTAAAATCTTTAGTGTTTCAGGAGATTAATGCAGATTAATGCCCTTTACAGAACGAATATCAAAAGCACTTCTTACCACGAAGAAGTTTTTAACAAACTTTTGGTTTCGTGACGATTTCGGAAAAAAACTTAGGAGTGAAAACTCTATATAACATATTTCAAGTTTAGAAGTAATTGCTATTTCTTAGACAGAGCTCTGGTCTTTAACTCTTAACTAATTAGTTTTAGTATAGAATGAAGATTTTGTTTTTTAATTGGCATTTGAGACTTATGTCACATGAGATCCATAGTACACATTATTATTATAAATCATTCTAGGATCAAGATAAAAGGATATTTTGCAGTAATGAAAAGAACTAAAGAAACTGGCAGTAGTAGATACATTTCTTTCTTTTTTTCAAGTGTTAACTATTCAACTGTTAAACTAATAAGCCTGTCGATACCAAAGGTACATGTTGAAATAACGGGGAACATATTATATATATCTTATAATATTTTGATTATAAGAATTGATTAATTAATTACACATATAATTTTTAATATGAGGTAGTTCGTCGAGGCCTTATAATATGTAACAAACATCTTTAGATTTTCAATAAATATACAATTATTCTATTATTTATAATGCATAAAAATAATTTTATATTTGAATTATTAGTTATTTTTGTATCTGCGAGTTATATTATTAAATTAAATTATTTGTTTATATTTTGTATTACTTTATCCTGTTATTTTAATGTATTTCTTAATACATATATACAATTATTATTTAAAAGTTATGCCTTAAATTCGAATCCAATGGCAAATGGTAGGTGAGTTGACTCGACTGACTTCTGTTACTTGAATTCAAACCAGGGTCTCTAAACTTAAAGTTCGGCACTTTAAACCCTGTACTACTCTGTCGCTAAGATCTTAGATCTTTGTTATTTAATTTGTTCTAGAGGACAAATAAAGGACTAAGTCAATAAATCATACAATTAGGGAATTGTTATATTAGTCCGCCACTTTTTAAAAAATAAAACCCTATTTGTGTTAAAAGACATGTCATCAATCCATTGTGTATATTTCCAAAAAAAAAAAAAAAAAAAATAAATGCAGAAATTCTTTTTAAACGATTATGGAAATTCATTTCAATAAATTAAATTAAATTGATTTTATATTTTATATTTTTTTTTTGAAAATAATTGCACATTTTTTTCTCCACATTAATTTGAACATCCGGTTTCTTTATAAAATTGCGTGTTACATATATCCTTTTCCTTTTTTAAATGAAATTTCCGGAAAATTAGTTAAATTTTTTGGAAAATTGTAAATGCCTTTTTTTTTAAAAAAATAAAATTGAGTTAAAATTTTTTTTTTTTAGAGTTGTATAATTTTTACGTATAACGGTAGTTAATAAAAATTCCATTGAAATTGCAGTGGATACGTAAATTAAAGGAAATATTAATTACGAGTATAAGGGAAGTAAGTACTGAGATAAAATTTTAAAAAATTTATAAAAATATGTATTTATCAATATATATTTTAAGAATTTTAATGTAAAGTAACACTTTGAAAATTTTATTAAAGCTTTTTATTCATTTGTCATTCATTTTAAATTGGACCAATTTCAATCAAATTGATATTGATTCTTGATATTGTATTGATTTTCTACACTGAAATACAAAAATGTCAACTTTTTTTCATTTAATATTTAATTATTAATTTCTTTCAAGGTTCTTCTCGTAGGCAAATTAAGTACAATTAACTTTTAAAATTTACAACCCCTAAAAGTATGCAATTTTTTTATCTTGACTTTATACATAAATTGTTGGATATTGACAGCCCTAATAAAGGAATTTGAACGTGTTGTGGGGTAACAGATGTCGTATTGACAAAGCAAAACAGGTCGCAAGTCCTAAGTTTAAAGATAGCATACAATCATTGATTAAAAAAAAAATATAAATAGAAATACCATCATTATATAGTATAAAACGAAGCCTTGAACAAAAAATTCTACAGAATTATGCATGGGGACTTATGTTACGAATTTAAAAAAAATTTTTTTTTTTTTTTTTTTTAATTCACCAATTTGATAGGGCCAGCCCCTCAAAAAACTAACAATTAGTTTTAAATAGTCTTCAGCCATTATACAAGGCAAGCAAATTGGGTGCTTAATGCTTAAATCGTAGCCAAAGTGTAAAAGTAATTTTAGCCCCAATAAACTAGAAAATTTTAATATTTTTGATAAAAAAAAAAAAGTAAAGCTGATTTGCTTTGGTTTTCCAAAGTTCAATCTGCATTCATGCTCTTACTTACAGTGGCCTTCGTAGCCTACACCAATAGTAATACTAATGGAATTTCGTTAAATATAAGTTTATTATATAATTTTAAAAACTTGTAAATTACGAAACAGACGAACAATCTTATTGCTCTTTTTTCCTACAATATTAAATTGTTAAATTATAATTAATATTTAATTGGAAATTTTTTTTAATATGTATTTTATATATAAGTTATCAAATTTATAATTATATGCCAAAATAATAATTAATTTATGAAAAAAATTAATTATAATTTCATGTTAATTTTCATCGTTAATAATAAGTATTCGTTAAAAAAACAAAAAAAAAAACAGAATTTATTAATTTCCTTATTTCCGATTTTAAATTTTTGATATAAAGTTGAAGGTTATTTTAATTTAAATTAATTAATTTTAATTTTTTTTAACATTATTAAAATAAAAATTTCAATTAATTTCGAAAATAATAAGATAAGTTGGATTGGTTTTTTTTGTATAATCGGTATGATCCAATCTGGGGACCCAGTAGCCGGACTGACATAATTTGAAAAAGATAATCACAATTTAAATTCAGCAAAAAAAAAATTGACAAAAATCAACCTTTAAGATCGTCCTTAAAAATATTACTCAAAAAATATGGTGTCACTTTTTTAAAACTTTCGTTAAGTTTTTCCCTATTTTAGTGACTGCCACATAATCGAGGACTAGACTTTTTTTTTTATTAAGTCGGTCCGACTTCTAGTTCAGGAAGGTACGAGAAATGGAACTTTATTTCAATTTTGAATCTGTAGAAAAAAATGTTAAAGAACGATTGAATTTTCTTCTAATGTAGTTTCATTCCGAGCCAATGCTTCGTTGGGCACAGTACATACTTTTAAATCAATTATTAACATTATCCTTACATTATCTCATTTTTAAAAACTATCTTATGTTTAATTTATGATAATTTTAACAACGATTACAGAGAGTATATATAGAATAAAACATTTTTTTTTATACCCGTATATGACTATAGGTCAAAGGGTATAATAAACTTGCCATTAAGTTTGTGACGCAGAGAAGGAGGGGGGATAGACTCAAGTGTATGGATTGGATCAGAATAGAAAATTAATTCGATTTAGCTATGTATATCCGTCCGTCCGTCTGTCCGTCCGTCAGCACGATAACTCAAAAAATAAAGGAGTTAGAATTTTAAAATTTTCACAAATTCGTTTTTATGAAATCTAGCCATTTTGGTCCACGGGTTCGAGTACCTGCCATACAACTCCTTATTTGATATGAGCAATACTCCATACTTATTGAAGCTGCGTGTCTGAAATTTTGCCAAAAATAGTTTAGTGTAATGGCCAAAGTTACTGCAAAATTTGGTTGGCCTACTGGAAAGGGTTCGAGTAGCTGGCATAGAACTCCTTCTTTTATTTGAGCATTACACTACACCTACTGAAGATGTATGTTTGAAATTTTTGCCAAAAGTAATTAGCCGGATGATATAATGTTTATATTACGGTCATACGGGTATCCCAGAGGTGATACAGCCTACTCTACTACACTTTTCCTCGTTTTAATTATATTTGAATATTCTAATAGAAATTTTTTTTTTTAATTTACATAAGTACTTATTGTAAAATCAATTTTATTTTTAAATCATTTGTAAGTATATATATATAAATATTCTAATTTCATTCCTTCAAGTTCATTTTACACATAATCAATTTAAAATAATGATAATTTTGTGTACATTTTAAATGAAGGAAATAAAGGATATTACTTTGTGTATGTGTGTGGGTGAGGAAAAACTATACTTCTTCTTTTTGACTATACAAGGATTAGAAAAGGAAAAATATTATCGCAGAAATTACAGAAGTATCATTTTATTTAATAGATGTTATAAGTTCAACAGATGTGTACCTACTTCCGCTCCCTTCCTTAACCAATGAAAAATTTTACAGAAATTAATTAAATTTTATACAAGAGTATGATCTTTGGCATATTTTCACACTATTAAATTACTATTAAAGACTTCTATATCATCTAATTCAAAATTCTATTTAAATGAATTCTTTAGAGGGTCTTAAGACTTAGAAGTTAGATTGTTTTAAATTCGAATTTGGTTAAAAGCAATCATTTCCTCGTACTTTGGTGCTTTTAAGCTTCGTATGCTTTTGAAGCACTCCTTAATATGATGAGCATTTAGAGAAAAACGAATTTCATAAAGTTTAGTGTTTAATCAAGACAATTAAAACTATGGAATTTTTCGTTTTTCAAATAAGTTTGTATGGAGATTTCAAAAACTATAACCAAATCTTTTGATTGGAGACTATATTAGAAGATTGCCCTTCTTGGGCCCTGAGAAAGTTTAATTGAGAAAATCTAAAGTCATCAAGAGAAATATTATCGAAAAGACTTTGGCATGCTCTACAACTTTTGATTGGAATCTGTATGCTCTCAGGGCTCCTGTCACCGTTCTGAGTACTTTTACAAGCCCTTAATATGAAATTCAATGGTATGTATTAGTTGGTATCACTGAAAATATTAAATGTCATCATGGCTCATATCATTCAAAAAATTTTTGGCAAGCTCTACAATTTTCAATATGAAACTATGATCATACGTTGTCTTGCTGGAGAATAGGGTTTCTCCTTTTTTTCAAATGCTATACTGTTCAACTCTAATAAGCCTGTCTATTCCATAGGTATATGTTCGAACAGGGGAAACATACTAAAGTCGTATTATTTGAATTGATCCTAATGAATTCCACATAAAATTTAAAAAATAAGAAAATACTTATAAGGCTTTATAACATGTAGAAACATCTTAGATTTTCAATAGATACAATTCTTTGTTCTTTGTATCTGTGAGTTATATTATTAAATTAAATTATTTGTTTATATTTTGTATTTGTTTTTATGGTTAACTTTCAAATCAATAACACATGGGGACTGAATTGATTTCGAAAACTAGATAAGCTTTTTTCATTTTCATCGGGAATTGAATCAGGGTCGTTCAAATGAAAGGTCGGCACTGTAACCTCTGTACCACCCTGCCCGTTTTTTTTTTTTTGCGATTTAATTTAAATTTTTAAAATTTTTCATCATCATATACACTGAGAAAAAAAAATGAATCCGTGTTGGATGTTATTTACTTTAAATGATTAATACAAAAAATCAACAGAAGTTTTTAATAATAACCTAGCATTTTACATAAACTTAATATATATATATACACCCAACATAAATGTGTCATGACATTTTTTTTTAATTCTAAAGATAAACGCTTCAAAAATTTCATAAAAAAAAAAAAAAAAACAAAAAAAACTTATCAACAATTATAATATAAGATGGATGAATATAAAAGTGTTAGTATATAATTTGTATATAGAACACTGTTACTCCCTTTTATTTTAATTAGCTGATTAAATTTCTATCACGAATTACGCAACCTTCTAAATATTTTTATATAATGATGTTATTAGTATATATATATAGGTACATATATATATATATATATATATATGTTTATGCAAATAATATATCTTAATATTTTTATAAATTAAAAAGTATGAAGGCAAAATAGTAGTTAAAAAACTGTAAAACTAAAAAACAAGAATTTATAAAGAATTTTTATTTAGACTGGAAAGTGGATTATAACGCACATTTGGGCCGGAGTTATTTAAAATTAGGTAGAATATCTCGATTAAAACTAAACAATAGATTCCAGTGACACCTAATTCCGATCTTCCAGCTCAACAATCGTTGCACAGTTTCGTCATTACTCAAAGTTTTCAAAAGTATGGCAACCGAACCCAAAGGTTTCAATCGTAAAATATGGAGGGCAACAGAAACTCATCCCTATGCAGTTGTACAACATAACTAGCGCAAACTAACTCATGTAGACTAATATTCCATCAAGTTTATTCTCCAGTTGGCAATACATAAATGGGTACGACTTTGTTAAATTTAGGAAGAGCCATTACACGTTTTATCAAATTATCTCATTCAAGTTTTCCCCATCCCCAATATTCCTTAACTTATAATACCCATTTCCTCAAAATCGTTCACATTCCTTTCTTCAAAATTAAATTGTATCAAAGGTCCCATTCTACAGTTTTGTTTTAAAAAAAACTTACCATTTTAGAGTGTTAAAATCTCACACGATCTAAAAGGAACTGCGTACAGTTTCACTGGTTGGATTTCGATACTTTCCACCGTCCCATGTAAATAAAACTAACATATTAATTAAATTACAAGATTGTCTGTAAAGTATATCAAAAATCTTTCGGTTTTATTATTCAAATTTCATTTTATTATCCTTTTAACTCCTATAAATATACTTTGCATAGTTATAGGAGTTTATAAAATTGCACGAAAAGTAATATTTACAGAGCTAATGTATAGCATAGTTATAGGAGATTATTGATTGTATGAAATATAATACATATTTACAGAATATTTTTTATTGTGTCTTAGTAATAGTGATTTTTTACAACTTTTTATAACTATGTGTACAAATTGTATGCATTTTGATAAATGATACATTTTTATTGTTAGATTTTTTGTTAGAAAAGATTGATTTATATCTTATATAGTCCTGAAAATACATAAAACTAAAACTAATCGTAGGATGTATGTCACTTTCAATTATCATAATAATTCTAAAATACTGTATGCAACATATTTTAGATTAAAATTGAAACCAACAGATGCGTTGTGTTCATTAAAAATACTTTGTATAAGAATGTAAAATAATTTTAAAAATATTGATTTTGTACAGTTTAGGAAGGACGAATTTAGTTTTTAAGGTCCCAGTGAATTTCAATATTAACTTTAACATTGGAAATAGTTTGTTTAACATAAATTATAAAGTCTAATCTGCATAAGTAATATCTTATTTATGCTCGAAGCATGCAATTGACTAATTGACATGATTAACTTAAGTGCTTCCTCAATTATTTTCTATCTTAAAATAAGCATTATTCTTCCAGAACTTAAAACATTTAATTTATTTTTTATTTTCTTACGAGGACAATGGAAAGCTTTGAAAGCGATTGGAACTGTGTGAGGTTCCTTTAGTAGGTAGTGTACGACTTTAACACAACAAAAACACACTTTTTTTGAACCAAATTTTAAATAGGGACCTGTGATACAAATGCACAGTTTGATTATAAGAATAGGGATTTAGAAGCATTTGATTTGGATTTAGGTTGTTTAGGATTGATTACTTTTTATTAAACTAAAATCATGTGACCAATGGCGAAATAATAGTTTTCCTTAAGAGGAGGGAAAACATTCAAAAAGAATTGATTAAATATAACATTTTCCGCGAAGGATATAAGGTATCAACACCGAAGAAAGTTTGATAGAGCTATGACATAAAAACCAAATGCTTCAATAAAGATTTAAGAATTACCTAAAAATAGAATAACTCTTTAAAATTGATTAAAATTAATCTAATCGTCTTACTTTAATATTCTTACGATTTTTTTTCAAATATTCACATAATTAGGTCAATCTTGTTGTACTTTAAAAGCACTTATAGTAATGAAAAATTATATTTAAACTAATTATTACATTGAAAAACCGGAAGTAGATATAAAATTAGTAAGAAGAAAATAAAAAAAAAAAAAAACTTATTCAATAATTTTTTCCTTGAATTTTAATATAACTTTTTGAAATCACACTACTACTATCATCCATTAATACTTATTTATTTTCAATTTCTAAAAAAGTTAATTAGCATTTCTTTTCATACATATTAATCAAAATGGTGGCATCGTAATTAGTGCCATGATAATATATTGAAATAATTTCTTAGAAATATTTTTATAAAAAGTTTTTTTTTTTACGTATCTACTACAATTTATTTATATTAATAAAAACTTGATTTAAAGTACTATGTTAGTTATTTTAAGTAAATTATCAATTTAATAATAATAGAAGTAACTTTTTATGAGTACAAAGTTTTCGAAAATTTTGATCGAAGCCTGGATTAGATTGAAAACTTTTATTAAATTTTTTTAACCTTAATTCGAAACACACAAAGTTTTTCGGTATCACAGGGTTATATATACATATGTGCATATATGTAACATCGAATTCGGATATTACCATCGATGCAGGTTAAAGTTTAATGCAATTTTTTTTTAAAGTTACCTAAAAATATGCAAATATACCTAGTAAAAATTTTTGTTGCAAATCGTGTAAAAAAAAAATTAAAATATTGTTTTTGATTTTCATTTAAATTTAATCAAATAAAATAAATTTATAAAATAAATAATAATTTTTTATATATTTTAAATAAAAAGAAATTTTTTTATATGAAAAATTAACACGAGCACAGACTATTTCTAAGAACTATGTAGAATGAATTAAAATTTAATCAAAAAATTATTTAAAAATAAAAAATTTATAATTCTTCTTATTTAATATTTTTTTTTATTTTCTTATTAAACATGAAAAGTTTTAATTAAAAAAATAAACTAATATTTTTAAATTAAGTATTTTATTTTCAAAGAAATTTGTACATAAACTTAGCCTTTCATCACAAAATTATAACCATAAAATTATATATAATAAAATTTTGAATAATCTAATGAAAAAAATTATATAAAATATAAAATAATTTTTTTAATTAAATTTAAAATTAATTTTTATTATATTAAATATTAAATTGTGCCTTTGACAATGAACTATATTATTAGGTAATTTCTTATATATTAATCTGACTTTGACAGCTGACAAATTCACTAATGAATGAATGTTTACAAAACTTAATATTAAAATATTTATAGTTAATATTGAAAATCTAGTTCATATTACTCTTTATCACTAGTCTTAACAGGCATTAATATTTCATAGAATACTATATTCAATTCTCAACTTCAAAAAGTCAATGTTATAGCTACGTCCCTGATCGTTTTTGTTATTGTAATCAGAGGAGATTCAGTTCTTTTAAAAAAAAAAAAAATATGTTTTATTTTGTGCTCAGACTAATCGTTCTATGTTTTTTGCTGAGACCGAAATGTGGTACTTAATAACACAATTTGAGATTTCGAAAAAAAAAAAATTTTGACTCATACAGAATTGCCAAACTATAAAATGTCAAATTAAATTACTATAGGGTATGTAACCATTGTTTAAAAATAGGTGTTTGAAAATAATTTGGATAAAATAATTGAAGCCTTGAGCTTTTAACGTTTCTTTTTTAATTCTTGATGATAGTGTTTTGAAGAAAGTGTGCTCGAAACACTTGAAATCTGCACTGAGCATAGCCCTTATTACAAAAACGAAATCATATTGAATATTTCATCATATTTGAATTAACCTATGTATCAATAAGTATTAACTTAACATTTCGGTGTTACCGTGTTAAGTCAATTCTGATAGCGTAATATTGATCTAAGTAATATTCAAGGAATGACAGTAAAATTGACAGATGAATAACAATGAAAATGATTTCAAAAAATAAATATAGTAGAGGATATATGTTAAATTTTTCTGAAAAACATTTTACTTAAATTAACAACAGTTATAATGACATATAAATTCATGACTTATTAAAATTTGTACAGTTATAATGACATATAAATTCATGTCAATAATTAAATCGATTTTGAAATTTGAAATCAAAAATTTATTTCATTATATATTTTTTTTAATAATATTTCTAAAATTTATACAAATTTATAATTAAAATAAGTCAAAAAACTTATTTAAACGGTTAATTTAATATTTTTTTAACGTTTAAATTCATTTAGATGATTTCTTTTAATGTCATCTTGAGACATACTATTACCATGGAAACGTCAAATTATTCAAATAAATTAAAATAAAAATATAAACTTTTGATTGATGTACAAAACTTACTATATTTTAATATTTTAAAGTTATAAATTTTAATAAGTAATATGATATGATTCATATTTTAAAAAATCTCTAAAATTATAATGTCAAAAACCCTTCATAATGAATTTCGAGACAAATTAATATAAGAATTTTGTTGGGATAAAAATTTGGAATTTTTAAAATTTTTATGACATTGAAAAATTTCAATGTTTGTAAAATTTCAATGACCTAGTTAAAATTCAAAAATTTACTTTAAAACGTAATTCAATTTCTTTTGTAGTTGAAATTGAATCTGTATAAAATAAATTTAATCTTAATGA
This sequence comes from Dolichopus griseipennis, assembly GCA_963082915.1. NCBI lineage: Eukaryota > Metazoa > Arthropoda > Insecta > Diptera > Dolichopodidae > Dolichopus > Dolichopus griseipennis. The sequence continues at coordinate 78,844,895 of OY720445.1, read as the reverse complement.
ATTTAATCTTAAAACTGAAGTGTAAATTAAGAAAGAATTTAACGCTAAGGATTGGAAATTACACCTAATTGGATGTGCGTTGAAATAAAGTTACTTCATAAATCTGTACCAGACTATCACTATACAAACCTACCCCAACATTTATAAATCTTGTTTTGCTAACTTACTTGACTTTTTCCACGGATTTCTCTCAAGTATATAACTTTTAAATTTCAAATTACAACCTCCTAACTTTATTAGGTTTGAATGGCAGCTATCCGAAGCTATGGCCGTCATTCACGTTGAATATATAATTCAATACCTATACAAACGGTGGAGCAACTTGAATATATCAGAGATACCTTTTGTTCGAGATCTATAAAAATTCATATTCTCATTTCGCAGGATATATAAATGGGATGTCTTCTAAAGCACAACCACATAAAACTCAAAGACAAAATCATAAAAGGCATAAGGATACATAATACTTATATATCTAGATATAATTTTTGTTTATTTTTAGAACCATTTACTGAATGCGTCTTTTGAACCGTTTATTCACCTTTAATAAGTACCTAACCAAATAAATTTATATACATATATATAAATATAAATGTATCTATGTATATAAATTCACGTTGCAAAAATCCATTTTACTTAAGATTTTAATATTTTCAGTTTAAAAATAAAATTTTTCAAAATTTTTATATACATATACGTATTTATAATGTATATATATATATATATATGCAAAAATATCTGGTATTTAATCAAAGTTCATTAGCTAAAACTTAATTGGTTAAAAAAAAAAAAAAAGCCAAAGGGCAGGCATAAGACAAAAAAAAAATAAATAACCAAATGACATTAAACATTTAGTTCTTTAAGGGGCTGTAAAATTTTATATGAAATAGAGTATATATACAATTATGTATCCAAAAACATTTCTTACTTATATATTTTTTCATATTTTAAAAAAGTATAAAACTTCATTGGCTTTAAAAATTGTTTTATATACTAGTATTATATTATAATTCAAAAAATGCATATTAGAGAACTTAAAATTTATATAATTGAATATTTTGTTAATTGAACATTCCAATATTTTCAAAACTTTTAAAAATATATTTTATTTGCTGTCAAAATTTAACAAGTTGTATAGAATGAACACGTTTTTTTAAAACTAGTTTACTTCTATTCAAACACCCTTACTGTGAATGAAGTAAAATTGAAGACTTTTCCATTTTAAGTAAAATGGAATTTTAACTTTAAGTGAAGATTGTTTCTATTTTTAAATTAAAATTTTTTTTAATTTGAGAGACAATGATACAAAGTTTTCATTTAAAAAAAACATATCTGAGCTTTGTCATTATTATTTACTCATTCCGCTACTATAAGGCCATAATTTGTTCGATACTTTAATTTATAAGTAATATTATTTATTTGGTTTTTATTATACTTATTTATATTTTATTAAAAATATATATTTATTTATATATATATATATCTGACCAAAGATGTATAGTGGTAAATACGTCGTTTTTCATACGGATTTCTCGGGTTCAAACCCCTGTCAGATAACATCTAATAAAAAAAATATCATAAAATTGCATAATTATATCGTAAAAATTAATATCGTAATATAAAATAAGATTTAATAAAAATATATAAATAACTCTTGTGTAAGATAATAGGTGTCGCACAAAATTAACATTTGTGTACATATTCATATTTCTTATACAATTCCTACAGTCGAGTAATCAACGGCTTAGTGAATATAACGATTAAAGAAACTAAAGCCTCGTTTAAATAGACTTTGTGAATGCCTTATACTCCTTTAAGCAGTGGAAAAGGAATTAAAAAAAGAAAAAATATATTTGATGGCAATGGATCATTTATCAGGCTATTTGGTAACACTCTTTCTTTTAAAAAGTCATGTCATCCGAAACCATCACAGTCCTTTCAAATTTTAATAATTTTCTTTTTAAATTTTGTTTATGTATTTAAAATTTAAAATACAAATTAACTTGCGATATTACCATTTATTTTTCTCAAATTTTATCGTTAAAAATGTGAACACACTTTTAATATATATACATATACGGTATAACATTATTTATAAGTACCGAATAAACTTTAACATACTCATATAAAAATAAAAATTTAATATTATTCTGAAAAAGATAAAGAAACGTCAAAAAATATTGATATAATTTTGTATATTAGTGTTTTTATTAGTAGATATATTATATCATTCATATATATATGTATATATTTGTAAAAATATATTTGTATGAGATGGGAAAATATATGCAAACACGTGTTTTTTTATTTTTTTGCCTTTTATATTTTTTGAACAAAATTAAAATAATTTGGTAATAAAATGAACAGGTATATGTTATTCACATATAACATACAAATACATATACATAAACATGTGTTGTTTATTAAGGTGTTTTTGCAATATTTTTGACATTTTATTTTTTATGTTTATTTTTAAAATTTAATTTATATGATTATAATTTAATAAACTAATAAAAATTTATATTAAATTAAAAAAAAAAAATAAGAAAAACAAACAAAAATTGATTGATTAATAAAAAAAAAACAAACACAAGCATAAAATTTGTATGTAGGAGTTATAATGCAATACAAATGGATTTTGACATTTAAAAATAAAAACAAAATGAATTTTAAATCAATTTGTCAGTTTAATAATACTTATATTATTATTATTATTATTATTATTAATTTATAAAATTCATATTTAACCGTCATTTTTTTTATAATAAAAATTGTAGGAGGATAACTTTTATTGCGTAGTTTGTATATATATATATATATAAATATATATATGTATATATCTATTATAATAGACTAATCTATAATAATAGATTAATTAGAGGAACAAAAAGTACAATTTTATAAAAGATTTTATACTAACTTTAAAACTTTGTTTATTCTTTTAATAAAATGACAAAATTCGTCCTCTGACACTATTGCCCTAAGTTTCACTTTAAATCAATATTATTTTTTTTTTTAATGGCTAACTGTTCAATTGTTAGACTAATAAGCCTGTCTATACCATTGACACATGTTGAAACTGAGGGTCAAATTATATTTGTGTTATTAGAATTGATCTTAATGAATTCCACATACAATTTAAATATGAGATAGTACAATCCCTTGAAGTTATAACATGTAGAAATATCGTAAATAATTATCAATAGTTACAATTCTATTTTGTTTAAAAATATTGTAATAATTTTTTATTTAAAATACATGGTATTTTATGTGGTATATATATATATATATATATATATCTGTGAGTTATATTATTAAATTAAATTATTTGTTTATATTGTTATATTACTCTGTATTTTGATTCATAAAGCCATTAATTAGAACCCAATGGCGAATGATAGCTGAGTCAAATCAAAAACCAAATAAAAGTTTATTTATTCTTTCAAAGATTCGAATCCGGACCTCCCACATGAAAGGTCGGAAATCTGACTAAGGTTTTATTACATATAATAAAATATTTTAAAAAATAAATATGCAATATAATTTAATTAATTTTTAAATCAGATGGTCTATCTGCAAATTATTAGGGTATTTCACTTAGGTGTATTTAGGAGTGGTACTGGAACTCTCTTCTGTGGGATGAAGTGCTCCATTTACAAACTACTGCATAAACTTTGATTGATTTTCATAACTTATATAGGGGATATATAAAGAATTAGAACATAGCAGAACAGTAGCAGAAAATCTATTGTGAGTTATAAGAATCAATTAGAAAAATAGAATGACAATTTTTTTTATCTATAAATAGACTTTCGAAAATTGTCAAAATTTTTAAAAACTTTTCTAAAATAACAAAAAGAATTTAAAGAATAATATGTTTAATGTATTTTGATATGAATTGAAGCTTCTAAATAAATTTTAGAAAATAAAATTTATGAAAAATGATAAAAATTAATTTCTTAAAAAAAAATTTCAATAATAATTTAATTCTTGGAAATACAAAAAATTGTTTTTGTTCAAATTTAAAATAAATGTAATATATATATATTTAAAAGTATATATATAATATATATTTCTTTTTATTATTAATAGACAAAAAAACAAAATTTTATGAAGTTACACAATCAACATAGAATAAAATAAATGATATATACCTTCAATTTATTTATACAAAACATTTGTAACAAGTATCTATATAAGTTAAAGCCTAAAACTAAAGAATCTGAAAAATATTTTTGTAAAAAAGTTAAGGGGAGTGAAGAGAATTCTTTAGTATGACTCGGCAGCTGTTCTTCTTCCAAAAATAAAATTAATCTTTTTCGGATATTTAAAAACAATTTTTTTTATACTTTATATGAACGTAATTCAAAGGGTATATTAAATTTGTCAATACGTTTGTAACACTTTAAAGGAAACGGGAGGGGGAGGGGGGGGGGGGGGTTGGCAAATATAGATTCAAAGGTATTGATTGGATCAGAAAGTACATTGATTTAAATGGTATTACGAGCGACTCTGAGAGCAGGATCGCAGGATTCTGAAATGTTCACAAATTTATTTTCAAACAAGAGCCACCTTTATACAATTGAAATCTAGTCAGATAGCTGAACGGGTTCCAGGAGCTGCCATACAATTTATATAATCTTTTATATATACACAAAAATAAAAGTCTAAAAACAAGTTGTGTATTCGAAATTTTGTCAAAATTATTTAATCTTCTGATGTTGTGTTGATATTACTTTTATACGGGTATCCTAGAGTTGGCACAATCTATTCACTACTCTTCTTCATTTTGAATAGCTATTGTCAAGATTGCTTACAAAATGACTGCCAAAAAATATAAAGAACATGTCGTTGAAAAAGGAAATATACTTCAAATCATAAGGCTTTAAAAGCATGATGACAACATGATTTTCATATAAATAAAAATTCGAAAATCAAAAACCTTTCACCGTTTAAAATTTTGATTTTTCCCAAAATTTTCCTTTCAATATTCAGTTTTTCATTTCAATGTCAAGTAAAATGTAATTTTAATTTCCTCTAAATGATATACTGAAGGGTTGCATGAAAAAAGTCCTTAAATATTTTGTAACTTTTATTTTAATCGATTTTGTAAGAATTTATTTTGAAAAATTTTGTCTATACAATCGTTTATTAAAATATTGCCTAAATCAAAAAGTTTAGAAATCATTTTGATTCTTTAGGGACTATTTTCCCACACCTTAAATGGATGTGTATGGTTTATTATATGATGCAATAAAGTTTTCCATCATAAATTTTAAATAAAAATAACACCAGGACGGAAAATGTAAAATTTTTAATGGAAATCTGATACCATATACAAATCCGATGAAAAAAAAAGACCTAATGTAATCGAGATATAAAAATAGACTTTTTTTTTTTAATATTCTGAACAGTTAACAAATTTTTTTTATTATTGTCCTTAAAAGTTAATAAAAATCTTTTTATTTATTTATTTTTATATTTAAACAATGCATAAAATAGAAGTTGACAAATTTTAGGTATTGGGATCGAAATTGTTTGTGATAAACATAAAAATAAACAAATATCTTGATTTAAAACAATTTTAAGTTTATTTTGTAAGTCTTAACAATTTATACCTTAATGGCTTACATTTTACCTTAGAAAATTTTAAGTGTTATAATATTTGGTAAGGAGATATAGCGATTTATACCTTAATAATCGAACCTATATTATAGCTTTGTCATACAAGACCGCGCCCTAAGAGGAAAATTTTGATATTTTTTTTCAATTTCTTAATTTCAAAAATCTGATAAAAAAGTATATAGAGTCAAGGATTCATTTTTATTAACGACATCCAAATTAATTTTCAGTTAAAAGTTCGGAAATTTACTTAAGCGCACGGCTTGTTACATTATAGAGGTATTGCATGATACTTTCGACACTTTATAAAACAATTTTAAATAATAATAAATATATATTATAAATAATAATAAATATACGAATAATTATTGAAAAATTATATAATTGCACGGCTTGTTACATTATAAAGGTATTGCATGATACTTTCGACACTTTATAAAAAAGTTTTAAATTAATTTTCGAATAATTATTGAAAAATTATTTAATTGCATGGCTTGTTACATTATAAAGGTATTGCATGGTACTTCAATACGTTATAAAAGGTAAAAATGTTTCTTCACTCTGGCACTTTTTATCACAAAATTTTTAAAAATTATATACTTCTGATATTCTTCAAGACACTCTCGTAGGTTTTCACAATTTATCAATCAATTATATGATATTATTAAAAAAAAAAATATTGATAAAATATTTAAACGTAGTTTCTTATCTGAAATACCTTTAAACTTTAATGTAATATTGAAAATAAATGAGTAAAACAACAAATATATTTTTTCTAATATTTTTTTTTTTTTTCTTTGCAGGAAGAAATTTTTATAAATTTATCTTTGGGGATACATATATATATATATATATAGATTATATAAAAAAAAATTTAAAATCATCAAAAAGAATCAACAGGATATAAAATAATATCCTGCGATATATTTTTTTAAGGTTAACATACATATTATTATATTTTTTTTTTGTGTGTGTGTGTATAAGTTTTTTTTTTGGTTTTTTTTTTACAGTATCGCCCTGTAATCTTGTTCCACATCAAAAATTCTCATAAAATAATTGTTTGAAACAAAGACTTTTAATTGATATATATGTATATTATTAAAAACTATTTAATTCAAAATTGTTAACTGTCATTGATAATACTGGCAATACAATCAAAAGACATAAATAAGTTTACCTTATACAAGAAAAAAACTTAACAACAAATTTCAAAAATTAATAATTTGATAGTCAATTCACTTGAGAGCGCATGGGAGCGCAACATTTCATTTGTATTATATAGTTAATACAAAAATGAAAAAGTTTAACTTGTATATGAAAAAAACTTAACGAAAGTTTTTAAAAATTAATAATTTGATACTAAATTCACTTGAGAGCGCATTGGAGCGCAAAATTTCATTTGTATAATATACTTAATAAAACAAATAAATAAGTTGAACTTATATATGAAAAAAACTTAACGAAAGTTTTAAAAAGTAATAATTTGATAGTAAATTCACTTGAGAGCGCATGGGAGCGCAGAATTTCATTTGTATTATATACTTAACACAAGAAATAAATAAGTTTAACTTATATCTGAAAAAAACTTGACGAAAGTTTAAAAAAATTAATAATTTGACAGTAACTTCACTTGAGAGCGCATGGGAGCGCAGAATTTCATTTGTATAATATACTTAATATACATAGAATATGGCAATTTTTATTAATTTTTAGGTTCTTTGTGACTTGAAAGAGCCAAGTTGCTGTAAGCTCTATTTCAAATTTATAATGTGGGGTGCTATTATAAATGTGATTAGAATTTGAATCCCGGATCCTTGGTTTGAATGGCCCAATTCCTTACAACGCACGCCTACCTTCGGAAAGGATATCACAAAAATGAAAGTATTTCAATAATTACAGAAAGTATGTTACTATATTCCATTTATTTTGTTACAAACTCAACAAGAAACGTTTATTATATATTTTTGACATTCTTTTGAATATGGATTCTTTTGAACCCTTTCTTGTTTTCCTTTGTTTTCTTGCTTGCTTTATTATATAAAATTGAATATAATGGTAAGTATTAATGTTTGTTTATATCTTTTAAAGGACACTTATTTGTTTGTATATAATTTTTTATTTTCTCTTCATATTTTTTCATATTTTTCATTTCTTTGTTTTTGGAATTGTTTGTATTTTCAAAAAAAAATAAGAAAAATAAATTTCAAACATAAAAAGAAAATATTATTAAGAATAAGCTAAACACAATAACTGGGAAACAAAACATATATATATATATATATATAAACATTAAAAAATAAACATTTTTTTTGTATTAAATTTTTTTTTACGATAAAGTAAAAATATTTTTTATTTAAAATTCAAAATATTATGGCAACCTATATAATGTAATTATAAACATAAAAAATATACAATTTAAAATAATTAGCTATATAACATTTTATTAATTATGAGAAAATTAAATTAAATTTTAAAAAATTATTAAAAAAAAACAAAAGTCTTAACTAAGCATATTTAAATGAATTTACGTACATTTTAAGTGTATATATACAAATATTTAAAACCTACATATAAAATATTTTTAATTTTCTGTATCCGTTTCCTTTTACACCTTTTTAAAAAATAATAATATGTGTAAAAATTTTTATAATAGCACATATATATATTATATATATACATTTTTAACAATTAATTTATGTCATATAATATATGATGAAAATTAAATAAAGAATTTCTTGTTTTTTTTTTTTTTAATTAATAATGAAGAAAACCTTGATTTGTTGGATAAATATTTGTTTAACTTTAACCTTTTGTATTATAAAACAAAAAAAAATATTGCATATAATTAGGCGTTGTATAATTTTATTTTAATTAAATTAAATATATTTTAACATATATATATATATATATATATATATATATATATATATACAAGTTAATTATTAATGTAATATTATTAAAATAAATAAATAAAAAATATTGAATTTCATATTAAAAACTGTTACCTAGTTTAAAGAAGAATTTGTACTTTAAAATCGAATTGTTAAACAATGTCAAATGTCAAAACGAAATCTTAAACGATTAATGTCAAAATCTCCACTCGAAACTTAAGCTTTAGAAGAAATTACTTAAAAAATTTGGATTTGAAAAACATATGTTCATTTGTGTTGATTTTTTTTTAGAACTGTCATATCTGCAACTTCAAAGTTCATACTACTTATAGATATAAACTTCAATTAAAACTAGTTTATTTAAATTTCGTTCAGAATATGGATGTAAAATTATTTTGACATAAATATTTATTATTAATATTTTTAAAATTCAAAATGAATACGGAACTTGCCTTTAACGTTAGGATTTTACTCCATGGGTAACGACGACATTTTACTTTCAATTCCACTTCGTTACGAACAATAAACTTTAGTACAAATTTTCCATATCTGTTATTCTGACTACAGAGCATCCCCTTGGACATTGTCATCGTTTTATATTAAGATCATGATTATGTTATTATGATTATAGAATGGGATTAGTTAAAGTTCGTTAAATTTTAGTGTTAGACGTTATTTTATTTTGACATTTTTAAATGCTACAGGTATATATGTGTATTTCAATTAAAATTTCAGCACTTTTTTCTATTTCTCTAACCCTAACTACTTCTTTAATCACAGAACTCTTATCTGAGAAAACAATATAGAGTTAAGGTGGTTTTATTCTTAAATTAGTTTGAATCTAATAGTCTTCTAAACCTAGTTTAAATTGTTTGTTTGTAATTAAGCATTTCGCCATCACTGTACTGTATAAATAATTAATATTAAAAGTTAATTGTTATAACTGTTGATTCCAAAAAGAATACATTTGAATTGAATTAACACATCAAAAGATACTCAAAAACAAAAAACAAAAAAAACAACGATAAGTAATTATTTTTTATAATTAAAAAAACAAAAATACTTTCAAAAACAATTTACATTAATATTTATTAGAATTATATCATATTTTTTTTCTATTCTCTACTTCTTTTCCATTCTTTTATCTTTTACAATTCATTCTTCATCTTACACACCAAATAAAACGGATTTTTATTAACTTACCGGTACTTTCAAGTAATCGCTTGAAAACAAAATACTTAAAATTAACCTTTGATCATTACATTTAACTAATTAAAATAATCGCATTTTACCAACTTTATAAGTTTATAACAAATATACAATTTGCGTATAGCAAAGTAATTTTGTAATCAACTAAGCTAAAATAAAAGAAAATGTTAATGAATTTTTTTTTTTTTTAATTTTATCCGCTTTCATTCCCAAATATAAAAACGATAACCTTATTTGAAAAAGAGAGAATATTTCTGTTTTTTAATAAATCTATCTAAAAATAATCAAAGAAATCTACAAAGAATTTTAAATAAGTAAAATATATAAATATTCCTTTTAATTTTTCTTATAGATTCTATAGCTGTTTAACAGAAACTTTTGTAATTCCATTTTAGATTTAAATTTACCTTTTTTTTTTTATAAATATTCAAGTTGCATAATATAGAAGTTGCAAAAATAAACTATTGATTAGTTTTTGTTTGAAGCTCTTACCATTCGAAAATTGAAGAATAAAAATAAGTGCATTAAAATTGAGTATTAAGTTAAGAATAATTTCATTTTTATTTTATTAAGACATAACTAATTACAATTTCAGACGAAATAATACAATTTTAATTCTATATGATTATGTTATAATTAAATTTAAGATTCGTTAAGTGTTCTATTTTCCAAAAACGTTCATATTATGCAGAAAATTCATAACTTCATGTTTGTGAATTTCTAAATTATGCATGTGAAAAATAAAAAGCGTTAAGTTCTCGTTGAGTTTCGTCAAAATTATTTTTACATGTCAGATAACACGATGCATGCAAAAACAATCGTTTTTTAGCTTTCGTTAAGTTTCGTCAAATTTTGTTTTCAAATCATTTCAACACGATTTTCAAATATTCATACTTCTATTATTTATTTTGATAATTTGTATTATTTGCACGTTCGTTAAGTTCGGCTTATATTTAATTTATCAAAAAATAACGAATAAATTATTGGATGTCTATATTCGTTACCTTGGTATAAAATTCTGTAAAATAAAAAAGAAACGCTTGATGTTTTAACAACATTATTAAATTTTCGTTAAGTTGCGTTTAATCTTTTTTAAATTTAATAAAAAAAAAGGTGAACACATTTCGAAGAAATAAAGTTATTTTTTATCTCTTAAGCTCCAGGAAGTTGTTAATTTATAATTTACCATATGTAAAAAATGGTTTATGTGGTCACATCATCTTTCTCGGGATAAAAAGTTCCATTAGCAATTGATCATTCAGGTTATTAATTACTTTCATTATATATGTATTATATATATATATATCTACTAAAATATAATCTACTTAAATCTTAAAATATTTTAATTTGTAACAAATTTAGTTTCAAAAGATAAATAAGTGAATAAAAATTTCTAGACCGAAAGACCTAAAGAAAATTTATTCATTAATAATTAAAGTAAGATTAAGAAGATTTCCAATATTACTAAAAATGTCATTTTGTTCTTATAAAATGCATATCAATTATTCCCAACCCCTAAAGTAATAAAAAATAGAAAAATCTCAAGATATTTACAGAGCAAGAATCAATCTATGTAATTATGTACTTTGTATATTTTTAGAACTCCATTAACTTTTTACATCATTATGTACTTTATAAAATAATGTAAAATTATTTTCTTTTTGATTTTTGCCTTGCGAACAGCAATCAGAAATCTGATACGCAAAATACCGTTTAAAAATAGTTAAAAAAAAATAAGGATTAAAATAACGGTATACACATAAAAAAGTTATAAATAACAAAATATCCTTGAATGCGTTTTATCGAAGTGCAAAAAAAAACAAAAAATCGGAAATAACAGAATATAAAAATAAGCAATGAAATAAACTGAACTCTATATAGAAAAATTGCATAACAATACCAGGAAATTGCATTTAAAATAACACAATACATTTTTAATACGATAAATTTAATATTTTAACATCCTTGATAGTATTTGTTATGTATATCTAAAATCTGGATATATATAGTTACCGTTATTTTAAAAAAAAAATTTCAATATTAACTTTTTTGTTGGATGTATCGGAATGCCCGGGATCAGATTTGTCTTTAAAATAAAATTTGAATATTAAATGAAAAATGAAGTATTTATTATAGGAAAAATATCTATGATCATTTG
>OY720445.1:78785777-78832815 GCA_963082915.1 Dolichopus griseipennis | reverse complement strand
ATTTAAATTTAGGGTAACATTTTGAAGGTTTTTTTTTTTTTTTTTTTTTTTTTTTTAGTGTTTTATTTTTCTATTCATTATATTATTTTTTAACAATTCAAAAACAAAAACTTAAAAAGAATTCTTATATGCTAAAATGTAATTTGTACATGGCTGACCAATATGTCAGCTCTCACAATTTATTTAGAACTATATTAGTATAATCTCTTTTGATGTTTTAATATTGATATTTTGATTTTAACATAATATATTTTAGTTTTGATTTAATATTAATATAATTGAATTTATTGGAAAAAATTTTTTTATATAAAAACCAATTTTTTTTATTTATATGTTTTATAAAAACTTAAAACTAAAATAACCTAATACTTATACCTATACCTAAACCTACTATAACCTACGTTACATCTAAATTTTTCCAAAAGTATGGTTTTTTAATTTCTAATTTATTTTTTGCAGGAATATACTTATCATATTTAAACAACTCATTGTCATTAATATTTATTATATTTAAATTTAAAGGTATTTGTTTTATTTTCGCGTTTCTTTTATAGTGGTATAAAATCGGAATATTTTGATTATTTTCAATATAATTATGTTTGTCCAAAAACACGAATCCTTCTGGAGGCAAAAAACCTGTAACTAGGCAGTTTTTAATGTACTCAAAATCTTCGTACCATGGATGGCAGATTAATGAGTTCTCGCATGATTCACTACTCCTTTGAATGTGGTTACGTATGAGACGAATGATAAAATTGTCGATTCTAACTATGTTCGCCTTATCATATATAAATTTATTTGAATAATAGTGCATATTAGTGTTAGGTTTTCTATTGTAATTTGTACAAGCTCTTAAACACTTGCGTTCGAATATTCTTAATTTTTCCATCACAGAAGCATTAACATTATACCATATTGGACAGGCATATGTTAGTACTGGACGGATTAAGGTTTTGTAGCAGAGCAATTTAACATTGTTGCAAAGTGTTCTGGAAAAGAACAATTTTCCTAAATTAATAAAGGCGTTATTTGCTTTTCTTATTTGATTTTTAACATGATAGTTAAAGTTTAACATATAATTATAGTGAACTCCTAAATACTTGAAGTTCACAGAGTTTTTAATTTTTGTTTTGTCTGGAGTTAATATATAAAAATCTCTCCAGCATGATTTAACATTATATTTTACCTTGTTAATAGTATTCCTGAATAACATAGTTTCACATTTTTGATAATTTACTTTTAGCTTCCAAAGATTACTATAAGATATCACTTTATAAAACATTTTTTGTAAAATGTATTGTGCATCTCTTAGATTATTACTTGTTGCGTAAATTGTCAGATCGTCCGCAAATGCTATACTGTAATTGGGCTCTAAATTTTTATTTAGAGAATTCAGTAATTCGCTTATGTATATATTGAACAAAATAGGGGAATTTACGGTGCCCTGTTGTAACCCATCGGATAATTTGAATTCTTTGGATAAATGATTATCCGACCCCCATGTGCTAAAAGTTTTACCTCTTATCATGTTGTTAATCAGAATAACTAAATGTAAGGGATATTGATATTTTAAGAGTTTGTATATTATACCATCAATCCAGACGGTGTCAAAAGCTTTTTCAAAGTCCACAAAACATGCTGCTACAACCTTATCATCGTTTATATTTCTACATATATCCGATGAAAGCTTCGTCATAGCATGTATTGTGCTGTGTTTATGACGAAAACCAAACTGATTTGATGGTATAATATTTTTAATCTCAGTTATTTTGACTATAAATTTATTTATTATTATTTCTAGGATTTTTCCTATATTTGGTAATAAACTTATTGGTCTATAACTGCTAGGATCTGAAGCACTTTTTCCTGGTTTTTTTAATGTAATAACAACTGCTTTTTTCCACTTATTTGGGAAGTAGCTTATATTAAGGCAATTGTTAAAAATTATTGTGTATAAGTTAATTACTGAAATAGGAAGATGTTTTAACACTATATTTGGAATTTTATCTATACCTGACGATGTTTTACCTTTAAGTTTTGATAAAATATCTTTGAGTTCATTTTGAGCTATAAAATAATTATTTAAAGTTTCATTTTCAAGTAAATTATTTGAATGTAAATGATTGTTAAATTTAACAAGGGATATTTTATTTGTTTTGTTATTTTGAATTATTTGGTTTAAATTGTTAATACTTTGCTCTATATTGTTACTTATCGGGGAAAATCTGTTTGTAACTTGCTTTTGAACTTGGTATAAATGTGTTGCCATTACTTCATTTATGTGTTCGTTTTCTTTGATAATATAATTATTGTTTTCTATTTTAAGTTTATTTAAATTTAATTGGGCGTCGTTTAAAATTTGCGTATTGTTAATTGGAATTTTTAAGTAGTCAATTTTGTTTGAGGTTTGTTTTTTATAAATTTTTTTAATTTCAGAGAACAAGTTTTTATTGTTTGATAATTTTATGTTTTTGATTCTGTTAGTCCAATAATTATTTATTGAGAGTTTAATATTTTGTTTTATTAATGAATTTATGTTTTTCAGTAATGAATTAATTCTTAGAAATGATGGTGCGTTTTTGTCTATTTTTATTTTAATTAATTTAAATTTAGCTGTAAGTAATTCACTTTTATATTTTTTAAGTCTAGTAATAGTTGGATTTAAGTAAATATCTAGGCTATTAAAATTATTGTTTTTGGATGGGATTGCTAACGACATTGCTTTCCGTATTGAATTTTCAATGTTTTCGATATAAAAGTCAATGTCCCTATCTGTTAGGTTTTTATTGTTAGGAATATTTTTAAGAACATCATCATTTCTTACTAAATTATTTAACACTTTTTTAAATTTGTTCCATTTAGCTTTCCTAAATAAGTAAATTTTTTCAGGTGATGGAGCCAGTAAATATTCTTCCCTATTATTATAACTAATTTCAGTCCCTAAAGCTAAATGGTCACTATCATAAGAATATGTTTTTATTTGGTTCTGATTATTAGTTTTTAAATTAATTCTTATATCAGTTAGGAATATGTCGATATACGATTCTCCTCTCGGAAATGACGGTATATCGGAAGAATATAATTTAATCCTATACATACAATTAAATCTTTCAATAAATTTTTCGAGAATAGATCCTCGAGCATTATTTGATTGATTTCCCCATTTTATGTGTTTAGCGTTTAAGTCTCCTGCCAAAATAAAATAGTTATTAATATTATCTAATTGAAGAGTTTGAAATAATTCCAGTAATTCTTTATTAAAATTAGCATTATGATTTTGTGATGCATAAGCAGATATTATAAAAAGATTTTTATTTCTATTTAAAAGTCTTATTTTTATAATACATACTTCTAAACATTTAAACCTATTTAGAGTATATTCTTTAATTATATCAAATTTTAAATTATTTTTAATTAGAATGGCCGTACCTCCACCTAAAGTAGCTTCAGATCTATCATGTCGAATTAATTTATAATCCTTTATTTTTATACGACTAGTTTTATCTAATTTCGTTTCACATAAGGTAACCACATCCGGGTTGTGAACATTTAAAAAATTTATTAATGAAAGTTGTTTAAGATAAGATCTACAAGAATTTACATTTATAGAAAACATTTTTAATTTTAATTGTAGCAAAGTTTTATTCATCATCATGGACAGTTTCAAATAAGAAATCTACCCTTGCAGATAAACTTTGCATTTCTTTTTGCATTTCATTTTGTGCATTTTTAAAATCTTCATTTAATTTGTTTACATTTTTTGTTAAATCACTTATAGCTAAAAGTATTTTATCTAAATTTATGTTGTTATTGTTATTTGTATTATTTTCAGATGAAATATTATTGTTGGCATTGTTATTGTTGTTATTAATATTGTTATTGTTGTTATTAATATTGCTATTGTTGTTATTAATATTGTTATTGTTGTTATTAATATTGTTATTGTTGTTATTAATATTGTTATTGTTGTTGTTATTAGTATTGTTATTGTTGTTGCAAACAGCATTTGCATAGGAGCAGGTGCTTTTTACAAAACTATCAATTTTTGTTGTTTTATTTATTGTTTTTTTTATTTTATTTTGTTTACTTATCTCAATATCATTTATTTTTTTTGTGAAGACTGGGCATTTTGTGTAAGATGCAGGGTGACCATATGACTTGCACAAAGTACAAAATAATTTTTCTGCTGGGCTTTCTTTTTTAATAGTGCAGTTTGCTGGTAAGTGGTTACCGCCACATTTTACACATCTTAACTCCATGTTGCAATTATAAGCCGAGTGGTTAAATCGCTGACATCTTTTGCATTGTGTTATAGTTGGTTTTTTTAATTTCTCCCATTTTATTATCTGATGGTCAATATGTTTTATATTAAGAATGTTGTTAATTGAACTTTGTGGTTCCGCTTGAACAATGTAGATTGGTAACTTTATATTTTCTTTTATTGACTTTTTTGTGGTCATTCTCAATACTTTGGAGAATTTACATTGTTCTACATTGTTTGAATTAAGTAAGTTTAGTATTACTTCTGGTGCGTAATCGTTATGAAGACCTTTTAACACAAGGCTAATCGGTCTTTGGCTTTTCATGGTATAAGAGAAGCATTCTACCTTAGCTTCTTTTAAAGATTCAAAAGTTTTTTTATACTCACATTCGGTTTGTAAATACATTGATTTAATAAAATAATTTTTAATTTTTAATTGAAATTCAATTAATTTTTTTATTATGTCTAAGTCGTTAGACGTAATAAATATTGGTGGCACTTTTTTGTTTTTAATGTTATTAGTTGAATTAATACTAGTATTGTTATTTGGTGAATTTAAGTTAGTTTCATTTAGGGTAGAATTTTTTGGATTTTTTTTATTTGGATTATTGTTTAATGGTTTTATATTAGATGGACCGGGTAAGTTTTTTATATTTTCATTATTAATATTGGTGCTATTATTTGTATTATTATTAATTTTATCAGTGTTTTTTGTTTTTAATATTTCCAAGTAATTAAGATTACTTGTAATTTCTTTTCCACATGTTTTATTTTTTTCAACATTGACGATGACGTCATTGACATCATCTGTTATATCAAGATCGTCATCATCTCCTAATAATTGAAATCTATTGGTTTCAGTTGAATTGTCATTTATTAATTGGTTAACTTTAGATTTCATAGATAATAATTCATTTTTAATATTTTCGTTATTTATAATTTTAATGTTTTTTTTGCTTGGTTGTAGGTTAAGATATTCATATGTAAAAAAAAATATAACAAAATAAAAGTTTATTTAAAAAAAAAAAAAAAAAAAAAAAAATAAAAAAAAAAAAAAAAATATTATAGGAAAAATATCTATGATCGTTTGATAGATGATTTATGTTTAGATCTTGACAATAATATCATTATCATTTTATTTTATCGAATTGAAATTAAAGATGTATATTTACATTAATTGTTAAAAAAAAAACTTCGTTAATTTTCTATCTGAAAAGATTGCATATTTATAGGCTAATATTGTTCTTAAACTGAATTAAGAACAATATTAGCCTAGAAATATGCAATTACTTTTAGAACCGATTTTTCACAGATTCCTTCAATATTATTTGAAGAGAGCCTCCACGATCGAATAGTTGTGCACTGATAATGAAATCAAAGGTTTAAAATTTATATATATCCTCTATAAACACAATTGAAGGCATTAGTTAGGGATTTTTTTAAAGCGTAGATTTAAATTGTGGAAAAGTTTTGTATTTTTGTATACATAAGTAATTTTTGAAACTGAAAAAAGCTGGGAGTCATTCTAATACTTTACTTCATTTTTTTAAATTCTTTACATTATTTTCTTTTGCAAAATTTAAAATATAAATCTAATTGGAACGTGTCGCTGATTCCTAAAAGAATAAATTAACATAAAACTCTTATACAATATAATTTTATAGACAATTTCCGTTTAAAACAAATACAAAGAAATAAAAATAAACAAAATTGGTACTTAAAGTAAAATTTAACATCCTTTTTTAACATTTAAAAATGACAATGAATTATTAAAAAGTATTTTTGCTTTTATTATTTTATTATTTTCTAACCTTTAAAAATTTTATGAATTTAATTCTTTTGTCAGATAAAAAATTTAAAATATATTTAAACAAAACATTTTATATATTATTTACATATATTATAAGTATATATATTTATATTGGCTTTTCTTTTGAAAAGGTGACCACGGACCACAAACTGTAAATATCTTCAAAACAGGAATATATATCTAAATACTTGTGGAAGTTTCAGAAGATGGGTCACAAAGTCAAAAAATTAAAAAAAAAATATTTTTCCTTTTGTATACCCTGCACTAAAATGGAACACACTGTAGTCATATACAGTAAGTGCCGTTTTGAGGGCCTCAGACCTAACTTTTTTAAATAACTCTAGAGATATTTACAATTATATGAGCATGTACCTATTTGTTTTTTTTAAATGTCCATTTTAACCCTTTAACGCCGTACGTATTATTTGCAACCCTCACAAAACTTAATGAATTTAATTCTAGTTTAACTCCCAAAAATTTGATTGTGGTCTGTGATATTTAGATGTTTATAATTACATGAGTATGTAGCTACCTTTTTTCAAATGTCCATTTTAACCCTTTAATACATTACGTACCAATTGCGACTCTCACAAAACTTAATGAATTTAATTCTAATTTAACTCTGGAAAATTTTGTTTGTGGTCTATGATGTTTAAATGTTTATAATTACATGAGTATGTAACTAGCTTTTTTTCAAATGTTAATTTTAACCCTTTAATGTTGTACGTGACATTCGCAACCCTTACAAAACTTAATGAATTCAATTCTAGTTTAATTCCCCATCTTTTTGCTGTTAACTGCGATGGTCACCTTTTCCAAAGAATATCTATTCTCATATTTATTGTTTATGTACTATTATATATATATACATACTTATTTATTTATTTTTATATATTTTCAATGGAAGAAAAAAATATTGAAAATGACCTTATGTTAGAAATCCTTTCGAAATTTTACACCTCATCTTGTCACACTCTGATTTCATTGAACTCCAACAATGAAATAATGAAATTTTTTATACTTATATATACATATATAAAAAAATATTTATATAAATTTATTTATGTGTTTATATGTATATAAAAGAATAAAAAGTAAAAAAAAAGAAAAATTATGTATATAGTATATCTTTTCTTATGGATCGCTAGGGAATATTCCCAGAATTTACAGAAAAACAAAAGGGAGAACAAAAATTTATGCGGATTTAAAAATAAGTATAAAAAAAATCACCAAAAAAAAACAACAAAATAAAAAAGTATCTATAGATACTTTGGTAGAGGAAAGTTCAATAAAACTCAAAGTAAAAATTTAAACAATATATTGTGGATTTGTATATATATAGAGCTATAAAATAAAAAAAAAAAGGTTTACAAATAATTTTTTTATTTAATATTAAAGAGATTTTTCCATCCATAATATTTTTAAAAACTTTAATTTTAAAGAGTTTTGCAAAATAAAATATTCTATAGATATTAAAAACTTTTTAAAGTTTTTTATTTTTATTATAATTCCTAATAAAAAAAATTTCAAGAACACAAAATATAAAGAGTTAAATGATAGTTCGTGAATATTAATTAGTTTCTATAGAGTTTTTGTGCTTTTCATCAGCTGAGGACTCTACCAAACCGTCGCTTAAATATTTCAAGTTTTTCAACAAGTAACTCTATGTTATGACTTTTTAGATTAATTGACCGCAAACGGGTTTTTAAAGTATCTTCCAATTTCCATACATACAATCAGACCCCCAAGCATATTACGAGAATCCCATTTCGATACCTCTACGATATGTTGAAGTCTATTTATTAAAAAATAATACGATTGCAACATGCAAGAGATATTTAAATTTTAATGATTAATTACTACCCCATATTAGCCCATAGGTAAATATGAATCTTTTTCACGATATTGAACGAAAGATTCAGATGACTTCTTTGGAAGAGAGAGACATTTTTAAAGTTTGACAGGTAATCTAACATTTAAGTAATTCGAATTTTTGGTTCAATAATCCAGTTTAAGTACTTTTCAGCTACTCTATAGCTAAAGAAAACCTAGAGCTTCTTAACTTCAAGTGCATTGGTAATGTTTGGATATGGGAGGGCAATTTTGCTAAACTAAGCTTTCAATAGTCCGTTTAAGCTAAATTTCAAATTTAAATAATTCCAATTTGCGTGAAGAAAAAAAATCACTAGTAGTTATTCAAAAGGCGTCTTCAAAATATTTCATCCCAAAATTATGCAAAAATTGTAAATTCATCCTAAAAATATGCAAAATTATAAATTTAAAAAAAAAAAAGGTTTTTTTAAAGCGGGGAAGCGTTTGAAAAGACACAAAACTAAGCTAATTTGTATTGCCATCCAGCTCTTAACTATATTCCACAATTAAAGTGTCTAGGTCATCGAAAAGTGAAATTTAAATCGATTACAAAATTTGTACCGAGCAGAAAGTGAGTAAATAATATTTAAAAAAACATTAAGTGAAGAAAATTTATTAATATTACTTAGTGGCTTTGTTCTTTAACCCTTATTGGAGGTAGAGCCGTAGAATATCAATAAATATTTTTTATCTTTAACGCTCATTAGCAGGTTCATTTTTTTGGCAGAAATCCTACCTCTCTATTAGCATTTTTATCACGTTCTTTTCGAAAATTCAATATTAAATTTTATATTATTTGATATTATGTACTAATATAATGCAGATTCGCAATTTAAAATTATACTATATACAGAGTGTTAATGGAAATTCTTTATGCATTCTAGGAATTATTTTTTATTTTTTAATAAGTTTTCCTTTTTTTTGTAATATTTTCTATTTATGTGTGTGTTAGTAATTTAGCTTGAAAGGTATTTTATTTTGATGAAAATTTATACATACAATTTATACACAACGGATTCAGAATTATATTCTTATGCAAATATGTGCAAAAGTTTATTACATAGGGAGCCTTGTGTTTTGTTGCTAGCAATAAATTTAAAATTGATGTTAACGTCGAAGGAAAAACAAAAAAATTTAAAAAGAAAATCAGCTTTATGAGACCTTGAATTTCAATATAAGTAAATGCTATTTTGTTTTTTGTTTTTTTTTTTACGATAATAGGGAAAATATAAAAATTTTCACAACCAATAAACTTATATACAATTTAATATATTATATAGAATTTAATTAAGAAGAAGAGTTGAAAGAATAGATAGTATATATTTTAAAAAGTAATATAAGTTGTAATAATAGAAAAACAACTTAAATTATAAGGGCACACAAAAGGGTTATGTTGCTGAATTATATGGTAATGACTTAATTACCTCAACACCCAAGTAGAGCGATATGTGACAAAGTTTCTCAAATAAAATTTGAAGTGCTTATTAAGTAAAATATATATATATTATGGAAATTATGGATCAAGTTGATTATTTTAACTAATCTTTCATTCTTATTAAAACTAGTATATAAATTAACCCTTAACTAATTATACTTTTAATATTTATTTATATAAATTCTAGCTTAGCAGCAGTAAATTAGATCAAAAGAATGATAGATAGTTTGTTTGAATTGAAAAAAAAAAAAATTAAAAACCTTTTTTAATATCTAATTTTTAATCTAATTTTACATTTAAAATTACGTCTCTATAAAAATTGATTAAAAAAAAAAATCCTAAAATTATGCAATAATTGTAAGTTTAAATCATCGTTTTAAGCTACAAAAAATCATATCAAAAGATTAAAAAGGTGCTACATACTGTATATTTTTATTCAGCTTTGAGCGTAATTCAAAATATCTAGTTTCTAATTCATCCGGATAAACTTCATCCTAAAAGTATGCTATTATTGTGAATTTAAAACTACATTTTACAGCACAAGAATTAATTTTTAAAGATAAAATAGGGTTTAAATATTGTATTTCCATCCAGTTCTGAACTTTATTTGAAATTTAAGGTTTCTAGGTCATCAGAAAAAAAACTTGCATCCTAATGTTATGCAAAAATTGTAAATTTTAAACAACGCTTTATAGCCCTAGAAATAATTTTAAAAGATAAAATAGGGGTTAAAATTCGTATTTTCAAACACTTCTTAGCTTTATTTGAAATTCTAAAGTCTCTAACTCATTAGGCATTTAAGTTAAAATCGAATAAAAAATTTAACAGACACGAAAATGAATTGATAAAAATTTTTTTAAAAAAATGTATAATGATCGCAATTTCAGCAAATGCTTAATCATTAATAAATAAAAAATAGTTTCTAAAGCATTTATTAAGTTATAAACTCAAAAATTTCCATTTGCTTATAAAAGCATTGAACCAGATTAACTTATCAATATTTGTCTCACCCAAAATAACATTTCTATTATTATACCAACCCCTACTTACTATTTTTGTATTGTTTGAATAAATATACCTGTAGCACTAGCAAAGTAAACATATTAAATTATGTACAATAATAAATATGTATATATACAAAATAAAAAAAAAAAAAAAAAAAACAAGTAAATAATAAGTTTAAGTAAGAAAATAAGTTGTTATACAAATATATTATTCAACTTAAATACTTTTATAAAACAAAAAAACTTATTAATAATAATAACTATATAATATTTGCTTTTATCTGTATATGTGTATATATATATACATGATAATTTATCCTGCTGTCAGAATAAAGTTATAATAATTTTTTTTAAATGAAATATTAAATGAAATATTTATGGCTTTTGTTAATATATTTATATATATATATATATATTATTAAATATATAATGAAAATTTTAACGTATAAATATATATTTATTAAGAAATATAACTTTTGAAAGTAATTTTAAATAATCAATCAATTTCTTGAAAATAAGAATACAAATTTATTATGTATATAATATTAATTTAAAAATTTTAAAAAATTAAAAATTAAAATTAAGATTTTACTAAAGAAATATATCTCTGTTTAAATTTCAATTAATTTTTAAATTTCAATTAATTTGACGCGTCGAAATATTATTCGTCGCTTACACTAAACAGTGTTAGTTATTTGACGTGACGAAAAATTCGATCATTCTGCTTATTATCGTCATTATGCCATTGTCATTATGCCAAATTTTTAATAATAGCGGTATTATCTACCGTTGCTTTGTATTGTAACAAGTTCCTTTGAAATTAATACTGTTCTAAATAAATGTCAAAGTAACACTTGATGTAATTCGCTTAACGCAAAATCATATTTAATTTTAAAAGAAAATGATATCTATCTTGCGCAAAAAAAGTTTGGAATTTTCTTCCCATAAAACAATATTAGTTTCTTTTATATAAGAAACTTACACACAAATTTAGCGTCATATGACGCAATTAATATAATATCTTGTGATCAATTTACCGAATGTAATATATTTCATATTAACAATATTGGTTGAAAGGAAGATTTTTTAGAAAAAAATTTTTATATACTATGCAGATTTTAAATTTGTACATCCTTGCTTAGGTAGGAACGTACTTACCCACTGCGACAGCGAGACCACTAAAGGATACAATTGCAGACGAATAAAAATGAACAACAAAATTTGACTCATACTCATTTTAATTTTTATAAACTATAACTTTTGCATTAAGAAGGTTGATGTTTGATGATGATCTGAGTTTCAATCGGAATAAGCCAGGTTTGCTTCTTTAAATAAAAATAATGTTTAGTATAAAAGAATTTATAAAGTTTTAAATTGTTAAAAGCAGAGCTTGTGAAATTCCAGTACTTTTGTACTTAAGTAAACAAGTCAATAACCAGTCCTGATACTAGAAAAAATATTAATATTGTTACTAGTACTGAAAAAAATAAAAGTATCAGTAACAATATTGGTTATACTGGTAGTACTGAAAGATCCTGATAATAAGTACTAGTAAGTACTGGTTAAGTACTTGTAAGTACTGGTTAAGTACTGCTAGAACTGGAAAGTACTTGCAGAACTGGTAAGTACTGGAAATATATTATTTGGTACTAGTAAGTACTGGTAGTACTGGTAAGTACTGATAAAGTAATGGTACCTTCCAGTATTGATACTGGTACTTGTATTTTTATGAGTACCAGCAACTATACTTACATTTTACTGAATATTATATAATACTGTACTGGAAAATAACAGAATTGGTACTTGAAAAACTATTAGTAATCAACTAATTGTTGAAAGTATATACTTATATGTTTTTTTTTAATAAATGTATTCATATACTGATGCCAATTAATCTCCTAATTTATAAAATGTGTCATTTATAAATTGAGACATTTTTTGTAAATTAATCTATTAATTTCCTTCAGTTTGTTAAACACTTTGATCAAAAAGGAGGAGTAACTAACAAAGTAATAAAATAATTGAATTCTTATAAATTATAATCCAATTTATTTAGAATATTACATTGATTTTTTTTTTTGAAGAAATTTAATTAAATATTTCATTTCCATAAAACTTATTTTTTTTAATTGTTTGAATTAAATTTAAAAGATAAATTTAGAAAATATTTTTAGATATTATTTTATTCATTTTGTTTTTAAGCTTCAAATTACTATAGTTATGCATATATAATATATATATATTACATTAGTTATATACGTATCAATCTTCTTAACTTAAAAATTTCAATGATTTTGGAAATTATAAAATTGAACAACAACAACAACAAAAAAAAATAGAGATTAAATTCTTTTGTATTAATAATTAAAATATTCATTTGAAAAATTATTTTATTTGTTTATTCATAATTCTGTGGCAATATGACAGAATAATCTTTTTGATTTCTACCCTTGAAATCATAAGGCTTCCTCTGTAATCATTCAACACCTCCATCCCTGCTGATAATTTTATTTGTTCCCAAGGTGATATTACATTCAATAACTCTGGGATATGTTTTATTTAAATACCCGCGTCATCTTTTCCGCTTTAGTCGTTTACTATAAAGTGACTCACGTTATATTAATCAGCGGATTTCAAAACACCTGGTTTGTTTGAGTGACGCGATTTCCGAACCGTTAGGTGGTCTTCCTTGTTTTTGACTTAATCGGAATATGCCTTGAAAATCTTATTGATGAAAACTTGAGCGTGATTAAGATGATTGGCATTAAGTGACGTTTCACTGTAATATGTAAAAACCGATTTTGCTCATGACACAACCATAAGTCATCCAAAGTCATATTAATTGATTTTTAATTAAAACTGGGTTTTTTTATACATTATTAAACAAACAGTTGTTTTGGAAGAGCATCTAATAGCCGAAATTAAAAATTTCTCAAATTAAAGTGTTATGTCATATTACCACAGAATTATTGATTTTATTTAAATTAAATTAAACTAAAAAAAAAATTAATATATAAGTATGTACTTATAATTAAAAATTTTTTTGAAATCTTATTTTAAATACAAATTCAATGGAAGGATAAATTGATTGAAAACATATATACATAAACATTTGTATACTATATATTATGATGGTATATAGATCGTTATATATAGATCATTTTACATAATTTTATAATTCTATAGAATTAAGTAACTATGTAATACATGTGTAAAATGATATTTTTAAAAAAATTTTATATATGTGATTGTATTTAAACATATAGTAGTGATAGTAATATCCTCGTTTTTAAAATAAGATTTATTTTAATTATAATTACCAACATATTTTAATTTTAATTAGCTATTATATTATTAAGGGATTTTTTTTAATTATAATGCAAAAATAGAAATATAAAATTTTTTATTTCCTGTTAATTTAATTATTTTTGATCATTTTGTTTTTTTTTAAAGGTTTTTTTTTTGTATTTTCAAGGATCAAAAGGAAACCACAGAAGAAAAATGGTTCATAGCTAGTATCATTAAAGAGAGAAATAAAACAACCAGTAAAACATTTTTTATACAGAAATCAAAGTTCATTAAAAAACCACAAACAATTAAAATATACTTGAATTTTTATTTTAATATGGTTAGTCCAACGATTAGTTCCTAAAAATATACTAACTATACATTCAAGTTTTTAAAGGATCCTATTGAAATCCTATTACCCCCGAAGGACACAAATTTCGACATTTAAAAATATAAATTTACAAAATCTCAGTTACATAAAAAGTTAAGAATATCCTGATTTTGAATAAAACTTTAGATCCTTCTTTTTTTCATTCAATTGACAATGCAATTAAAATAATGAAGAGGTAATTCCCTAATTTACAAAATCTTAGTTAACAAAAGTTAGGAGTAAGTAAATCTTGATTTTCAAAATATTGCTTTTGAGTATAACTCTGAAACACGTTATTTAATTGATTCATATATCAATAGTAAAGCATTAAAAATACTGAGAAGTAATTCCCTAAAACCTCCGCTAAAATTTTGATTGAAAACCGGATTTATAATTCAACTGTAAAACTCATCAAAATTTTTTTTCATATACAAATACATAGACAGCTAAGTATTAAAAATAATAGATGTTGGCAACTCTAAACAAATGGCGTTACTCAACATCTGATAAAAATCCTGATATTTAATCCAATTTCAAAACTAACTACTAGTTTTTTTTACTACAGACAGATGTCAGCACATAACAACACATTGAAAATAACACAACCAGGAAAGCCCACTCCCGCTACTAAACTCAGATTTACATATACTAAACTCAGATTTGAAAAATTTATAAATTTAATATGACTTTATATATTTCGTTATTTTGAGACCCCAAAACAGTTCCATTTTTAATAAAAGTAGCATTTTAAAATACGGCAGTAGTATTTTGAAAACTGTGTTTTTAGCAAAAACAGGATTTTGTACAAACGGGATAAAAATAAAATTCATAACAACGTTCAACTTCTAGAACAAGTTTTTGCAACACAGGAGTAAAACTAACAGGATTTTTAAAAATATGGTTTTTCAAAAACAAGATTTTCAATAAACCAGTTTCTAAAAAAAATTCAGACATCCCAATTTTTATGAATAAAATTTTGAAAAAATGGAGTAGAAATAACGGGATTTTGAAAATTGTGTTTTTGGTAAAAACTGGATTTTGAATAAAAAATGTAGTAGAAATAACGGAATTTTCAAAATTGTGTTTTTACAAAAACTGGATTTTGAATAAACAGGATTAAAAAAAAAATCAGAACTACGTTTAACTTTTAGAGCAAAATTTTGAAACACTGGATTTTAAATGAATGGCATTCAACTTTTAGAACAAGATTTTAAAACAATGGAGTAGAAATAATTTATGAATTTATTAAAAATGTGTTTTTGCAAAAACAAGATTTTATACTAACGGAATTATTAAATAAAAAATAACGGGATAAATTTGACTTCCAACTTTTAACTAAAAAATAACATCCGTTATAACATTGATTGAAACTTTATAACTTAAAAAAAAAAAATTAACCTCAGACAATATTAAGTGATTTCATATGAAAATTATAAATTTGAAAATAATATATTTGTATACGTAAATATATCATATTAACCCAAGTATATATATACACATGTATACCCATATATATCTAAAAGATATTATATTAAAATTATTCTATTTATAGAATTTACCTTTTAAATATATTATATATATACAAATACAAGTAAAATGATATATTTATTTATTATATTTAGATTTATTACAATTTAATTGGATGTAGGATTGATTAATCTTAATTTAATTTAATGGATATTGCACAATTACTTATTAAATATATTATATGTCTCTCATATATTTTTAAGTATATCATATTTTATGCTAAATATAATGTTTCATTTAAAAGATTTTATCAATATTATAATTAAATTAAATATATAAATTAAATAATTAGTTATATACTTAATCAAAAAGTTCTTCGAAATTATGAAAAATTAAATTTGAAATAAGAAGTCAACTTATACAAAACTACTTATATATATATATATATATATATATACATATATATTCTAGAATTATTAATATTTCAATTAATCGATTATCATTTTTTAAAAAATTCATGGTTTAAGGCTAAAATATATTTATTGTACTTATTTAGGTATCTGATTAGATTAAAAATTCCTAGATTAGATAGGTCATAGTACATCTTCAAAATGTCAATGAAGTTATTAAAACTTCTTTGTCATGTGTCCGAATTAAAGTTCGAAATTCCTCACAAAATCCCTTAAGGAGAAGGTCCGTGTTCAAGCCTCCACTCACTCCACAAGATTAGCAGTAATCGAAGTTCCCTTTCAATGCAATTAAATCGATCTGATCTATCTGGGAATCGGAGCAGTTGCCATGGAAACAGGTTTAGATATCATCATGTAATTAAGTAAATAATGAATAATGGAATCAGATATAAAGAATATTAGAACTTAGATGATATTTGGTTAAGTGCTTGGTCACAGAAGCCCACTTATAATATAATTAAACCTTTCTATCAGATGACTGAGAATTGTGATAATTTTGTAATGGATTCATTTAATTCCAACAATTAGGTAACTACTAAATAAATAACCAGTTAAGGCATTCGAACTTTAGGTATATGAGTTATGAACAATGGCCGGAAATGTTCAGACTCTTTAATTAAAAGCTTTACTTTAATAATTTTATGTATTTAGAAATAGTATTTTATTTATAGATACTCTTTAATAATTTTATGTATTTAGATATAGTATTTTATTTATAGATACTCTAAGGTCTTAATAAATATTTTATAAAGTGAGTTGGATTATTAAGGAACAAATTTATTTAAAAAAATTTTTTTTCGGATATAACTAATATTTAAAAAA
Organism: Dolichopus griseipennis; assembly: GCA_963082915.1. Lineage (NCBI taxonomy): Eukaryota > Metazoa > Arthropoda > Insecta > Diptera > Dolichopodidae > Dolichopus > Dolichopus griseipennis. The sequence goes on along the minus strand of OY720445.1, from coordinate 78,816,016 downwards.
TATAAATCTTTTAATATAATAAATATGATTTTATATATATATATATATATATATATATATATATATATATATATATATATATGCTTTTTTCATAAATTCTTGTCCTTCTTACTTTTTATATAGATATATATATATATATGGATATAAAAAATATCATCTTAATTTAACTGAAATAATAAGTTTTCAGCAATATATGATTATATATTTATAAATGTTATATATACGTCATCGATGCTCTTGAATACTAAATATATATTTATATATATATATATATATATATATATACATGTTATGTACATAAATTTATATATTTAGACATTATAATGAAATAAAAATAACCAAAAAAGATTTATTTGAACTGCCCATGTCTCCTACACAAGAATAATATAAAAATAAATATAAAAAAAATCGAAGTTCAATATTCAATATACAGGGTGTCTGAGACTCAAGTACGCGCACTACACTCAGTGATTGGGGGCATTGAAACAAACAAAAAATTGTACTGGAGGGAGGGTCTATTGTGGACCCTTTTCGAGATAAGAGGGATTCATTTTGTAGAGTAAGTTGTCAGATTTAATTTTTGTTTAACCCAACAGTTACAAAGTTGTGAAGGTTCAAAATGATTTAAAATGAAAAAATTATATTTCAAACTCTATTTTCTTTTAAAGCACACTGTATTTGGGGTACTTTTTATAGCATATTTCAAGACAGCTTTTCAAGCCCTATAATTAGTACATAATAACTTTTTCTCTATCTCTAACCATTTTTGATATGAAGAATAGAAAAGTGTGTTATTTTCAATCGATTCAAACAGAAAAATTATGAAATTTTTTTTTAATCTATTTATTTTTTCATTAATATTTTATAAGAAATTTTAAATCTTTTTGAACATTCATATCTTTGTAACTGTTGGGTATATGGGGATCATGTACACAAAAATTAAAGCTGACAGCTTACTCTACAAAATGGATTTTTTTTTATATTCTACAGTAAGCTGTTCAAAAGTTATTGATTTTTTTATGAAAAGTCTCCTTAAATCTTTAATCCCTCTCGAAAAGGGTCCACAATAGACCCCCCCCCTCCAGTACAATTTTTTGTTTGTTTTAATGCCCCCAATCACTGAATGTAGTGCGCGTACTTGAGTCCCGGACACCCTGTATATTGAATTTAGAATAAAACAAAATATGGTATTTATTTATAATTTTTTTTTTTTCAAACTTTTCTTAATATATAAAATTACACAATGAAAGTTCATGCCATTGTTTATAACAATAAACAATCTTAAATAAGATTAATATTTGAGAATGAATTTTTTTTATTACATCTGTGTTTAATATTTAAAGCTTAAAGTATTTAATAAACTATGTAGTAAGTACAATAATATTTAAAAATGTAATATGATTCAACAGGAAGTCTCCAAATTTTAAACACTATAAAATTCAAAAAGTTCCTCAAGTTTCATAAAAAATTTCGAAAAAAAACTAAATTTAAAAAAAAACAAAGCAAAAAACCAGAGAACATGGTAACTCTTAAAATGTCACAATTTAATTTTTTTTATTATATGAAGCTGTCAAATTTGTTACAAAATTTTGTTTTTGTTTTTATATGAAGATTTTACAAAACAAGTATTGAGATATTAGTAGGTGTTAAATTAGTTTTATATTGAATATGGATTTTAGTATTCAATTGAAAATCAGGGATGCCGACCATTGTTTTAGAATATAAAATATATGTACTCGTGAAATTCTGAATAAGAGAAGATGTTTTTGAGTTGCATTCAAAATAAGCAAACCCGATTTTATATATATATATATATATTATATACTATATGGCTACATATAATAAATAGTATACATGTCAGATTCAGAATCAGGAGAAAAATTTTAACAACACATGTCAAAATTATAATATCCTGTTTTATGGAATGTTTAAATATATATAAGATTTTTTTATTGTATTATATATTAAACCTGTATAATTCTGAGTAAAATAGTACTTAAGTACAGTTGTAAGTACCATATTACCTAGTAATCATTATTTATGACTACTTTGTCAAGTACCAGTATTACTTAGATTTCGATGCTTACAATAGATTAAAGTAAAAGAATCCAGTAAAAATACTTGTATATCCTAGAAATTAATTAAATTTTTCAATTACTATTGTAATTCATTTTCGATACTTACATATTTTCGAGTAATTCAGTACAGAGAAATACTTAAATATCAAGAATTCAATTTCTTACAAAGTATTTATTCAAATATTGTGCAAAAAAAATATTGTTCATAAAATCGAATGAAACTGGATAAAACAAAGTAATGAGTATCATATAATGGTCCTGGTAATTGTACTGATAAAAAATATATAACTCTTGGACTGTTATTTATATACTTATAGGAAATATTTAAGTAATTCGTGAAATATAATACATGAAAAATATTTTTTTACCGAGTTTCATACAACTTTTCTAGAAAATAAATTTTCATTGGAGACTTTTTGATTTGATATCATTGGAGATTGGAGACTTTTCTCAAAAAGAAAAATATGTATCCCTAAATAAAACAAGGTCTAAAATTTTTGAAATTTTTTTTTTGTGCACATGGAAAAAGTCTCCAATGATTCATACAAATTTTAGGGATTTTTTTTTAATAGAGCCTTGCATTATATATTGAGATTTATAAATGCTATCATTAATATTGTTGTTTTTGTAGTTTTTTTTTTTAATATTTAAGTTTTCAAGGATTTTATATTTTAACAGATAAGTCAGGAGAAGACTAGACACCCATTTTGCGATATTAAAAATCTATATTTAATCACCAAATTTTTTCTTTTAATAAAACTACAGATATTTATTAATATAACAGAAGATAAGTATGTATATTTTTAAAATCAAATCCTACTCTAAATATTCGGATTTAATTCTTTCCAATAACGATCCTTGAAAAAAGGAAGTCCCATTAAAAAAAATTTTTATTTAAAAAAAAAAACACATTTTAAATTATATAATTTATAAAAATAAATACCCACTTATACATGAAAATGTTTATTAATAAATTATTTAAATCTTTAAATCTTAAGAGTGTTATTTACTTATTTGTATAGGAAATTTATTTGAAATTTTAAGGAAATTTATATTTGTGGTTTTTTTTATTGCAGTCATTTATTGGTTACAGGTGATTAATTATATATATATATATATATATATATATATATATATATATTAATTATATATATATATATAGTATATTTGTATCTTAGCCTTTAATAAAATTTAAGGAATTAAAAAATAAATTTTATTTCAATATATTTCCTATTATAAAACCAAACCCACATGCTCAATCAACCAACCAACACACACATGCAGTAAAAAAAAATGAAAAATAAAAAAATTTTAAGATCTACAAACTCAATTAAATTTTATGTAATAGAGCTGCAATACCAAATTAAAACTAAATTTTTTAAAATTAAAAAAAATAATATAATATAAAAAAAATTTTTTTAGTATCTGGAAAAAACTATTAACTATCTACTTGGTAAAAAAAAAAAACAAAAAAGTTGGCAAGGACATTCAGTGGAAAAAATCCTTGAAAAACTATAATGCAGTTAAAATTTTTATTTAATTTTCTATGTTTGTTGCTTATAAATTCAATATAAAAAAAAAAAAACAATTAAAAACCTTTTTTTAAAGCATCTGACAAAAAAAATTTTTTAGTAAGTAAGTATATTATGTTATGAAACTTATCTGCTGTTGTCTCTTTCACTTAATTTTACTTTCAACAAGTTAAAAGATGTATATAGTAATTATGTATATATACATATATATATTAATAATAGTATGAAAGTGATACAACAGTTTTTATATAATATAATTTTAATTACTAAAAGGAATTATATTAAATACAATAACATGACCTTTAATTTTCACTTAAATACAGCATTTACCGTTATTTCTGTTTTTAAGAAGTTTTCCTTTACTTTTCTTAAGAAAAACAATAATGGTTCCACGAAAAAAAGTCCTAAAAACCAAATTGAAAATAGTCCCCAATTTTGTACAATATTTTCACATGCAAAAGGTCCTCAAAATAAACTTTTTACAAAAATCTCCAAAATAAAAAAAAAATAGTCTCCAAACGTTGATGACTTATTAAAAATTAAGAGAAGTTGGAAACAAAATCAGGATTAAAATACTATGTTTATCTAGGATTTTGGGACGACAGCCCTTATTTTATTAAATGCTACGACAGGGATAGAAAAACCCGTTACTAATTATTTTAAATTTCCTGGAAAAGGCGATAACTGTCTTTAGCAAATTTGCTACTAACTGAATCTTACTGTTATACTGTTTTACTCTATACAAATACTTTTGGAGACTTTTTTCATATGCAAAAAAAAGTCTCCAAATTTTTCCTTCAAGGATTTTTACAAATGAAAAAATTTTCAAGAAAGTTTTAAAACAAAACAAATTTTGGGACTTTTATCATTTTTAGATTTTGGGGAATTTTTTCATATAGCCAACATTAATATATAACGACTTGTGAACTTCAATAAAGATTAAATTCTGTTTTTATGTTTTAGTCAACTTATTTAACCTTCTACAAAATCTTCTTAGAAATCCAGTTATCATCTTCCAGTTATCATTCAGTTTTGGAGAAAAAAAAAAAAAAATTTTTACCAATTTTCCGCTTCTAAAGCATCATTTTCATTTGTTTTTGGTTTTTAAATAACCTAAATATCAATATGAAACTCTTTGAGACGGGTAAATTTATAAAAAAAAAGGAATCCCTATATTTAACAAAAAAAAAAAAAAAGGGAGTCAAAAATTTAATAAAACAAAAGGGAACATGGTTATATGGTTTTGTTTTGCTTTTTTTAACCTTCATCAAATTTTCAAAATTTAATTAATCCCTATACGCCAAATATATAAAAGAACATTTTGGGAATATATATATACAAAAACAAAATGAATAATAAAATTTATATATATATATATATATTGAGGGTTCAAAGTTAACACATTTAAAAATAAAACTTAAAAACATAGGATTGTATTATAACAGCCCTTAGGAGCTTATTAAAATTATGAAAAAAAATTAAAAAAAAAACCCCAACATGGTAAAGTATTTAAACTATTCAACAGTCATCTCCTTTTTTTTTTCTTTTTTTTTATAGAATTTGTGTATATTTTATGAAAACTCAACTATATTAAATAAAATAATTTAAAATAATAAACCCAATGGCAATATTTAAAAAAAAGAGGTTTTAAAAGTATAACCACTCATCTTTTTTTCTTTAGTTGCCACTCATAATACTGACTTTTACTATATACGTATATATAGTGATCAAGGTAATTAAGTGTAATTTTTAATTTAAATATTCATGAGATATTTCATGAATTGGAAATTATTATATATAATCTATTTGTCAGTCTGTTGTACCTAAATAATTTCTAAAAATATAGGATATAAGAGGATTATAGTATTAACATAGGTTGCTCTACACTATATTGACACTACGATGTCATCATTTTGACACTACGATGATTTTTATTTATATGATGAATTTATTTTAAATACGTTAACATTGGATTGTAACAAAGAAATCTAGGGCTAACTGACGAAGCTATATAGTCAAAGATCGTCATTTTTCAGCCAAAATACAATAATGATGCCTTATACATTATCACGACAATGATGTCATCAAAGTGGTTCTTCGATAATCATTAAAAATTCATATTATCAATTAATTAAATAATTCTAAAATAACGTGCTGTGGTAGCATTATTACGTTCCAGTGTAGTAGAAGCCGATCTTCAGACATTAAAATAAAAAATGAAATTTAATTTAAGCAGTTGTAAATTATAAAACCAGTTGAAGCGTTTTAAATATGGCTTTCATCACTTGGAAATCACTTTATTTTCAAATTATTGAAAGGAAACTGTATATGACATAATTTTTTATAAAATAAATATGATTAACTTAGATATTTTCTTAATTATCTTTTTTTTTCCCCGTTAGAAATTCAGTTATCGCAATTCATGAAAATTGCATACTTATAGGATACAAAAACAAAATTTTTATTAAAAGTTGAATAAGAACTTATTTTAAAATATTCATTCGAATACGATGTATGTTAAACTAATAAAAATCATTCAGATACTAGTTTTGGAAGTCCTATACTTGAAATAATTCATTCTAATATTAAAATTATAAATTAATTGAAACTTTTAATTGAGCACTAATTTAATCACATGTTTTAATGCATTCGAAAAAGATTTGGTATTAAAGTGATTTACTTATTAAATTATCAAAGTAATTTTATAATTTACTTGTATTTTCACTCAAAATAAAAATGTTGTGTAGAGTAACACTTATATTATTAAATAAAATGATAAACTGTTATGTGATAACAGCGTCAACCAAATAAATTAAATAAAATATTCATAAATGTGTTACTTTTTATATATACATATATCATATTTATATGTTTATAGTTGTATGAATTTATTACTATAGAATTAAACTTAAATCAGATACAATAAAACAAGGACTAGTAAAATTGCATGTATGATATAATTGCTAGGGTGAGAACAGTGTTGCTCAGATAATTAATACAAAATTAGAGCAGAAAACTTTTACATAAATTTAAGGAATAATTGGGTCGCTAATAAGTCAAATGAAGTTCTATGAAAGACTATAAAATCATAAGTAGCATTTACAGTACACGAAGAGATGATCTTAAAAGGACAGCGTATTTTAAATCACTTTTTTTTTTTTAAAAAACCCATTCACTTGAATAAAATCCATTATCTCGAAGTGAAATATATTAAGGACTCTTTATCCAAGCATTGTCAAAAATCCAATACAGAATTGCAAAGTTTCATTAAAGTTTTCAATATGTGATTTAAAAATATCTCTCCACTTTAAAACTTTAAAGACTTTTGTATTGCCACAGTAGAAATATTTTGACCATCAGTCGTCGCATAATTTATTTCTAAACTGTGATAAGGCCTAAGTAATTCATTAAGATCAATTCTATTCTTAAGAATATTATATTTCAGAATATTATATTCCTCAGTTTTCTTGTTTTAAAACATGGACCGACTTAAAGTTGGACAGACCTATTAACCTAACTTCATTTTAAAGCCTTAATATACAGTATAGAGTATTTATAAAAACCAAAACAGTGACTAGATGATTAAAGCAAAAGATTTCTGAAACCTTTGTAGTGAGGTTTATCTGGACTCTTAAAGTCCGTAATTAAAGGGAGTTGCAGTCGAACCCTCATATACAATTTCTTTTTTAATTTTAGCTTTTCTTCAGTATTACTCTGAAGAAATTTGAATCTGTGTGTGTGTTTGTATATGTTTGTGTGTAATCGTTCCTATTACCTCAACCGATTTAAATTAAATTTGGTACACAGTTAAAAATTTTGGTATAATTTTTGATAACCCAATGAGTATTAAATCCTTACACACGAATTTTCGTATTAATTTTATATATTAAAAAGTGTTAAAAGTTTAAATAGTAACTTGGTTTAGAGTTTATATGATTAATATATTAATTATATCAAAAAAAGTATGAAAACAATAAGATTAAAGTATTAAAAGTGTTTATTCTTACTTTCCTTTTGATTTTTGCTAATATTTTATTCTTTTTTTTACTTTTTATAAAAAAAAAATATAATTTTAATAGGAAAAACTTATTAAAATTTTTTTTTGTTTTTATTTTTTTAATTGGCGTCGTTATGTCGCACGCATAATAACTGCAAAGTGTAAATTTAATCTGAATATCGTATTGATTGATCTGTACTAACATGTAAAAATAAATCAAATAATGCTTAATAATTTTTTAGTCTTCTATTAAGTGTTGAAGAGTAAAGACTAAAGTTTAAAATGTTCGTAACCATACAAATCGGAAGTGAAAAAAAAATAATTGAAGTAGAAAAATTTGATAAATCAGAAGAAGACCTTACATATAAAGATTACATAAAGTCAGGTGAGTAAACTATTTTATTTTGGATACCTATCTTTTATTTTTGTGTAAAGACGAAAACGTTCTATTCTAAATTACTCCAAAGTGATTTTCGTCTTAGAAATTAGAACATAAAACAATAATTATTTTTTATGATATTTTGTCTTAACAACACCATTTTATACAATATTAAAAACATTTTAATTTAATGGTTTTATGTAGCGTTAAAGAATACGGATATTGCAATAGAAGATTTTCATTGCTTTCTAAATAGCCACGGCGCAGAAATTGACGAAAGTATTTTTTTAAATTGCATGCAACAACATAAATTCTATCCATGTGCGTGTTTTAAACTAATTGTCAAACGAAAATCTTTTTTTAATATGAATAATGGCGAAATATTACTTGGAAATGAAATTGATTTTATTCCTGATGACATTGATATTATGAATCTAAGCAATTTTAACACTCCAAAAAGTAGCACAAAAGTTAAAAGATGTAATGCTGAATGTGGACCGGGCCTTTTAATTACTTCGGAAGTAATTTTTGTTTTTTCAAATTAAATTGTTTTACAAAAATATTTATATTAAATTTACATATTCTATATATATATATATATTTTATATTTTTCGGCAATAGCCTTTCAAGAATTTTATTAGCAAGAAAGCGGGCGGATTAACCATTTTTACTGATTTTAAAGAAAATAATGTGCTGACAGACAGTCAGCGTCGTAAAATTGTATCGTTTTTGGCAGCTTTTGTGCAAGAAAATTTTGGTTTTAAGCCTACAAAGGATGAGCAAATATCCGCAGCTCGGGCTTGCAATAAACTTTTTTAAACTGTGTAGAATTAGTTAGTTATTAAATTACTAAACTTAAAAAGTATTTGTAATAATTATGAATAAATTATATTTGTAGGATATTCTGTATAACTCTGCTAATAGTGGATTTTTGCAGACAAAATTAAAAAACGACAGAGTGAAAAAACGGAAGCTGGAATCTGAATTCAACTTGAAGGAAAAAGAAAATTTTGATTTGTCTACAAATATAGAACACACAAAAATTTCTGAAGAAAACATCAAAAAAGATTTGGATCTGCTTAAATTAGCTTCGTTACCAGAAGAAATTGATTTAGTGAAAAGAAAACTAAAATCAACAATACAATTTCGAAAAAATGAAATGAAAGGAGAAGATTTTAATTTTTACAAAAATTGTAATTACATGTTTGTCTGTCCAGAATTGGTAAATAAAAAATTATGCATATTAATAAAGAATCTAATAACATTTTTGAATATTATATATTTTCAGATACTTTTTGATTTTAGCATTTCATATAAAAATTGCCAAGAATTATATTTGCAGAAAGAGTGGCCGTCTAAATTAAATATTAAAAAGTTTGACGATTTTCATAATAGTTTTGAAGTAGAGGAAGATAAACAAAATAATCTTTTTGATATAAGTTTTTCAAAAACATTTGAAAATATGTCGTATGAACTTGTAATTTCAAGAAAAACAAAAAAAAAGTATGTATTAAAAAAAGAATCTATGTAAAAATCTATGTAATCAATAAATTTAATCAAAAATATTTTTTTAGATACTTTAATAATTGAAAACTGTAGCTTTTTTCTAATTAAATAAGTTTATTGTAAAATTTAAAAACAATTACATTATTCTTATGTACAAAATTAAATATTAAAAATAATATGATATAGTTTTGAAAAAAACACTATTTTGATATAAATTTTCAAAAACATTGTATGTGTAATTTTAAGAAAAACGAAATGAAATGTATCTATAGATATTAAAAAATTAATAATAAAAATCTATATATAAAAAATGTAATCAAAAATATTTCTTTTTATGTATAGTTTTGGAAATTTTTGCAGCTTTAAATCGAAAGTACGTTATATAAATCAAAATCAAAACAGGGTATTTATTTAATACTTCTTTCCTATTCAAGAGTTTTGTAGGAAATTATTTATTATTTTAATACTTCTGCTGTATTATAAAATTTTATAACTTGAACGTATTAAATTAATACTTTTTTTGTGTTAGAAAATTTTATATCTTGTAAGTATAAAATTAACACATTTGTGTATCAAAAAATTTTATAACTTCTAAGTATAAAATTAATAAATAGAGTTATCCAATTAATAACCGCGATTTGTATTGCTTTAATACGATTTCTTTATGGACTTATATAAATAAGTAAATTTATTAATATTATACCTAAATTTTTAACTGTGTACGATTCCTATTTTTTGCTTAAAAATTAAGAACGTCTTCGCAGATGAGTCAAAAAGGACCAAGGGCTGGAGAGGAGATGGATGGTGCTCCCATATAAAATAACTAAACTTTACAATACAAATGGCCATTATGCAATTTATTTCTACTTTTTTTCTATTATAACTCATACACTTTGTGTAGCATGGAGGGGGTCACTGTATTCATTAGAAATTGTGAATAGAATTTTATGAATAAAATATAAAAAAAAAAAAAGATACACTTAACGTATACATATATATACTTAACGTAATATGAACATAAATAATAAATAACAGTAGTAATTGTAAACATATAATTTAAAGACTTCTTTTTACCATTTACCATTATATTCTGTTGTTTTGATATACATACTTATTTATTAAAAGTATTGTTTTACATCTTATATAAATATAAATAATGTATATTATGTTAACATAATAAAATATACTGTTAAATTACATACATATATTAACATATAAATATATGTAAAACACTTACAAAACATATTAATGAGTTTTATAACAAGTAATTTTCTTTAAATGAAGTTTTTTTTTTAAGTATAAAATATGTATGTAATGCACATGTTTATATATGAAACTATATAAACTTGTATGCAAATATATGCATCTATATATATATATATATATATATATATATATACATTGAATTATTATAAAACTGCATACTTTCTTTCAACTTTCTACTTTATAGCACTCTAACAATATGAAAATAATGAAATCAAAATACGATATTAAAAATATGATCCTTGGCTTTTTGTACATATCGTATATATCGTATATATATGTTTATGACCCCATTAAATACGTTATTTGATATTAAATGTTTCTTTTTTTTTTTTTGCATAATTAAATTATAATAAAATTTTAAAATTATTGTTAAATATTTGGTTCTACTGTTTTTTGTCTTAACTAACTATATCATATATTTAAAACAATTACTATATACTTGACAACTATAAGATAAAATGTTTTTGTATCATATTAGTCTCTGAAAAATATCACACCACCAAGAAATAACAGATACCAAATGAAAATTCCCTACACCAAATAGCACGAATTATTAGACGTGTACTCCACACGAACTCCAAATCAAGCACGACAGCTAACACTTTGATTGCAAAACCAACCTCTGCTAGCTTCGATGCATCAAAACGTCAACGGTGATACAAATGAAAATTAAAAAAATTGAATTAATATAGTACTTCAGCCTGTACAACAGCCTTCAAATGATTTCGTTTGGCTTTTATATTTTGTTATAGGTAAGTAATTTACCAACAGAAGTCACCTTTAATTTGTCATAGGTATGACAATCATAAAAATTATCTATCCCAAGACATATAGTAGACTAAGTGATACATTAAATTAGAAGCAAGGGGGAGTTAAAGAATATTTAATTCTTAATTTCAGTGAGAATAGCAACTTTTTAAGGCCATTAAAAAAAACGGATGCATACAGAGACTGAACATTATATTTAGAAGTTTTAGAAAACATTTGTAGGGACTTAAGAGTTAGATCTTTGAGAGATAGAACTATACTTATATCTGGTATAATCTTTAAAACATTATTAGTTGCGCACAAATAAAGCCAACACCCTGTACATATGATAATATAATATAAGTGCCAATGTTTACCATTATAAAAGTAAAATCTACAAATATACATAAAGCAGAAAAATAGTATTTACTCTTATTTGGTTAATTTTATGTGTATGCTCTTTGGTACTGCTCTTAATAAAAAAGCCATTAACGGTACTTCAATTATGAACTTTGTATTTTTGTTTTTATTTTTTTTTTGTTTTTTTGTTTTAACCTACAATTAAACGCAGGTGTGGGTAAATGTTTTATAATTTAATATAACGCACGTTTTTGCACTATTATATAGAGTCATTGATATTACATATATGTATATACATTTTATGCTTTCTACTTATGGTTTCTGTTTTTTTTTTCTTAGTACAAATATTTTAATTAGCATTTTTATAATGCAATTTTATATTTTGTGCATATATACATGTTTATATAAAAGTGCATATTAACACTTATATACATTTTTATGTTATTAAAAATATTAAATTGTTCCTAACAAATGTGTTAAACCACTTCATTCCACAAATTTGAAGAGCGAGTTTGGTGTTTAAAAATTCGAGAATTGCAAAATTGTGAATTTATGGATCCAAAGAAGCCCTTTTAATATTTCTGTACACTGTGGAGACATTGTGGAGACACTGTGAGTGTTTGTAATCACACTTTCACTAATAAGTCACATGTAATCATGTGTCGTCGGGCATCATTGCAACGATTGTGATAAATATATAATTTTTTTGAGATCATTGTTCAAGTTTGACCTGCTTGGGTTTTGAAAGAGTATTTAAACCCTACTAAAAAAATATAACAAATTGTTTGAACACTTGCAACGCTAGCACACATTACTAGTTCATGTATAATGCATTATATAACCAAGTAAATGGAAATGCATATCATTTTGGTTTAATTAGAAATGCATAAAAGATTAGAAATGTTAAAATTAAAAAGACGTGAAATGCTTTTTAAAAAATTTTAACTATTTAAATATGAAGTTATAATATTTTTATTATTAAGTATTTTTACCATGTATGTAATTTGCAGTAATACATGGTATTGAATGGGATAAAATATGAAAATATTATAGTAATTGTTTTTTTATTAAATGAAAGTTATATTAGTATCTGTTTTAAGTTCATACTTATAAGTTAATTGCAAAAGGGTACATTAAGGGTATACCTCTCCTTCGTAATGAGAAGAGGCAAACTAAGAACAACTGCTAGAGATATTGTACAGATGTTGAAAAAAAAATGGATTGAAACTGAAAAGTTCTTAAATTATTTTAATTAAGAACTTTGTAGAACCTCTAAAATTTCAATCATTTTAACCTTAACTTAAATTTAGTTAAATTAAATTGAAATTTTAAAGAACCCCGTGAAAGACCCCATGAACTACCCCATAAAAAATAGAAGGAAAATGTAATGAAACAAATTCTTTTTTAGATTCAAAAGATCAGTAGAAGGCGAGTAACACTGACACAACGATTCATTTAAATATAAAAAAAATCCGTGAAAGACCCCGTGAAGAACCCCGTTAACGACCCCATAAGTAGTAGAAGCCAGGAATAAACTTTATTAACTTAAGGAAAAGACTTTATTCCAGGTGATTTATTAAAAATTCATTTACTTTTTAAAAGTATCATTCCAAAAACTTCTCATTCTCTTTCTACTTAGTGGTCGGAAGGTCTAAGACATTAAATTGTTTTATAATGTATTACTTTGAAAAACCAATATATGGACAGCAATTACAATAAATTTATTATAATATAGTGGTACACAAACGCATATATATATATATATATATATATATATAAAATCAATGAACTTGAGTTTTATTAAAAAAAAAAAAAAAGTATTATAATAATCATAACCATATCTTGTGGTTTAAATGGTTAATGGTAGTTTCTTTTGAGTTTCTTATTGAATGGTAAATTGAAAGAAAGTTATATTGTGTAATTTATTTTTAAAAGTTTTATTACTCTTTTAAAAAAAAAGTAAATAAAAAGTTTTCTATAATAGTAGTTATTACACTTACTTATCTGAAGAAATAAAAAACCATATAATAATCTTTAAAAAAAACCTTGTCTTTTAAGAGTTAAGTGATATATGTATCATATAGTTATAAATATATACATATACAATATTATATGTCGTATTTTCTTATTTCAAAATTTAGTTTCTTGGATGTGGGGGAAAATATCTATAGATATAAAATAAGTAGAGGGCTTTTAGGAAAATTTTCAAAATTCACATTAAAAACTTTTCTAATTTATTTGTTCAAAAAAAACTTTTAAAATATTTTTAAAATAAGAACCTTTACTCTATTCTTTCACCTTTATAATCACATATAAAACTTTTCATTTAAGATTAACAGATGTATCTGTAAAATGTAAATCTTATCAATATTAATATTTTATTGATTTAAATTTTGAAAAATTTATATTGAATACCGCATTGAAAAACTATTTAAAAACTTAGTTGAAATTTTTCAAAAAAAAAAAGTTCTGCATAACATTAAGTGGTTGTTTTTTTTTTAATTTGAAAACTTGTAAAAACTTTTTTGAGAAAAAAATTTTGAATTTTAAAATATTAATTTTAAACTATATATTTACGGAATTCCTCCACTACTACAATACACTTTCCATTTTCCAATATGTCAATCATCTGTAATTTAGAGGTAGAAAATTTCAAAAGGCTTAGGAAACCTAAGCCCCTTGATGTTAGATTTCTAGTTACTAAAACCATCTCCTTCATAGCCATGGGAAATATAGTCGAATAAACAGTAAGACAGCTTGCGCAGAATAATGACCGCTTAAGAGTCGCTGAGAAGTAGAGATAGGAGAGGTAAGTATGAGAACCCTTCAAAAGCATCAGAAAATCTAAGCCCCTTGATGTGAGATTTCTACTTACTAAAACCATCTCCCTCTTAGCCATGGGAAATGTAGTCGGATAAACAGCCAGACAGCTTGCGCAGTATAATGGTCGCTGAAGAGCCGCTCAGAAGTATAGTAAATGGAGAGGAAATTGAAGAAATTTCAAACAAAAGTTTAAATTAACATATATATATATAGTTTAGGGATAAAAACCCTCCAAAAGCGCCTGAAAACCTACTCCTCTTGATGTGAGATTTCTTCTTACTAAAACAATCTCCCTCCGCAGCCGGACTAGTTGGACAAATAACTTAAACGCTTGCGCAGTAAATTGATTGCTGGTGAGTCGCTGAGAGGCATAGTGATGGCAGAGGAAATGGAAGAGATTTTTAATGTCGAATTGATGATCAAATGTCAATTAATTTAAAATTTACTTACAATACAGGTTAATAATTGCCATCACATTGTAGACTATTTAAATGTGGGTGTTGCTTTTATATTATTTATACAAAATTTACCTGAAAAAAAAAGAAAAAAAAATTATTAAATAAAATATCCATACGCAGATTATTAAATTTTAATAAATATTTAAAAACTAATTTATCATTATCAAAATTACCGCCTTTAGATGTGTTCAGAAATTTATTTGGTTATCATATAACTATTTATTACAAATAAATCAACAGTTACAATTATGAAATTAATTAGTTTTTAAAAAATTTTTTATGTAATTTATAAAAATATATATAAAATTAATTAATTTAATTAGGTTTTTAATTTGAAAATAGTGTGGTTATTATTTAAATTTTTATAAATTTGAAATCTATTATAGGTTTTTTTAAAATTTATCTAAAATGTTTAAATAAAACAAAAAACCTTTAATTTTCAGAATGACATTTTCAATAGGTAACCATAGCAACGTGTATAATAAACAAAATAAGAGTTATAGGTAGATTCTTGTTATCCTTTAATAAGTACTTAAATAGTTATACGTAGACAATAAACACTATTGAGTCATACTTACGACCAATTTAAAACTGCTGTTGTATTACTTTTAAGGTAATTCACCATGTCAGCGCGATATTTTTTTTTTTGACATTTCAATGACATTTAAATTCATTTTATTAACAAAATATATATTTATATATATGTGATTGTTATTATTAAATATTTGACATTTTTATTATAACAACTAAACTTATAAACAAATTGTAAAACCAATTATTTCAAATTTTGAATTACCTGTCAAAATGAAAATGTATTAACTTTGTGACATTCTATGACAACCTATTAAACCAAAGTGGTGCCACACTCATTATCAATATCATGTTAAAAATTTAAAACTGGAAAAAAAATTTTAAATGATTCAGCACAATTTTAATGACATTGACAGTTATAATGGCTTGACATGTACAAATCATTACCATGATCGTAAATCGCACAAGCCAGGACATTAAAAATTTGACTTCTGATCTGATGGATTTTTTTTTTTTTTGAAAAATATAATATTAGTGTCATAATTAATGAAAAATTAAAGTAATTTTCAACTTTGTTATAACTTTGAAGTAAATCATATGCTAAAATAAAAATAAATTATTGTATTTTAAATATGCTGCAGATAATCTTTAGTTCAGATAAATCTAAAATTAGTAACTAAATAATAGAGAGCAAGTAATTAAAAAGAAAATTCGTACAATCAAATTAAATTTCAATTAAAAAAAAATTAAAGAACACCTAAATAATTAAAAAATTTATAATTAATATTACTATAAAAGAAAATTTTATGTAAATATTTCCTCGTATTTTTTCAATATTTTGTTTATACTTGTAATTTATTTCAATTTTATATATTCTTCAATTTTTCAACAAAATTGAACTGTATTAAAAAAAATTTCAATTTAAATTCTTCAACCTATATACCAACCAATTCTAAAATCAATCTATTCAAAAGATATATTGTAGCTTCAAAATTAAAACTAAATAATAATAATACAAAAAAATTTCAGAAAACATTGTTTTTTTAAAAATAGCTTGTACAGGGTGTGTCTGAAGCTTAATACAAAAATTAAACAACATGGTTATATTTAAATAATTATCAAAAAAAAACGGTAAGAGATATATGCGTAAAATGTAAATTAAAGCCGGGGAATGCTTAGATGATTTTAAAAAATTGAATAAAGTTAATAATTACATTAATAACGGTTTTTTATGTAAAAATTACAGTTATTTTATAAAAACAGTTAAAAATATCAATAATTTTTTGAATTTAAAGCCATATTTACTACACTACAACAGATAATAAAAAGTTAAGTAAAGATAATTAAAAAGGATACTATTATTAAAGCCCACAAAACTCCAGGTTGCTTTTGACATATTCAGCAAATCTTCTACATTGCACAGGGGCGAAGCTGTTATTATTTTTTTGAAAAGTTAAACGCAATTACTTTTCATAAACACTCCTCCCTTATTACAGAGCAATGGGCTTCTCTATCCCGTCAATTGGCCTTTGAGGTAAGAGCACCACTTCGATAATATATACATGTGTACATGTACATGTATATATATATATTATCGAAAGAGCACCCTGTATAAAAAGTAAAAAATACGATAGATATTTTGAAAAATATCCTACATATTGGAAAAATAACATAAAATAAATTTTTAAGATATATCTAAATATATCTATAGATACACATAAAATTACAAACCAATATTATAGTGGTAAAACCCCCATACCCAAAAGATAAAAAAAAAAAAAATAAATAAAAAAAAAGGATAACATTTAAAGTGACTAACTGCTACACAGTAGTAAATATGTTTATTTATTATGTAATATACTTATACACACATAATAAGTAATATAGGAAAATATAAAAAAAACATCCATTAGATATTATCTATAGATACGAGTATATTTAAACCTTGAACAATCAAATTTATGTATATATAATACTACATATATAGGTAATATTTATAGATAAAAATCTTATTCATATAAGATTTTTTTTTTTTTACTTTAGTATTTACACAAAATTGGCAAATAATGATTTTAGGAAAAGTTCCAGTTTATTTCAAAAAAAAAAAAAGCAAATCTTATGGTTTTATTTTTTTTTTTGTTTTTGGTAATTCAATTCTTAACTTCAGATTCTTAATAAGACAAAAAGTTGTAGGGAAAACTAAATTGTCCTAAAGAATTGAAATAACAATACAAAAAAACCATTTTTAATTTCCTTACAGTTTGTTGGTTTTTCATGTCTTGGTTTATTTGTTTCCTTCTTTATTTTTACTCTCGCTCCCCCCTTGGGCGTTAAAATAGAACGTTTCTTGATTTACTAAATAGTATCCCAAAATTATAACATCATATCGCCACATGAATGTATTAGATATAGACCAATTGGTATTATAAATGAATTTTGTAGATATATATATATATGTAAGTTTTTATATATATATAAATATATTAGCAGTTGTGGTTGGAAAACATTTTTAAAGCAATTATCTGTTGGAATACAAATTAAAATAGTTTAAATAATATAATTACTGGGCTTTTATGAGTTTTTAAAGAGTTTTATAATACCTAGTAAAATAAATAAAATGTGACAAATTTTCATGAAAATTGGTCACTTTTTTTAATTAAATTTGAAATAATTAGAGGGAACAAACTATTCGAATATTAATTAAAGTTAAAGACTTTTATTTTAGCACCTTGTAATCCTAACTTGATAATGGAACTTTACCTGAGATCAATTTTTTTTATGTGCTAACAGTTCAACAGGTGGGCTAATATGTCAGTCTTTATCATAAGAAGATATTAGGGGCAATCGTAATGAAGGAATGGGTCTGAACATATTACATTCTTCCCCATCAAATAAATGTACTTCATGAGACGGTACTAAGTGGGTCATATAACATTTATTGAACATTTTAGATTGCATCTACGATATAAGATTATTTTTATTGTATTATACTGTAATAACATCAAGCTGAGTTTTATGGTATCTAAATAAGTATACGTAATTCAATTTAAAACACACTGGGATTCAATAGATACTCATTTTGAAGAACTAAGACTGCAATTGAATTATTTTTTTTCCTTAAAAGAGGTGGGAAACTATACTGGACAACTAGGAATTGTTAAACTCAAGGAACTTACTTTTTGTGAACCTTAACATTTGAAGTGAATTTTAAGCACTTTGATAATAATTTAAATAAAATATCTTAGGCTCAGTCAATGAAATCAGAACCAATTGAATATTTTATTTTTTTATTAATCCATACTTTGGTTTTTTTTTCTTTTAAGGAAATGGAATTCTTTACTTAAGACTAGGAATAATAGACCCTCTTGTAATAAGAATGCTAAAATCCGGAAACTGTATCCCTCTCCGAAGCTAAAATAATAGGAAGTACATATTAAGTACTTTCACAGAGGAATATAATGATTTAGGAGTAGAGACAATAAAGAAATTTAGAACCTAGGAAATTGTTTGCTACAAAAACTGTTATGGGTCTAATCTTATATATAATCTAGATTCTGGTGAAACTCTGTAATGCAGGTGTTAAAACCAACCCCAAAACAAGTTATTTTTTAAGATTTTTTAATATAGATATGGTAGTTCTATATTTAGTGCTTTTTACCACCATCTCATTCACAATCCCTTCATAAACATTTACAATCGAAAAATCCAATCCTAATAATATTTTGTCTCTGATACTTTCGTTAAGAAATAAATCGAATGTTTTTTTTTAGATTTAAAGAAAATACTATAAAATCTCGATAACAATTTCCTTTACAATTCCAAAACAAATACAAGAAAAAGAAAATCAAAATAAAATTTGAAGGATATTGTAAAATCCTTTATAAGTATAAAAGTATAATAAAAAAAAAAAAAAGAAAATCTGCAATGATCCTTTGATCAAATAAATTATTTCATATATAAATTTGCCTTGATATTTTATTTTAAGATGCTGCTGTTTGCTATTATTGCTGTACGTGGGTTTCTTTTCTATTGTATTTAAATATTTAATAAAGTTCCAACAACAATTTCAAATTCATGGTGCAAGATTTTACAAAAAAAAAAAAAAACCAGATGAAGAAAAAGTTAATATTATGCAAAATAAAACTATAAAAAGATAGAAAATATTTAAACTATATAATAAAAATGCAACGAATCTAATAAACGTTGATACATAAACTGTTTAATATTATTAAATCAGAGTAAATCACAATATAAAATTAAATGAAAGAAATACTTACATTAAATTATAGCAGTGCAATGGAATGTCAATATTACTTCTATATTTATAGCAAAAGTACGATTCTTAACCGAATTCGATGAATTTTTGAAGGTAGGGGAAGGCAAAATTTGGTAAATTTGATGAAGTTCGAACTACGAATATGTACAACTCATGAGACAACTCATTTCAAAGGCAATTAAGAAGTTTCAAAATACACCGGAGCGTTATTTTTAGAAAGTGTGCTAAATAAGTATGCGATATGATCAAAGTCCCGAAATCTCGGCAAGATTTTTGACTTCTAAAATTAAATAAATTTTGAGTTCGGAGTTAAAATTAAAGAAGTTCTAAAATTTTTTTAACGAATGAGAGGCACAGTGGTTAGAGTTCCGACCTTTCTCAGGAAACGCTAATTTCAGTGAAAATATTATTAAATAGTAAGAGTTGAAATTAAAGAAGTTTCAGAGTTCCGACCGACGGGTCGAATCCCAGTGAAAGTGAAAAAAATTTTGAGACTGTTGAACAGTTACCAGTTAACCAGTTAAAAAGAAAAACAATACATGGAACCATTCCATATAGAAAGTATGTTATATATAAGAAGGCGATATGACAAAAGTTCCAGAGTCCTCTGCGAGATTTTAGATTTCACGACTTCCGTTATATTACTATATAAGTATCATCTTTCGTTGAATATTTTCCAAATATGTATAACTTTTGTACTTATGAGGTCGAATACCATTATTAGGTTCATATTATCTATAGATCTCCCGGATTATATATAACTAGTATCGCCCTGTGCTCGAAATTCGAGCTATTTTTGCTTTTAAGTTAACATATAAAATTCGTTTTGTGTAAATTATATTAGACTATACATACCTAATAAAAATTATGCCAACAGTGTTGTCAACAATTCTTGCGCTTGAAATTTGCTTAAAAAAAATTTATAATTTTTCTTAATTATTAAAACATTGTTAAGTACCGATTTTTGAGTTTTATTTCTATAGCTTAAGCCGGTTGAAAGAGAGGATAAATTGGTACAGTTAAATTAAATTAAAATTCTAAATACATATAAATAGTATTCTAATAAATACATATTTCTAAACATATACATATATTTATTGAAATCAAGAATCCAAAATTCGAGTTAATGCTGTCCTTCATATAGCAAACCGTACTTTTTTTAAAAAATTTTAGTACGATTTGAACTATGTTGTACGTATTCTGTATTAAATTGTACTAATTAAAAAACTCTATGAATACATAATTTATAAGTTTAGTATTTAGTATTATATAATATTGAAGCTGCCAGAAGTACAAATAATAGTCAAGTTGACCGAAGTCTTTTTTTAAATCTCAATCTTAAGATTTATAGCAAAAAAAAAAGTTTTTCAATAAATCAAAGAATAAATTTTTCCTACCCTTTTTTCATTTTTAAATTTAAAAGCTACATAGGTAAATTTTTACTACTATATAATATATGCCTATTTAAAGTTCTGAAAACATGCGAAAAATGATTGTGAATTGCTTAGTTTACTTTATACCTTTTTGTCTAGTTTATTTATTTTATATTTCCTAAGTTTTTTATTGACAAAAATATATTTCTATACATGGTCATGACTCATAAGTTTCTTAAAACAAATAAATATTATTGCTTTTATTCCTTTATGAGGAGTAAACTCTTTTCTACTCTCAACTATTGCCAGCTACTCCAGCCTTTGTAAAAGAGTATATAACAGAGTAGATAAATAATTTCCTGCAGATGGCTTTAATTAAAATTCTCTTGAATTATGTTAAATCATATTTTTTATTTGATAACCAATAAGCACTTACCCCCTTCCATTTTAAAAAATATTCTTCATATTTATATCAGCAATAAACCTTAATTTTTTCACTTTATTAATATTTAAATACTATTAAATATAATTAACTTCTCAAATGACAGGTAGTTTTAAAATGTCAAATATATATATATATATATATATATATGACAATTAATCTGACAACTATGTACTCCTGAAACAAAAATTAGCGTTCCATTTTCAAACTACGCCTATCTAATCTTCATGTACACTTTTTGATATATAAAATTCGTTCGTTTTGTCAAAGTAAAACTAAAAATAGTTTTTTTATTATAAAAAAACATTATTCGATGTTGAAAGTGTGAAATAAACTTTTCAATTATTAGAATGAAATCAAAACATACGACGTACAATTTTTATACAGCAGTACGTCAATACGTCTGTCTACATATCCATTATCGGTAAATCGATACGCGCGTACAATATTTAATTTATCAAAAATATTTATTTGAATGTTTTAATTTAGTACCTACAAAAATATTTTTAATTTCATATTATGGGTATTTTGAATATAAGATATTTTTTAATAAAAATTATTGTAAAAAAATATTATTTTTTAAAACATAATATTAGAAATATAAGAAAATCCAATAATAATATTTTTATACATTTTGTCAATATTTGTAAATTTTAAAAATCCGAGATACTGTACATTGCGTTACGCGTATTTTCGCTGCTCTTATGTAAATTTATGTACCTATTTATTTCTCAATTTTTTGACAGAAATTATACGCTGTACGCTTTTATTTAGGTTAGGACCTAAGGAATAATAACTTTTTTTGAGAAAGATAATTTTTTTAGTTTTGCAAACATATTGTCTTGTAGGTATTTTCAATTTATTTGAATATTTGTATGTTTTAAACTGAATTATTTAAAAAAAAATGTTATTTTAAAATATTTTATTTTTAAAATTTAATCGCAGCAGCATAAGAAAAAACAATGTCAATATGTATTCTTATACACTTTGTCAATTTTTAAATATTAAAACTCTGAGATACAGTACGTCGCGTATGCTTTCATGTAAATTTTTTTACATAACTAATTATTTCAAAATTTTTTGACAGAAACTGAATGCCGTACATGCTGATTTTGGTTGATCCATAAGAAACAAATCATTTTTCTTAAGAAATATTATTTTTTTTTTAAGTTTCTGCAAACATATTAAAGGTATTTTTTAATAAACAAATATTTTACAAAGATATTATTTTAAAGTTTCTATTTTTATTTTTCGCTTTGTCATTTTGTAAATCCGAGGTACCAGTACGTTGCGTATTTCGATTGCGCACATGTAAATTCATGTACCTAACTATTTATTTCAAAATTTTCTAGAAATTTCCAGAAATTATACATCGTACGCGTTGGTTAGGTCCTAAGTAACAAATCATTTAAAATAGGTACAAATTATTTTTTTAAGAAAAATTATTTGTTTAACTGTTTTGCAAATATTTATACATTTTAATATCATGACTCTCAAACGTAGAATATATTTCAGAAGTCGGTTTTTTATTGTACATAAAACTTAACAAAAAGCAACAAAGCAACAAAGCAACAATTTACGATTTACAAAAAAATTTTTTTTTTATAACTGTATTATAATAAGTTACAAACAAAAACAAAATACAGTACTTTTCGGTTATAACGACCATGATGGGACGGAAAATAATTGTCGTAATAAACGAATGTCGTTTTAAAAGAATGCTGTGAATTTTGAAAAATTAGTATAAGACTTGAACATTGTAGAATGAACTCATTTGCTAGAATTTTATTTGATGTGTCTGTCTCAAGCCTATGTATAGTGCTTTTTCTTCTATTGAAATTTTTTTTTGTATTTTTGATGCGTTATTATGATTTTTTTTATATTCAAAACTAAATAAAAAAGACTTAATTAATCGCCAAGCAACATATTTAGGTATTTAAAGTTTAAATAAAAGAAATATCAATGTAATATAATGTAAGTTTTTTACATTTTTAGGTAAAATTTAATTTTTTAGTAAAAAGTGTAAAGTTTATTATAATTAAAATTGAACCGAGTTCGTTATAAATAAAAACTACTGTATAAACCAAATGTATTCCTTTTCGAAAAGAACTCATTTTTTTCGTTCACTTTTTAAGATAAAGAAAAAAAAAACAAAAAAAACAAATTTAAATCTCCTTGTTCATTGAACATTTGAAGTAAACAAAAAAAAAGAAAGACATAAGTCGGCGCCTATAATATACAGTTTGATTGAGCTGCGAATACAACCGAAAATGCATTACTTTTACCCAGAAAGTCGGCGTATAATAGTCATAATAGTCATAAGCCTTAATTTTTAACAGCGTGACCGTTAAATTCAAATTTACGTTAAATTAAAGACGGGTTTTCACCTGAAAAAACGCAATATTCTAAAAAAAAAATATCATTGTCCTATGAAAACAAAAAAAACCTTTCTTTTGGTTGTTGTTTCATTAAAATTGGTTAAATAGTTTGTCCTAAAAAAGGATGTTTATATTTGTATGGGAAAAAATAAGCCGATTAAATATTATGATGTAAAATAATTTAGGACTCCCGTAGTGGATTTTTTTTTGGTAGTTGGGAGCCTTCTTATATACCTTTTTGAAGTATCGGTTTTTAATGAACCCATCCCTATCTCCCACTTAGGGCGATAAAATGTTATATCTCTCCCTGTCGACGCTGTTAACTTTTAAGAAAGCACAGAAAGGAAGGATGAGACACGGTTGCGAAAGCTGTGAAACGAGGTAACATTAAGAAATGGGACTGAATTGGAAGACAATGAGAAATGAGGCTTCTTACAAATTAATAGTATTACTCTTATTATTATTATTATTTACTAACAAATTTTTATCACAAAAATATTTATAATGTCGTCTCTTTGTTTTCTACCATTTCTTTTTCACAAAAGCATTTTCACAATAAAAAAAACTCAATAAATTTAATAGAATATATATATATTTGAATTCTTATAGTAAATATTTACAAGCATGGCACAAGATATAAACTAAAATGGCTAAAGGACATTAAATATAAAAAAAAATGTGAGGCGAAGAAAAATATGTGTACAAAAAAAAAAATTCAAGATTAAAAATATATAAAATTTATACACGATTTAAATAATTGCCCTGTCCAATATCTTGTTCTATTTTTTTTCTCGTAATTTATGTTCAAAAACATAAATTGTAAAAGTAACATCAGAAAGGCAACAAAAAATTAACTAATACTTATATATATTTCCCAGATTATGATAGTAATAGATACAAGGACATTGAAGTATATTATTGCTACCGGAAACTGAATTAGATAACTGGGTATCTAATAAAACGATAGTTTCAAAATAAATTTTAAAGTAATTTATTAAAGACCTTGAAGATGTTGATCCTTGGCACTTGGCAGACGTATTTTTAAGTGTTCTCCCAACTCCTACTGCCACTCTCCCTTTCTTATGCTCGCCTCCCTATACTCCCTAGCCAATACACTACAGTGGACAGTTGCAAGTCCCACATTTTATTAGATAGAGTAGTAGATTTTTTTTCTCCTGTTTCAATCCCTGGGGGAGCATAGAGCTTAAAGCTTTAGTTTCCGTTTCGTTAATCGTTTGTTTACTTAGCTAGATGATTGGGCTGCTGCAGCTATTCCACATAAATTTCAATCTCAATCAAAATGAATAGTAGATAGAACAAATTTAATCGATCAATCTTAGATATTCTATGAAATAGAATTCTAAAGGATTGATATCCAGCGTCAGTTCTTATAAAATATCTTTTTAAATTTAAGCTAAAGATTGCTTTTGGCAAGCCATAAAGTACCTACTTTATCTAATGACTTTTAAATTTTTCAAAAAATAGGAAGGAAAATGGTTAATATAAAAAGGATAATGATTATTGAGGTTCTAGATTAATTTTAACACAAAAAATATCTAAATGTATTGAAAAGACTACGTTTATATGTAAATATTTAATACATATTTACATTATATTTAGATTCTGATTTTTGTGTCTTAGATATTTTGAAAAAATTCTATTGGAGAACCATTCAAAAATTTCGAAATCATTCTTTATTATCTATATTTTTGTTTCATTCTTCATCTCATATACATGCTTTGAATAAGTAAAATGTCCTGAAAAATTTACATATAAATATTCATACATATACCAAAAGGATGAAATGAACAAGGTAAAAATATCCTTTTTTTTTCATTCAGAAGGAATATAAGTAAATCTATTTTTCCTTAAAGTAACCGTAACAAATCAAATATTATTATTAGTACAGTTAAAGATACTAAAGCGTGGTATATACGATACATTTAATTTTATGCATTTTATTTGATGAGGTTAAATTGTGATTCTAAAGCGTAGTATACACGATATGTTTAATTCTATGCATTTTATTTGATGAGGTTAAATTGTAATTCTAAAGCATAGTATACACGATACGTTTGATTGTATGCATTTTATTTGATAAGGTTAAATTGCGATTCTAAAGCGTAGTATACACGATACGTTTAATTGTATGCATTTTATTTGATAAGGTTAAATTGTGATTCTAAAGCATAGTGCACACGATACGTTTAAATTGATGCATTTTATTTGATGAGGTTAAATTGTGATTCTAAAGCGTAGTATACACAACACGATTAATGCTATGCATATCATTTGATGAGGTTAAATTGTGAGATTACAAAATCATGTTTTATTTCATTCTTTTACCAGTGTACTTAAACTAGCATGAATGAAGTAGATATGTGCTATACTCTTGATATAAAAGATGCTTGTTTTTGAATTTTAAAATTGAAAAACAAAAACTAGTTCGCCTCCGTTGTCCAGAAATTATTATTATATAATTAGATTTATATTTTACTACGCCAATTTACTTCCAGAGCGTATCGCCATCCGGAGTTAGGTTGATTAAAAATTATTTTAGAATGTGTGTGAATATCTAGGAAATAATTTACAATGACATGACAACTGGTAGAAGTTTCAAAAATTTCTTGAGTACATAACAACCACATTTTAAAGTATTAACTTTTTTTTTAATAATTAGTTTTAAAGGAGTGCGATCTATTGTGATATCATCATAACACATCAGTTCCAATAACAAGATCAGTTTTTTATTAAAAACTAAACATTTTATTTGATCAGTTTTACTTGACGAACAAGGGTGTAACATACAACTTCCATAAAAATTGTGACCAACATTAAAACCTCAGATTCAAATAAAATGTTCAATTTTTCATTGAAATAAACCATTTTACTTGATCCAGTTTTATCTGATCGTCAAGGATATCATATAGAATGTAACGTGTGTACACCGCTTTAAAATACCATAATGATTTAAATGTGTGTAAAAAAGAAAAATTGAATCAAGTGAAAATTCATTTAAAGTTTTACCTGTACTTGGTTTTTTTTTTGTACCTTTGATACACTCTTTAACATTTAATTTTTAAACGTTTTAAGGATATATGAAAGTTGTTTGATTATCAAATTAGGTTAAAAATAAAAAAAAACAACCGTTACACTCTGATCTTAAATCCTTTTATAAGGATATTTGTATATTAATATACATATGTGGTATTTTATTTTTCCTATTTAAACCATTTTCATTTCATCATTTTTACATAAATGTACGTATACATATATTGAAAATATATATATATATATATATATATACCTATATATATAATGTGTATCCACATATATGTATGTGAATGTGTTTAACAGATCGTTGAACATTGAAAAAAAAAAAGTTAAATCATGTTAAAATATTTCAAAAAAAAAAAAAAAATTTATACCAAATCTGTTTAATATTTATCCTGACTTTTAAAAACACACACACAAATAAACAATAAAATAAAATAGGATGAATTCAGGATATTTAAAAAAAACTTTAAAGCAAAGAGCACAATTTAAGACAATAAATGAAATAAAAATAAAATAAAATGATAAAAAAAAATGTGTCAGAATGTAAGTACATGAAATCATTCACACATTCAGAATTTTAATGAAATTTATTATATAAAGTGAGACCATAAGAGACATAAGAAAAAATGAAGAAAAAAAAAAAAAACAAATGGAATTTTGTTTAAAAGAGAAAAAAGGAAGGAAGGAAGGAAAAATATATATACTCTGTAAGTACTGCATAAATTCCTGAATAATTTAAATTGCTTATGAATTAAAGTAACAACTTTTTTTTTTTTTTTTTTTACCTTCTGTTTTTGTTGTTTTATAGAATTGTATATTCCACAAGTACAGTAAGTTCCAAAAGTATTTTTTAATAAATGTTTGGTAATCATAAAACCGACGAACCCCAGGGAAATATATTTTATTTTTAGAATATTTACTTTAATTATTTCAACGAAGGACTTTGAAAAGCATCAGAATTCGGAAACCATTAGAAAGCGTCAGAATTCAGAAACCATTAGAAAGCATCAGAATTCAGAAACCATTAGAAAGAATCAGAATTCAGAAACCATTAGAAAGAATCAGAAGCTTGAAAACCCATGGAAACTGGTATAAACGGGGTTTCTTTATGTGGTATATGTCTCCAACGCACTAAAACCACTCCCTTTTGACATTGGAAGAGATTTTTTAATACAATGTACGCTATGGTTTTGAGAGAAGTGATTAGTAAGCTTCAGGAGATGAGGTACGCAACTATGAAACATGTAGGAAAAAGGAAACATTAGAAAGGATATTTGAAAGGAAGATGTAAATGCTCTTCATGAATTTTATTACATTGTACACATAAGAGTTACAAACTTTAGGGATTGCTATTTTTGCAGCTCTATAATAAAGCATTACACACGAATTACTGTAAGCTATATTGCACCATTTTTCACATCCTACAGCCTATAAGATTAACAACTGTAACACTTATTGTTTTGTGCTGGAAAATTTTCAGTGGAGGCGTTAACTGAGTTATTTCTAAAAAAAAAAAAACATGAGTTTCCCTCTGGCCTACTTAGATCCCTAGGATATAATAAACTGGATTAATGACTAATATGTTGATGATTAGGTGGAAGTGAGCCTGAAGATAACACTTGAATCACTTTAATTCCATAGACTGCATCTTATGAATATATCTACATTTCTAAACTCCCTTCAGATCAGGGTCTAGAACTCTTTTTATATTTCCTATATTGCCGATTCTTTATTTAATTGTACATTTTGTTTCAAATTTCCAATACAAGTTCCTGTTCAAATTTCCCAATTATAAATTTATTATTTTTATCTATTCAATTTTTATACACTATGCTGCTATACAATAAATTGTTTTATTTATTCTGCATTAAATATAGAAAAGTTTGAAAATATTGTACTGGTATATAATTACATTATTAAAATTCTTTAGATAAGTATATTTTGGATTTTTTTATTTTTTTCTACTTTCTTCTATAATGTTAAATTGTGTTGCTTTCAAGTTTAAAAAATTTAACACATATTTATATAAAATATCTAAAGATTTTTTTTTATATTTATTCCGTATTTTTTTTTTTATTTTAAAGTAAAGAAATTAGAAAATAAGAGTAAAGAAATAAAAAAAATTAGCAAATTATTTTATATTCTATTATTTAGTACTTATTACTTATTTTAAAATTGATAAGATTTGTAGAAGATTTCATGTTAAATGTTAAAGTAATCAATTTGAAAATGAAAAAACTGTTATAGTTACTTAAATTTAGTAACTATAACAAAGTTAGATTAAGATACTTGTATTGTATAGTATTAAAATGGTTTAAAATTGTTGATTTATTTTATTGGAATTTACTTTATATACAAGATTTTGAAAACTATTCCAGCTGATATATTTAAAGTTTTTACACTTAAGCGGTTTTTATTTACGAGACTTGATGGGAAGCATCGTAAGCCGCTCAGAATCATTGAACTTACATATATCGTTTGGTTTTAAGAATCAGTATTAGGAGAGTTAATTGGACATATAACATGCTGCAGGTAATTTATTTCATCTCTTTTTTTTTTTTCTTTCTTTCCTAAAGGAGGAAAAAAACCTTCAAAAGGTACATGAAATCCAAATTCACAGGTAGTGTGAGATTTTTACTCCACGGGGATAAGCCCCCTAGCTGCTTACGCAGTACAGTGGCTGAGAAGTAGCGATAAGACATAAATATATTTGCCTATCACAGGTTGAATGGGCAACCCAAGACGTATAAGTTGACTTCCTTCGTGAATTTTTCTAGGTCATATGAATTGGGAAATAAGGGGTAATGTGTTCCACAATTTGGAGGTTCGACTTAAAAAAGAGTTCCTAAATTTAAGAGTTCTTATTCTAAAAAACTCTACTGTATATGAATAAGATTGAGCTGCAAACCGTCTGTCACGGCGGGAGGGTTTGATTTTTGGCATAATATTTATAATTTCTTCCGAAGTATTACCTAGCAGATATTTATAAAAAAGACAAGCAGCTCCTAAATTACGGCTGTGACTTAAAGACTATAA
>OY720445.1:78699654-78785577 GCA_963082915.1 Dolichopus griseipennis | reverse complement strand
ATGTAATTTGCAGTAATACATGGTATTGGATGGGATAAAATATGAAAATGTGATAGTAATTGTTTTTTTATTAAATGAAAGTTATATTAGTATCTGTTTTAAGTTCATACTTATAAGTTAATTGCAATTAAGGGTACTTCTCCTTCGTAATGAGAAGAGGCAAACTAAGAACTACTGTTAGAGATATTGTATACAGATGTTAAAAAAAAAAAAAATGGATTGGAACTGAAAAGTTCTTAAATTTTTTTAATTAGAAACTAAAGTTTGAATAATTTTAACCTTAACTAAGCAATTTAGTTAAATTTAGTTGAAATTTTGAAGAACCCCGTGAAAGACCCCATAACTACCCCATAAAAAATAGAAGGAAAATGTAATGAAACAAATTAGATTCAAAAGATCAGTAGAACGTGAGTAACACTGACACAGCTTTTATTTCAAATGATTCATTTAAATATAAAAAAATCCGTTAAAGACCCCGTGAAGGACCCCATAAGCAGTAGAAGACAAGAAAAAACTTTATTAACTTAGAGAAGAGACTTTATTCCAGGTGATTTATTAAAAATCCATTTACTTTTTAAAAGTATCATTCCAAAAATTTCTCACCCTCTTTTTACTTAGTGTTCGGAAGGTCTAAGACATTAAATGGTTTTATAATGTATTACTTTGAAAAACCAATATATGGACAGCAATTACAATAAATTTATTTTAATATAGTGGCATACAAACACATATATATATATATATAAAATCAATGAACTTGAGTTTTAATAAAAAAAAAATAAAAGTATTATAATTATCATAACCATATCTTGTGGTTTAAATGGTTATTGGTAGTTTCTTTTGAGTTTCTTATTGGATGGTAAATTGAAAGAAAGTTATATTGTATAATTTATTTTTAAAAGTTTTATTACTTTTAAAAAAAAAAATAAATAAAAAGTTTTCTATAATAGTAGTTATTACACTTACTTATCTGAAGAAATAAAAAACCAAATAATAATCTTTAAAAAACCTTGTCTTTTAAGAATTAAGTGATATATGTATCATATAGTTATAAATATATACATATACAATATTATATGTGGTATTTTCTTATTTCAAAATTTAGTTTATTGGAGGGGGGAAATATCTATAGATATAAAGTAAGTAGAGAGCTTTTAGGAAAATTTTCAAATTTCACATTAAAAACTTTTCTAATTTATTTGTTCTGAAAAAACTTTTAAAATATTTAAAAAAAAAACAAACCTTTACTCTATTCTTTCACCTTTATAATCACATATAAAACTTTTCATTTAAGATTAACAGATGTATCTGTAAAATGTAAATCTTATCAATATTAATATTTTATTGATTTAAATTTTGAAAAATTTATATTGAATACCGCATTGAAAAACTACTAGTATCGCCCTGTGCTCGAAATTCGAGCTATTTTTTCTTTTAACATATAAAATTCGTTTTGTGTAAATTACATTAGACTATATATAATAAAAATTATACCAACAGTGTTGTCAAAAATTCTTGCGCTTAAAATTTGCTTAAAAAAAATTTATAATTTTTCTTAATTATTAAAACGTTGTTAAGTACCGATTTTTGATACCTATGTTGTACGTATTTTGTATCCTAATTAAAAAACTCTATGAATACATAATATGTACAACAAAATTTAACATATCATAATTCATAAGTTTAGTATTTAGTATTATATTATATTGAAGCTGCCAGAAGTACAAATAATAGTCAAGTTAACCGAAGTCTTTTTTTAAATCTCAATCTTAAGATTTATAGCAAAAAAAAAAAGTTTTTCAATAAATCAAAGAATAAATATTTCCTACCCTTTTTTCATTTTTAAATTTAATAGCTACATAGGTAAATTTTACTACAAATGTATGCCTATTTAAAGTTCTGAAAACATGCGAAAAATGATTCTGAATTCCTTAGTTTACCTTATACCTTTTTGTCTAGTTTATTTATTTAATATTTCCTAAGTTTTTTATTGACAAAAATATATTTCTATACATGGTCATGAGCCATGACTCATAAGTAAATATACAAATAAATATTATTGCTTTTATTCCTTTATGAGAAGTAAACTCTTTTCTACTCTCAACTATTGCCAGCTACTTCAGCCCTTGTAAAAGAGTATATGACAGAGTAGATAAATAATTTCCAGCAGATGGCTTTAATTAAAGTTCTCTTGAATAGGTTATGTTAAATCATATTTTTTATTTGATAACCAATAAGCACTTACCCCCTTCCATTTTAAAAAATATTCTTTATATTTATATCAGCAATAAACCTTAATTTTTTCACTTTATTAATATTTAAATACTATTAAATACAATTAACTTCTCAAATGACAGGTAGTTTTAAAATGTCAAATATATATATGACGATTAATCTGACAATTATGCACTCCTGAAACAAAAATTAGCGTTCAAACTACGCCTATCTAATCTTTATGTACACTTTTTGATATATAAAATTCGTTCGTTTTGTCAAAGTAAAACTAAAAATAGTTTTTTTTATTATAAAAAAACATTATTCGATGTTGAAAGTGTGAAATAAACTTTTCAATTATTAGAATGAAATCAAAACATACGACGTACAATTTTTATACGGCAGTACGTCAATACGTCTGTCTACATATCCATTATCGGTAAATCGATACGCGCGTACAATATTTAATTTATCAAAAATATTTATTTGATTTCATATTATAGGTATTTTAAATATAAGATATTTTTTAATAAAAATTATTGTAAAAAAATATTATTTTTAAAACATAATATTAGAAATATAAGAAAAACCAATAATAATATTTTTATACATTTTGTCAATATTTGTAAATTTTAAAAATCCGAGAAACAGTACATTGTGTTACGCGTATTTTCGCTGCTCTAATGTAAATTTATGTACCTATTTATTTCTCAATTTTTTGACAGAAATTATACGCTGCACGCTTTTATTTAGGTTTGGAAGTAAGGGACAAAAAACTTTTTTTGAGAAAGATAATTTTTTTAGTTTTGCAAACATATTGTACTGTAGATATTTTCAATTTATTTGAATATTTGTATGTTTTAAACTAAATTATTTAAAAAAAAATGTTATTTTAAAATATTTTATTTTTAAAATTTAATCGCAGCAGCATAAGAAAAAACAATTACAATATGTATTTTTATAATATTGTAATTGTTTTTTCTTATGCATATGTTCATGTAAATTTTTTTACATAACTAATTATTTCAAAATTTTTTGACAGAAACTGAATGCCCTACATGCTGATTTTGGCTGATCCATAAGAAACAAATCATTTTTCTTAAGATATTTTTTTTTTTTTTTTTAAGTTTCTGCATATTTCAGAATTCGGTTTTTAATTTTACAAAAAACTTAACAAAAAGCAACAACAATTTACGATTTACAAAAAAAATTTTTTTTAGTACCTACTGTATTATTATGGTTCAAAAAAATGGTTCTGAATTCTTTACTTTACTTTATATTATACCTATTTGTATAGGAGTGAACCCCTCTTTTTACAGCTACACCACACCGCCTCTTGAAGAATAGTAGATGAAAGGAGTAGATAATTAAATATTTATTTTATCTAAATTAAAGCATACGACGTACAATTTTTATACGGCAGTACGTCAATATGTCTATCTATATATCCGTAAATTGATACACGCGTACACACAAAAATATTTATTTGAATGTTTTAATTTACAACAAAAAATTTTATTAATTTCATATAATAGGTATATTTAGAATTTTTTTCAATATAAGATATTTTTTAAAACATAATCTTAGAAATATAAGAAAAACCAAAAACCATTTCTCAATATGTAAATTTTAAAAACTGATTACAGTACATCGCGTTACGCGTATTTTGGTTGCTCTCATGAAAATTCATGTACCTATTTATTTGTAAATTTTTTGACAGAAATTATACGTCAACTTTTTTTAAGTTTAAGATTATTTTTTAGTTTTTTTTTGCGAACATATTATAGGTACTTTCAATTATTTTGAATGTATGTTTTTTTAAAAAAAAAATATTATTTTAAAATATTTTATTTTGAAATCTAAATCGTAGTAACATCAGAAAAAACAATTACAATATTATAATACGCTTTGTCAAATTTAAAAATTTTAAATTCCGAAGTACAGTACACAACATACCTACTTATTTCAACATTTTTTGACAGAAACTGCATGCCGGACGCGTTTATTCTGGTTGATCTGTAAAGAACACATAATTTTTCTTAAGAAATGTTATTTTTTTGTTTCTGCAAACATACTATAGGTATTTCAATTGTTTTGAATATATATAAAGTATTTTTTAAAAAAATATAGGTATTTTTAAAAACAATATTATTTTAAAATATTTTATTTTTAGAACAATAACAACATAAGAAAAAACAATAACTTTTTTATATGCTTTGTCAATGTTTAAATTTTAAAAATTCGAGGTAGGTAAGTAAGTTATTCTCATATAATATCATGTGCTTAACTACTAATTTAAAACACCATAAGCGTTGATTTTGGTTAGGCCCAAAGGAACAAATCATTTAAATTGCAAATTATTTTTTTAAGAAAGATTTTTCGTTTTTAATTTTTTGCAAACATATTTCAATTATTTTGAATATATGTTTTAAAAAAAATTATTTTAATTTTAAAATATTTTATTTTTAAAATTTAATCGTAGCAACATAAGAAAAAACAATTACAATATTTTTATACGCTTTGTCAATTTTTAAATTTTAAAACTCCGAGTACGTCGCGTGTGCTTTCATGTAAATTTATTTACATAACAACTTATTTCAAAATTTTTTGACAGAAACTGAACGCCGTACACGCTGAATTTGGTTGACCATAAGTAACAAATCATTTTTCTTAAGAAATATTATTTATCAGAAGTTGGTTTCCTATTTTACAAAAAACTTAACAAAAACCAACAACAATATACGATTTAAATAAAAAAATTTTTAAGCAAACGAAAACAAAGTACTTTTCGGTTATAACGACCACGATGGGACAGAAAATATTCGTCGTAACAAACGAATGTCGTTTTAAAAGAATGCTGTGAATTTTGAAAAATTAGTATAAAACTTGAACATTGTAGAATGTGCTGATTCTAGAATGGACACTTCGAACTCATTTGCTAAAATTTTATTTGATGTGTCAGCCTCAAGCCTATGTATAGTGCTTTTTCTTCTAATGAAATATTTTTTGTATTTTTGATGCGTTATTATGATTCTTTTTATATTCAAAAATAAATAAAAAAATACTAAATTAATCACCAAGCAACGTAATTAGATATAATAATTTTAAATAAAAGAAATATCAATGTAATAAAAAACTTTAATTTTTAGGTAAAATTTAATTCTTTGGCAAAAAGTGTAAAATTTATTATAATTAAAATTGCACCGAGTTCGTTATAAATGAAAACTACTGTATAAACCAAATGTATTGCTTTCATTTCGAAGAGACCTTTTTTTTTCGTTCACTTTTAAGATAAAGGAAAAACAAAAACAAAAAAAAAATTTTAAAAAAATTTAAATCTCCTTGTTCATTGAATATTTGAACTATACAAAAAAAAGAAAGATATACATAAGTCGGCGTCTATAATATATAGTTTGATTGAGCTGCAAATACAACCGAAAATGCATTACTTTTACCCAGAAAGTCGGCGCATAATATTAGAGTCATAAGCCTTAACTTTTAACAGCGTGACCGTTAAATTCAAATTTACGTTAATTTAAAGACGGGTTTTCACCTGAAAAAACCTAATATTCTAAAAAAAAAATATCATTGTCCTATGAAAACAATAAAAACCTTTCTTTTGGTTGTTGTTTCATTAAAATTGGTCTTATAGTTTATCCGGAAAAAGGATGTTTATATTTGTATGGGAAAAAATAAGCCGATTAAATATTATGATTTAAAAACTTAGTTGAAATTTTTCAAAAAAAAAAAAGTTCTGCATAACATTAAGTGGTTGTTTTTTTTTAATTTGAAAACTTGTAAAAACTTTTTTGAGAAAAAAATTTTGAATTTTAAAATATTAATTTTAAACTATATATTTACGGAATTCCTCCACTACTACAATACACTTTCCATTTTCCAATATGTCAATCATCTGTAATTTAGAGGTAGAAAAAAATTCAAAAGGCTCCAGCAAACCTAAGCACCTTGATGTTAGATTTCTAGTTACTAAAACCATCTCCTTCATAGCCATGGGAAATATAGTCGGATAAACAGCCAGACAGTTTGCGCAGTATAATGGCCGCTTAAGAGTCGCTGAGAAGTAGAGATAGGAGAGATAAGGATGAGAACTCTTCAAAAGCATCAGAAAATCTAAGCCCCTTGATGAAAGATTTCTACTTACTAAAACCATCTCCCTAGAGCCATGGGAAATGTAGTCGGATAAACAGCCAGACAGCTTGCGCAGTATAATGGTCGCTGAAGAGCCGCTCAGAAGTATAGTAAATGGAGAGCAAATTGAAGAGATTTCAAATAAAAGTTTAAATTCACATATATATATAGTTTAGGAATGAAAATCCTCCAAAAAGCACCAGAAAACCTAATCCCCTTTATGTGAGATTTCTAGTTACTAAAAACAAACCCCCTCTGCAGCCGGAATAGTTTGATAAACAACTAGAAAGCTTGCGCAGAATAATTTTCGCTGGAAACTCGCTGAGACTCGCGATGTAGACTGCAGAGGAAATAGAAGAGATGTTGAAACTCGGATTATCTGGTGATCAAATGTCAATTAATTTAAAATTTACTTACAATACAGGTTAATAATTGCCATCAAATCGTATACTATTTAAATGTGGGTGTTATTTTTATATCATATTTATACAAAATTTACCTGAAAAAAAAAAAAAAATTATTAAATAAAATATATAGATTATTAAATTTTAATAAATATTTAAAAACTAATTTATCATTATCACAATTATCGTTCCTTTGATGTACTGAAAATTTTATATGGTTCTCATATAACTATTTATTACAAATAAATCAACAGTTACAATTATAAAATTAATTAGTTTTTAAAAAAATTTTTATGTAATTTATAAAAATATATATAAAATTAATTAATTTAATTAGGTTTTTAATTTAAAAATAGTGTGGTTATTTATTTAAATTTTTATAAATTTAAAATCTATTATAGGTTTTTTTAAAATTTATCTAAAATGTTTAAATAAAACAAAAAACCTTTAATTTTCAGAATGACATTTTCAATAGGTAACCATAGCAACGTGTATAATAAACAAAATAACAAGTTAAATCTAAACTTTGTTATAGGTAGATTCTTGTTATCCTTTAATAAGTACTTAAATAGTTATACGTAGACAATAAACACTATTGTGTCATACTCACACACCAATTTAAAACTGCTGTTGTATTACTCTTAAGGTAATTCACCATGTCAGCGCGATATTTTTTTTTTTTGACATTTCAATGACATTTAAATTCATTTTATTAACAAAATATATATTTATATATATATGTGATTGTTATTATTAAATATTTGACATTTTTATTATAACTATTAAACTTATAAACAAATTTTAAAACCATTTATTTCAAATTTTGAATTAGCTGTCAAAATGAAAATGTATTAACTTTGTGTCATGTTATGTCAATCTATTAAACCAAAGTGGTGCCACACTCATTATCAATATCAAGTTAAAAATTTAAAACTGGAAAAAAAATTTTAAAATGATTCAGCACAATTTTAATGACATTGACAGTTATAATAACATTGACACATATAAATCATTACCATGATCGTAAATCGCACAAGCCAGGACATTAAAAATTTGACTTCTGATCTGATTGATTTTTTTTTTTGAAAAATATAATATTGGTGTCATAATTAATGAAAAATGAAAGTAATTTTCAACTTTGTTATTACTTTAAAGTAAATCATATGCTAAAATAAAAAGAATTAATTGTATTTTTAATATGCTGCAGATAATCTGTAATTCAGATAAATCTAAAATTAGTAACTAAATAATAGAGAGTAAGTAATTAAAAAGAAAATTCGTACAATCAAATTAAATTTCAATTAAAAAAAAAAATTTAAAAACACCTAAATAATTAAAAAATTTATAATTAATATTACCATAAATGAAAATTTTATGTAAATATTTTCTTGTATTTTTTCTCTACATTTTTTTTATACTTATAATTTATTTCTATTTTATATATTCTTCAATTTTTCAACAAAATTGAACTTTATTAAAAAAAATTTCAATTTAAATTCTTCAACCTATATACCAACCAATTCTAAAATCAATTTATTCAAAAGATATATTGTAGCTTCAAAATTAAAACTAAATAATAATAATACAAAAAAAATTTCAGAAAACATTGTTTTTTTAAAAATAGCTTGTACAGGGTGTGTCTGAAGCTTAATACAAAAATTAAACACCATGGTTATATTTAAATAATTATCAAAAAAAAACGGTAAGAGATATATGAGAAAAATGTAAATTAAAACTGATGAATACTTAGATGATTTTAAAAAATGAAATAAAGTTAATAATTACATTAATAACGGTTTTTTATGTAAAAATTACAGTTATTTTATAAAAACAGTTAAAAATATCAGTAATTTTTCGAATTTAAAACCATATTTACACTACAACAGATAATAAAAAGTTAAGTAAAGATAATTAAAGAGGATCCTATTATTGAAGCCCACAAAACTCCAGTTTGCTTTTGACGAACTCAAACGTATCTTTTATATTCAACAGGGGCGAAGCTGTTATTATTTTTTTGAAAAATTAAACGAAATACCTTGAAGGCTGTTATCTTGGATAAACACCCCTCTCCTCCTACGGAACTAGTTTTTGTTATAAACTTTTCTATCACCTTAATTGGCCTTAAAGGTCCTTAAAATCACTTCGATCATGTATATATTTACACGTATATATGATCGAAAGAACACCCTGTATAAAAAATAAAAAATACGATAGATATTTTGAAAAATATCCTACATATTGGAAAAATAACATAAAATAAATTTTTAAAATATATCTAAATATATCTATAGATACACATAAAATTACAAACCAATATTATAGTGGTAAAACCCCCATACCCAAAAGATAAAAAAAAAAAAAAATAAATAAAAAAAAGGATAACATTTAAAGTGACTAACTGCTACACAGTAGTAAATATGTTTATTTATTATGTAATATACTTACACACACATAATAAGTAATATAGGAAAATATAAAAAAAACATCCATTAGATTTTATCTATAGATACGAGTATATTTAAACCTTGAACAATCAAATTTATATATATACAGCACCAGATATATATAATATAAGTAATATCTATAGATAAAAATCTTATTCATATAAGATTTTTTTTTTTTACTTTAGTATTTACACAAAATTGGCAAATAATGATTTTAGGAAAAGTTCCAGTTTATTTCAAAAAAAAAAAAAAACAAATCTTATGGTTTTATTTTTTTTTTTGGTTTTTGGTAATTCAATTCTTAACTTCAGATTCTTAATAAGACAAAAAGTTGTAGGGAAAACTAAATTGTCCTAAAGAATTGGAATAACAATACAAAAAAACCATTTTTAATTTCCTTACAGTTTGTTGGTTTTTCATGTCTTGGTTTATTTGTTTCCTTCTTTATTTTTACTCTCACTCCCCCCTTGGGGCATAAAAATAGAACGTTTCTTGATTTACTAAAAAGTATCCCAAAATTATAACATCATATCGCCACATTAATGTATTAGATATAGACCAATTGATATTATAAATGAATTTTATATATGTAAGTTTTTATATATATATATATATATATATATATATATATATATATATATATATATATATATTAGAAGTTGTGGTTGGAAAACATTTTTAAAGCAATTATCTGTTGGAATACAAATTAAAATAGTTTAAATAATATAATTACTGGGCTTTTATGAGTTTTTAAAGAGTTTTATAATACCTAGTAAAATAAATAAAATGTGACAAATTTTCATGAAAATTGGTCACTTTTTTTAATTAAATTTGAAATAATTAGAGGGAACAAAATATTCGAATGTTAATTATGGATTAAAATTAAAAACTTTTATTTTAGCACCTTGTTATCCTAACTTGATAATGGAACTTTACCTGAGATATTTTTTTTTATGTACTATCAGCCCTAGTATCATAAGAAGATATTAGGAGCAATCGTATTGAAGGAATGGGACTGAACATATTACATTCTTCCCCATCAAATAAAAGTACTTCGTTAGACTGTACTAAGTGGGTCATATAACAGGTACAGAACATTTTAGATTGCATCTAGGGATATACGATTATTTTTGTTATATTATACTGTAATAACATGAAGCTGGAGTTTTATAGGCTTTATTAAGAGTCATTTAAGTTAGTATATAGTATCTGTGAGTTGTATTTTTTAAATAAACTTGTTTATTAATATTTTGTATTTTTTTTTCCTTAAACTGACACCATAAGCACTGCATCAATAATAATCCTAAAATTATTAGTACAAACAGTTAGTGTTTAAAGATTTGATCATTTTCTAATTCAATTTGAAACACATTGGGCTTCAATAGATACTCATTTTGAGAAACTAAAACTGCAATTCAATTATTTTCTTTCCTAATTGAGTTGCGAAACTGTACTGGACACCTAAAAATTGTTAAACTCAAGGAACTTACTTTTTGGTGAACCTTAACTCATTTTAAGCACTTTGATAGTAATTTAAGAATAAGATCTAAGGCGCAATCAATGAATGGAACCAGTGGAATTTTTTTTTTAATTAATCCATACTCTGGTTTTTTTTCTCTTAAGAGGATGGGGTTTTTTATTAAAGACTAGGTATAATAGACCCCCTTGTAAAAAGAATACTAAGCATGTAATCCAGAAACTACATCTCTTCCCGAAGCTAAAATAATAGGAAGGACATCCCAAGTTCTTTCACAGCGGAATATAATAAATTAGGAGTAGAGACAGCAAAGAAATGAGAACTTAGGAAATTGTTTGCTACAAAAACTGTTATGGGTTTAATCTTATATATAATTTACATTCTGGTGAACCTCTTTAATGCAGGTGTTAAAACCCACCCCAAAACAAGTTATTTTTAAAGTGGTTTTTCCCTCCATCTCATTTACAATCCCTCCATAAACATTCACAATCGAAAAATCCAATCCTAATAATATTTTGTCTCTGATACTTTCGTTAAGAAATAAATCGAATGTTTTTTTTTAGATTTAAAGAAAATACTATAAAATCTCGATAACAATTTCCTTTACAATTCCAAAACAAATACAAGAAAAAGAAAATCAAAAAAAATTTGAAGGATATTGTAAAATCCTTTATAAGTATAAAAGTATAATAAAAAAAAAAAAAGAAAATCTGCAATGATCCTTTGATCAAATAAATTATTTCATATATAAATTTGCCTTGATATTTTTTTTTTAAGATGCTGCTGTTTGCTGTTATTGCTGTACGTGGGTTTCTTTTCTATTTAATTTAAATATTTAATAAAGTTCTAACAACAATTTCAAATTCATGGTGCAAGATTTTACAAAAAGTTAATATTATGCAAAATAAAATTTTAAAAAGATAGAAAATATTTAAACTATATAATAAAAATGCAACGAATCTAATAAACGTTGATACATAAACTGTTTAATATTATTAAATCAGAGTAAATCACAATATAAAATTAAATGGAAGAAATACTTACATTAAATTATAGCAGTGCAATGGAATGTCAATATTACTTCTATATTTATATAGCAAAGTACGTTTCTTAATCGAATTCGATGAAGAAGGGAGGGGAAGGCAAAATTTGGTAAATTTCATCAAGTTCGAACTGCGAACATGTAAATAAAACAACTCATTTCAAAGGCAATTAAGAAGTTTCAAAATACACTGGAGCCTTCTTGAAAGAAAGTGTGCTATATAATTAGGCGATATTATAAATGTTCCGGAGTCTCCGCAGGATTTTTGACTTCTAAGACTATGAATTTTTGAGTTAAAAAAAAAGAGTTAAAATTAAAGAAGTTTAAAAAATTTTTTAACGACTGAGAGGCGCAGATCAGAGGAGTTTCGACCGTTCTCAGGAAATGCTCGGGTCAAATCCCAGTGAAAGTGAAAAAAATTTTGAAACCGTTGAACAGTTACCAGTTTAAAAAAAACAAAGTACATGGAACTATTCCTTATAGAAAGTAAGTCATATATAAGGAGGCGATATGACTAAAGTTTCAGAGTCCTTTGAGGGATTTTAGATTTCCGTTATATTACTATATAGGTATCATCTCTCGTTGGAGCATTTATATTTTCAAATATGCATTATTTTTTTGTGCATGTGAGGTCGAATCCCATTATTAGGTTCCTATTATCCATAGATCTCCTGGATTACGAGTATATATGACGATGCCAGTCGACGTAGTTAACTTCTAAGAAAGCACAGAAAGGAAGGATGAGACACAATTGCGAAAGCTGTGAAACGAGGTAACATTAAGAAATGGGACTGAATTGGAAGACAATGAGAAATGGCTTCTTACAAATTAATAGTATTACTCTTATTATTATTTACTAACATTGCGTAAACCTTCATTTCCATTTTATTATGCTGTTATGTGCTAAAACAAAATGCCCCTAGAAATTTTTATCACAAAAATATTTATAATGTCGTCTCTTTGTTTTCCACCATTTCTTTTT
Source organism: Dolichopus griseipennis (assembly GCA_963082915.1). Taxonomy (NCBI): domain Eukaryota; kingdom Metazoa; phylum Arthropoda; class Insecta; order Diptera; family Dolichopodidae; genus Dolichopus; species Dolichopus griseipennis. The sequence goes on along the minus strand of OY720445.1, from coordinate 78,772,865 downwards.
CACAAAAGCATTTTCACAATAAAACAAACTCAATAAATTTAATAGAATACATATATATTTGAATTCTTATAGTAAATATTTACAAGCATGGCACAAGATATAAACTAAAATGGCTAAAGGACATTAAATATAAAAAAAAATGTGAGGCGAAGAAAAATATGTGTACAAAAAACAAATTCAAGATTAAAAATATATAAAATTTATACACGATTTAAATAATTGCCCTGTCCAATATCTTGTTCTATTTCTTTTCTCGTAATTTATGTTTAAAAACAGAAATTGTAAAAGTAACATCAGAAAGGCAACAAAAAATTAACTAATACTTATATATATTTCCCAGATTATGATAGTAATAGATACAAGGACATTGAAGTATATTATTGCTACCGGAAACTGAATTAGATAACTGGGTATCTATTAAAACGATGGTTTCAAAATAAATTTCAAAGTAATTTATTTAAGACCTTGAAGATGTTGATCCTTGGCAGACGTATTTTTAAGTGTTCTCCCAACTCCTACTGCCACTCTCCCTTTCTTATGCTCCTGTTTCAATCCCTGGGGGAGCATAGGGCTTAAAGTTTCAGTTTCCGTTTCGTTTATCGTCTGTTTACTGAGCTAGATGATTGGGCTGCTGCAGCTATTTCACAAAATTAATCAGTAGATAGAACAGATTTAATCGATCAATCTTAGATATTCTATGAAATAGAATTCTAAAGGATTGATATCCAGCGTCAGTTCTTATAAAATATCTTTTTAAATTTAAGCTACAGATTGCTTTTGGGAAAGTCATTAAGTATCCACTTTATCTAATGACTTTTAAATTTTTACAAAAATAGGAAGGAAAATGATTAATATAAAAAGGATAATGATTATTGAGGTTCTAGATTAATTTTAACACAAAAGATATCTAAATGTATTGAAAAGTCTACATGTAAATATTTAATACATATTTACATAATATTTAGATTTTGATTTTTGTGTATTTTCTATTCGAGAACCATTCAAAAATTTCGAAATCATTCTTTATTATCTATATTTTTGTTTCATTCTTCATCTCATATACATGCTTTGAATAAGTAAAATGTCCTGAAAAACTTACATATAAATATTCATACATTACCAAAAGGATGAAATGAACAAGGTAAAAATATCCTTTTTTTTTTCATTCAGAAGGAATAAAAGAAAATCTATTTTTCCTTTAAGTAACCGTAACAAATCAAATGTTATTATTAGTATAGTTAAAGATACTAAAGCGTAGTATACACGATATGTTTAATTCTATGCATTTTATTTGATAAAGTTAAATTGTGATTCTAAAGAGCAGTATACACGATACGTTTAATTGTATGCATTTTATTTGATAAGGTTAAATTGTGATTCTAAAGCATAGTGCACACGATACGTTTAAATTGATGCATTTTATTTGATGAGGTTAAATTGTGATTCTAAAGCATAGTTATACACGATACATTTAATTCTATGCATTTTATTTGATTAGGTTGAACCGTGACATTACAGGAAAACGTTTTATTTTAATATTTTATCAGTGTACTTAAACCAATAAATGAAGTAGATATTAAAATTGAAAAAAAAAACTAGTTAGCCTGCGGTAATCCAGAAAATTATTATTATATAAATAGATATATGTTTTACTAAGTTAATTTACTTGAAAGGGGAATCGCCGTCCGGAGTTAGGTTGATTAAAAATTATTTTAGAATGTGTGTGAATATTTAGGAAATAATTTACAATGACATGATAACAGGTAGAATTTTTCAAAAATTTCTTGAGTACATCACAACCACATTTTAAAGTATTAACTTTTTCTTTTATAATTAGTTTTAAAGGAGTGCGATCTATTGTGATATCATCATAACACACCAGTTCCAATAAAAAGATCAGTTTTTTATTAAAAACTAAACATTTTATTTGATCAGTTTTACTTGACGATCAAGGGTGTAACATACAACTTCCATAGAAATTGTGACCAACATTAAAACATCAGATTCAAATAAAATGTTCAATTTTTCATTGAAATAAACCATTTTACTTGATCCAGTTTTATCTGATCGTCAAGGATATTATATAGAATGTAACGTGTGTACACCGCTTTAAAATACCATAATGATTTAAATGTGTGTAAAAAAGAAAAATTGAATCAAGTGAAAATTCATTTAAAGTTTTACCTGTACTTGGTTTTTTTGTTTTTTTTTACCTTTGATACACTCTTTAACATTTAATTTTTAAACGTTTTAAGGATATATGAAAGTTGTTTGATTATCAAATTAGGTTAAAAATAATAAAAAAAAACAACCGTTACACTCTGATCTTAAATCCTTTTATAAGGATATTTGTATATTAATATATGTGATATTTTATTTTTCCTATTTAAACCATTTTCATTTCATAATTTTTACATAAATGTACGTATACATATATTGAAAAAATATATATATATATATATATATATATACCTATATATATAATGTGTATCCACATATATGTATGTGAATGTGTTTAACAGATCGTTGAACATTGAAAAAAAAAAGTTAAATCATGTTAAAATATTTCAAAAAAAAAAAAAAAAAAAACTTTATACCAAATCTGTTTAATATTTATCCTGACTTTTAAAAAAACACACACAAATAAACAATAAAATAAAATAGGATGAATTCAGGATATTTAAAAAAAACTTTAAAGCAAAGAGCACAATTTAAGACAATAAATGAAACAAAAATAAAATAAAATGAAAAAAAAAAATGTGTCAGAATGTAAGTACATGAAATCATTCACACATTCAGAATTTTAATGAAATTTATTATATAAAGTGAGACCATAAGAGACATCAGGAAAAATGAAAATAAAAAAAAAAAAAAAAAAAAAAAAAAAAACAAATGGAATTTTGTTTAAAAGAGAAAAAAGGAAGGAAGGAAGGAAAAATATATATACTCTGTAAGTACTGCATAAATTCCTGAATAATTTAAATTGCTTATGAATTAAAGTAACAATTTTTTTTTTTTTTTTTTTACTTCTGTTTTTGTTTTTTTTTTAGAATTGTAAATTCCAGAAGTACAGTAAGTTCCAAAAGTATTTTTTAATAAATGTTTGGTAATCATAAAACCCACGAACCCCAGGGAAATATATTATATTTTTAGAATATTTACTTTAATTATTTCAGCGAAGGACTTTGAAAAGCATCAGAATTCAGAAAACATTAGAAAAAATCAGAAGTTTGAAAACCCATGGAAACTGGTATAAACGGGGTTTCTTTACGTGGTATCTTTAACGCACTGAAACCACTCCCTTTTGACATTGGAAGAGATTTTTTAATACAATGTACGCTATGGTTTTGAGAGAAGTGATTAGTAAGCTTCAGGAGATGAAATTGGCAACTATAAATCATGTAGGAAAAAGGAAACATTAGAAAGGATATTTGAAAGGAAGATGTTAATGCTCTTCATGAATTTTATTACATTGTACACATAAGAGTTACAAACTTTAGGGATTGCTATTGTTGCAGCTCCATAATAACGCATTACAAACGAATTACTGTAAGCTGTATTGCACCATTTTTCACATCCTACAGCCTAGAGATTAACGACTGTAACACTTCTTGTTTTGCGCTGGAAAATTTTCAGTGGAGCCATTAACTGAGTTATTTCTAAAAAAAAAATAAGAGTTCGCCTCTGGCCGACTTAGATCCTTAGGATATATAAAACTGGGTTAATTACTAAAATATAGATGGTTAGGTGGAAATGAGTGTGAAGATAACACTTGAATCACTTTAATTCCATAGACTGTATTCATAAGATATCTACATTTCAAAACTTCCTTTAGATTGGGATCTGGCACTCTTTTTATATTTTCTATATTGCCGATTCTTCATTTAATTGCACATTTTGTTTCAAATTTGCAATACAGCTTCCTATTCAAATTTCCCAATTATAAATTTATTATTTTTATCTATTCAATTTTTATACACTATGCTGCTATACAATAAATTGTTTTATTTATTCTGCATTAAATATAGAAAAGTTTGAAAATATTGTACTGGTATATAATTACATTATTAAAATTCTTTAGATATATTTTGGATTTTTTTATTTTTTTCTATGATGTTAAATTGTGTTGCTTTCAAGTTTAAAAAATTTAACACATATTTATATGAAATATCTTAAGATTTTTTTTATATTTATTCCGTATTTTTTTTTTTAAATTTTAAAGTAAAGAAATTAGAAAATAAGAGTAAAGAAATAAAAAAATTAGCAAATTATTTTATATTCTATTACTTAGTACTTATTTTACTTAATTTTAAAATTGATAAGATTTGTAGAAGATTTCATGTTAAATGTTTAAGTAATCAATTTGAAAATGAAAAAAATGTTATAGTTACTTAAATTAAAACTAAATTAGATTAAGATACTTGTATTGAATAGTATTAAAATGGTTTAAAATTGTTGAATTATTTTATTAGAATTAACTTTATATATTTAATATTGTTTTGAAAGATTTTGAAAACTATTCCAGCAGATATATATAAAGGTATAAGAAAGGAAAGCCGCTTAGAATCATTGTATTTTACTAATGGATCGTTTGGGTTTAGAGAATCAATATTAGGAGAGTTAATTGGGCATATAACATGCTGCAGGTAATTTTTTTCATCTCTTTTTTTTTTCTTTCTTTCCTAAAGGAGGAAAAAACCTTCAAAAGGTACCTGAAATCCAAATCCTCTAGTCAGTGTGAGATTTTTAATCCACGGGAATAAGCCCCCAAACTGCTTCCGCAGTACAATGGCTGAAAAGTAGCGATAAGACATAAATATATATGCCTATCAAAGTTTGAATGGGCAACCCAAGAGGTATAAGTTGACTTCCTTCTTGAATTTTTCTAGGTCATATGGATTGGGAAATGTGGGTAATGTGTTCCACAATTTGAAGGTGCGACTTAAAAAAGAGTTCCTAAATTTCAGAGTTCTTATTCTAAAAAGCTCTACTGTATATGAATGAGATTGAGCTGCTTACCGTCTGTTACGGCGGTAGGGTTTGATTTTTGGCATAATATTTATAATTTCTTCCGAAGTATTACCTAGCAGATATTTATAAAAAAGACAAGCAGCTCCTAAATTGCGGCCGTGACTTAAAGACTATAAGTCTTTTGTGACGTTAGTATAATTGATAATACGAACAGCTTTCTTTTGTATTTTATCCAGATATTGAAGAGCGGTGCTGAGTGCTCCAGCAAATATGTTACAATTATACTCAAGTCTCGGCCGAATGTAAGTCTTACAAATTTGAAGTAGATTTGGAGAGATGGAATGGAGTTGTAATTATTTTTAAGGTTTTAAAAATTACAGAGCACAAATTTTTAGTTTTTCTAAACTTTTTTAATCTTTGCAGCTATCTATCAATCGTTTGTTTGTTTTTAACTTAACCTAGCCCAATAGATTAGTTAAATCTAGCTGACTAGTGTGACTTTTGAGCTAGGTATATTTCTAGTTTTCAGACTGTAGAATCAACTTTTTTGAGTCTTTATAGTCAGAATCTAGTGATTTTAATTAAATTGATGATTAGTAGATCAAAATTAATATAAAATCAATATGATTTTATTACTCTATATACAAAATTTAAAAACTAACATAAATTCCCAAATGTTGTCCAAGAATCTGTTGTAAGCGCATTCTTTAACTTAAACAAGGATTCGTCTGAAGAAGTTGAATATATCAGTGGTAAAAAAATTGTTAAGAACTACATCAGGATAAAAATAACCTAATATTCTAAAATAACTGTTCATAAACCATAATATATACTAAGAAGATATTAGTATATATATATAACTAAATTCCATTACAATCTATTATCACAATTTCAACTATTGTTTATTGTTTACTATTTTAAAACTATTCTTTAATTAACCAAGAGCATAAATAAATATATATATATATATATATATATACATATATATAATTATTAATACATACTTATATACCTTAAATCGTTCCATTTCACTTTTAATCTCAAGCTAATTATTGGGTTAAAAAAAATGGAGGTGAAAGTAAACTACCACTTGGTTAAAAAAAAAATTAACCCTTAAAGTATCCTATTTTCCATTCTGACCCATTTTTTTTTTTTTTTTAGGCCTAAAAAAATCTTTTAATAAAAAAAACCCTTTAGCAAAATAAAGAAAAGATAAAAATGTAACCAAGGAAAACCCACAAACAAACAGCCCAGGCACAACAAACCAACAAAGAGAACAAAAAAATCAATAAGGCATTTTTTTATAAAAAAAAAAAAAAAATAAGAAATAAAAAAAAAGGAACTTTCAGGATTCATTCTAACACAAACATATTGTTGTAAAGCAGATATAAATCCTATAAAATCCATTTACAAAAATATTATAACAGTTTTAAAAAATAAAATTTACACGTTATTTTTTCACCTATACATACATAATTATTTATATATATATATATATGTTGAAGGCATATATATATATATATATATATATATATATAAAGAAAGCAAGAAAGAAAAACGTAAAAGAAAATAAAAAAAAGGTTATAAATTTTAAATCTTACAAGAAGCATCTGACTTTATTTAATAAAAATACACAAAACACACAATACGCTTATAATAAAAGAAAAACGTTTAACAATTCACAATACAATGTAACACAAAATTTAAAAAAATTTATATTTTTACCCAAAAGGTTGAGACTATAAAATTATTTTAAGAAAAAATTTAAAGCTTATGGATAAGACACTTATTAAAAACACATATTTTTTAATTTTTTATCCTTTAAGGGGTATTATACAAAACGCGCGTCTCCGCGCGTCTCCGCGTTTCCGCGTTTTATATAATACCCCACGTTTTATATAATACTCGGAATTAGTTAAGGAAAATGTCAACGCCATTAAATGTATAGATTAATACACTGAAAGATATCCCAATTAAGGCGCTTAAAGTGTCGTATCACGTTTGGTCAAACTGGATTTAAATTATTGTATAGTATTTGAACTATCAAATGATGATGACGGCAGTATTGTACCAATTCCCTTATCTCAGTGTTTTTCATCAAAAATTTATTAAAAATATTTTTTTTTTTTTTAAATTTTTATCAGAATTTATAAAATTAATCAAACTTTTTCTTGGTAAAATTTTCTTATTGAATTTCAGGGATTTTCATTGTAAGGATTTGACATTTTTATGAGAACTTCAAATGGAAATGAATTTTAAAACAGTTCATAATAAAAATTCTTTTAACTTTTAAAGGTAAAATTTTCAAAATTTTTAAAATAAGAAATTTAAAGAAAATTCTGATTAAAATTAATTAAATTCAAATGCACATAGACAAATCCGTCACAAATCAGATCCCTTTGAAAGTATATTAGAATCTAAAGGAAATTAGAAAGACTTAACGACGATCTAAGACTTCACAGTAGGGGTTTAAACTTTTTTATTCTAAATTAATGTTGAGGAACGACCAAATTGCTAGCTCATTAACTGTCTAATAACTAATAAGTATGTCAAAATTAAGTGGGCATATTATATTCTTGGAGTTAGAATTCATGAAGAAATGTCTTAGATTTACAATAAACAATGCTTGTTTTTGTTATATTGTAATAATTTAATACTTCAATTATAGGCAGTTGTTTTTGTATCTGTGAGTTATGATATTCAATAAAATTATTTTCCCAGTTGTCGAGTTAAAAATCAGATTGAAATTATTTTGTTTTTAGTGAGATTCGAACGCGGCCCTCCCAAATTAAAGTCGCCATTTTTACCTGTATGTTTTTCAGTCCGTTGGTAGAAATTTGTATACAGAACTTGATTTAAGATTAAATAAAATTAATTAAATCAATGAATAACCTTTTTGGAGATTTAACTTGTGGAGACTTTCCAAAATAACTTTTTTGTGTGGCAGACTTTACAATACCTAAATTATCAACAAATATCATTTATCCTGATAAAAAATAACTTCAGTAGTGAAAAAAATGACTACTAGAAAGTATACAAAAATTTTGCATATTTTAAGGCGTAAATTTTTTTTAAACGTTTTTATAACTAATTTCATTCAAGTCTTTAATGTAAATTGATAAAAAATACTTTAGAGATTCAACTTGTGGAGGCTTTTCGAGACAAATTATCATGAAAAAAGGAGTTCAAGTAATGGATAAAAAAATTAACTACTTACTATAAGATTTACACAAATTTTGCCTACTTTAAGGCGTCAATTTTATTTTAACGTGCCCTATTTAATTTAATACCATACCTAATTTAACTCTTTAATAATTTATTCAAATTTTAAAATATACTTCTTATAATTTGAAAAATTTCCCAGTATATATTTAACGGTTAATAATTTTTTAATCGTTTTCTCAAAATTTATATCCTTCCTTTTCTATTTAATTTAAATTTCCTTAATTTCCACTGAACTTAAATATACACAGCTATAATAGAAACAAAACCCCTATTACGATTTTATGATATTGTATATTATATATATATATTGGCATTATTATATAAAGGAAAATAATTATAATATTTATATAACATTATTAGTATTATTAAAATCAAAATCATTTTACCTTATACAAATATTCAAAAAAAAAAAAAAAAAAAAAAAAAGAATCAAGATAAATTATTTCTATGAAATTCTAATCAAACACACAAATAAATATCTATTAGATACATATAAAATAGTATAGTCATCAGAATATCATCAATATAATCAACAATGTTTTAACATCACTTGACTGTAAAGGGAAGCAATTTGGTTCCGTTTCTGTTATTTTGTTTTGTTTTTTTTTATCTTGATGATAATAAATGATATAAGGTTGTAGTACTTGTAGAAGGTTAAACATAATATTTGGTAGTAATTTTTTGATTTATTGTAATTACAAAAATGTTAAAGAATATTTTTTTTTTTATTGAGATACTTTTTGCAAAATATCATTTATATTTATATACATATTCTTATTTTATTTTCTAATGTTGTTCATTTTTACTACCTTTCATAAATAAAAAATTTTTATTATCTATTTTTTCTACATTTTATTTTTACATGTACTAAAACGCAGTACTTTTTATTATATAGAAAATGAATACAATAGGTATTGTTAAAAGTAACGGTACATCCTCATTTTTTTAATTTGTAATTTAAAAAAGATTATTTTATTGCACCTGTCACATGCTGCCATTGTGTTGTAAACAAAAACTAATTAACTATTCATAAATTAAACTTCGAATCCCTAAATATAGAAGGGTCCTTCTTCAGAGTATTTTAATTGAAGCTGTAATTAAATACCCTAACTTAGCCTGTTTTTACTTTCGAAAGTCGTCGACGATGTTTCATCGCACAATTAGGGTTCAAAAAATATAAAAAGATTGTTTTATTGAATCTGTTACGTGCTGCCATTGTGTTGTAAACAAAAAGTAATTAAATATTCATTAATTAAATTTGGAATACCTAAATATAAAAGGGTCCTTCTCCAGACTACTTAAATTGGAGCTGTAATTAAATGCTCTAACTTAGCCTGTTTTTACTTTCGAAAGTCGTCGGCGATGTTTCATCGCATAATTGAAGTTCAAAAAAATATGTATAAAAAATGGATAAATCCACGGTAGGAGTTTGAAGTAGAGACAATTCTAAAAATTCACCTAGTAATAAATGATTTAAGGGACTAACCTCTAATTCATCAGAATTTACATAATCTTAAATATTACAGCATTATTATCTCCAATAAAAAAATTATAAGTACTTATTTAAAAAAAAATTTAATGTAAATCTAGGCAGGGTTTACTTTATACAGAAGAAGTAATATAAATATTGTTAAAAGTAACGGTACATCCCCATTTTTTTAATTTTCAATTTAAAATATATTATTTTCTTGAACTTGGCAATGTGCTTTGACAGTTAAAATTAATTCAAACTTAAAAAACTGTAAATCACTAAATAAACAAGAAACTTTTTCGCGATCACTTAAATTAGACCTCTAATTAAACGTTCTAACTTACTAATGTCTGCCTTTCGATAGTCGTCGACGACAAATTATCATACATATCAAGTACAAAAAATAAAAAAAAATGGATAAACCTACGACAGGACATTGAACCATGGACAGATATAAAAATTTAATCAATAATAACTAACTTAAAGTATTTTAATCTATGGTATCACAATTTACATAACCTCAAATATTGCCTCATATAAAAAATTTAATGTAAATTTAGGTAATTTGTTTTATTGAATAACATTTAAAAAAATTTTTTGTTTATTTTCACTTAATTTTGGCACCGATAGTAGCTATGTAAATAAATACATAATATATTAGCGTATTTATATGTTTGAATATGTTTTACCTGTAAAACAACATTGTAAATTGATATTAATACTTTGTCTTAACATATTTATTTAAATAGAATCATAGAATTTTCAGAACGTAGTTAAATAAATATTCGGAATTAATTTAAAATTATAATTTTTATCTAATTAGATTAAATTTAATTTGAAAATTTATTTCAAATCTTAAAATAAATATACAGGTAATAATGGACTCAATTAAATGGCGCAGCCATTTCTACTCTGTAAACGATAGAAAAATTGGATTGATTACTTACAATTGGTTCTGTAAGGAGTGTTTTTACATAGTGTGTTTGCTAGATGAAGAATATGGTCCCCGGTGCATCTGATTCAATAGTTTGTATGTGAGTTAAGCTTGGGTTATCATTCGTACCATAGCTTGGGTTATCAACGTTTGAATATGGAGTTTTCAATTAAGTCCCTCATGGTCCCCAATGAATATGGTCCCCAATCTTAGAACTTTATTCAATAGAACTTTGAGTGGATTGTCCCAGAGACAAGATTAAATATACATCTGTTTCAGAAACAGATGAGTCCCTTGCCTAACTTACAAATACGAAAGAATTTATCAAAACTTTATACAAATGGATAAAAATTTTCAATTACTTAATTTACAGCTTAAACTACACACTGAGTAAATAGATTCATTTAAAACAGACTGTAAAATTAATTATTATTCTGGACAGCTCATTTTATACTTTTAGACATTTTTCAAATACAACGTTTTCAATTAAATAAATATTCCAAAGCACAAAACGCAGCATTTACAGTTATTTCAATCTAATTAAATAATTATGAGTGTTCTCTAGCTAAAAATAGTTATTAAAGCCTATAGCTATCATTAAAAATTAAAAAATAAGTTATATGTTTTCTGACCATCTGAGACTAAAGTAAACTCAACACTTTAACAATAATAAGAGACTCTAGATTGGTAGGATATCTTGATACATAGAAAAATCATTTGTAGATTCTTAAAAATTAATGTTACGACTGCATTAAATTATACTTTAATGGAAGAACTTTTGCAACCACGGTGGGTTTAAATCAGAGAACCAATGTCAAAGGGATCATCTAAATTTGGTTTAAGAGGATTAACAAGTAAGTATTTTTATTTAATCCCTAATAAGGAGCGATAGATGTATAAATACTCTTTACTATACATTCTATAGAATCATCAATTTCTCTGCAAAACTCTCTGCCCTTTTAAAGGTGGCACATAAATATCTAGGCTTCATTACAAGACACAACAACTGATTGATTTTAATTCAAGTCAAGAGCCACGGTTGTTGCTACCATATTCAGCTGTCATTCAGCTGTCGGTTATTATTATTCAGCTCATATTCAGCTCAATCAATAATTCAAGTAAATTACTCCATTTATACATCCTGAAAATTTGAGTAGAATATCTAATAATAGTAAACTTTTTTTTGAAATATAGATTAAATTTATTTTATTACATTGTGAACATTTGGTGTTATTATAAAAATGTTTGTTAATTTAATTGGAAAATATTTGTTATGTGGTTTTTCTTATATAAATTTTCTTCTTCTTTTATTTTAAATTTTCTTTTTTTTTTTTTACAAATTATGAAGTAATTTAAAGTAATAAATCACTTGTTTCTTTTTTGTTCTTTTCTAATTTTTCCTTACATTTATTTCCAGTTTCTTTTTCTTTGTTTTTTTTTTTTTAAATATAAAGGATTTTACTACAAAAAAAGGATATTGTTATGTATCATATATATACATATGCATATATTAACATGTCTGTATGTGGTTAGAAAGGGACTCGACAAAACTCATATGACAAAAATCTATTTCGCCAAAGTCAACTTATCAAAAATTTAAAGTTCAAAAAATATTTTAACAAGTTTCTCACTTCCCAAGTAGGGAACCTTTTGAATTGTTACAAAAGTGGAAAAGAAGATATTAATAGGTCCACTTTTCATCCACATATTCATTTATAAAATATTTCTTTAGAACTATTACAAAAAAAAAATTAGAAGGGCTTTTACAGTTACATATGTAAAATCAGAATTTTAATCATTTTCATCGAATGTGATGATCTGATTTCACTTTGGTTTAGATAGCATTTGGCGACCTGGGCTCTCTTTGGGTTAAGCAATTTGTTGTAAGGATGAATTTTAGAGTTGGATTCCAAATTAGGGGGCTGTACTCTTTTCACAATACATGTATGAGTATATATGTAACTATATATGAGATTTATATGATATTTGATTTTTTGTTGAAGTATAGTTAATTTATTCGGTAAAATAGATTTTTGTAATTTTGTATTTAGGTTAAATGCTCTCTACCCACTTTAGAAAAAATTTTAAAAGAAAATTGTATTTTATAGAAATGTAGAAACATATATATAGGTACATTTGTATATAAATACATACGTATGTTATGTAAGTATCTCAATACATACCTATAGGCTTTTTAAATTTAAGACAAAAGAATAAAAGTTAAACATTTTATGATAACTTTTATTTTAAAAAAAAAACTTCAAATTTAAAATAATAACCCAAAATGTTAGTTAAATGTTTTAATAGGATTGTTAAAATTATACAAGTATAAAATAAACTATAAAATTTTTAACTAATTACATAATTAGTTTAACATATTACTTATTATACAATATGTATGACTATATATAAGTATTGCTTGTAAAAACTTTTTTAACTTTTTTAATAGCTTGAAGAAAAATACTGACAGACTATATGAATATTTATCTTCAATAAACGAAAGAATAGATACAAAATGTGGTACAAAATAAGAGGTTTTAAGGTGTACTTTTTCAAATTATATTATCTTTTGTTCTTGATTGTTCACTTTTTAATTTAAAATCGAAATTATCGAGAAGAAGCTTTTAAAGAATTTGATTTCAGAGTCTTGTCGCTCTGAACTCAAGGAGAGACTATAACTCAAGGTAAATAACAAAATGCTTCGAAATTGATTACAAAAAATCAATCATCAGAATTTGTAGTATTCAAACTCAGCTAAACGAGAAATAATTAATATCTTCAACTGTCCAAGAATACCCATTAGTTGAATCTTTTCAAATCTTTCCATAAAAACTTAACGAAAAGACGTAAATGGCTCATTTTTTCTACACCAGTGGTAAACTAAAACATAATACATATATACATATATATATATATATATATATATATATATAATTTTTCGAAAATCAATTAGTTATACATAGAAAATGTGCCAAAAAAGAGTCTTGAAATATAATAACGGTATAAACTATATTTGCTTCAATTAAATAACTGCTTGCGCATATTAAATTAACGACTTGCGCATGTTGAATTAATGACTAAAATGTTGCGATTTGAATGAGTTTTATTTTGAAAGAATAATTTAATCCAGTAAAATAATAAGTATAAATATTTAGTTTTAAGAGAGACCAATCGAACGTATATATTTTTAAATGTTAATTCGCCGAAATTTTAATTTGAGGAAAAGGAAATAGAGATTAAACGCTACATAAGTTCCAAACACTTTTAATAGGAAGGATGAAATTTTTAATTCAATTTCAAACTACTTACTCTTGGGAAAAAGTACCTCCTTTTTTATTCATTTTGGACTTTTTAAAAGTGTAGGGCATTCACCGAATCATTTCGACTTATTAATCGGCTGTAGCTATTATATAAGCTTATGAATAAACACATGTTAAATTTCGTGCGCAATTTATTATTTTACACAAGAATTTTACAAATATTTTATATATAATCTTATTTTTTATATTACAATATAATTAACTATACAATTTTACGAAATGTTTTTTAATAAAGTATTGATCTAACCGGGGTTTGAAGTCGCGACCTTTTATTAGAAATATCGGCTCTTAACTACAACACCATTGGTCAGATATTATACCACCATTTTAGAGGTTAACTAGGTCAAACTTTTAGGTCAAAATTAAACTATGTAACGTTTATCTTCAAAATTTTTCAATCTACGTCCCTTTAAAATCGATATCATACATTTCAGAATCACTTTCCTTTATCCGTTAACTTTTCTCTCATATAAAAAACCAAATTACAATTCAAAAAAAAAGGTACCCATAAATTACACATTCAAGTACTCTATTAAATAATTTCACAAATTAATAAAATACGCTTTAAATTTAAAAATTATTACTCAATTATTTTAAATTTTTAATTTATAATCAAAATTTATATCTTATGTTTTTAAACTTGTTAATTTACAAAAAAAAAAATAACAAAACCCCTGTTAATATTAAAATTGTAAAGATCTTCTCCCAAAATATCTTTAAGTAAAGATAATTTTATCTAATAAGTTTTCAACTTTTTTTTTTTAAACTTAAAGTAACTAATTGCTTTAAAACAAAAAACAGAGTATGAAAATGTTTTTCAACCCCTCAGCATCCTTATACCACACATATAAAAAACCCCAACTAAAATTTAAAAAACAGAAAACTTGTTGAATTCTTTTACAATAACAAAGAAAAAATAAAGAAAATTTATATTTTTCCTTTCTTTTTTTTTTAACTTTTTTTTTAAAAATAACAAATCTTAAGAACTTTTTTACAAATTCATAATATACTTATAAAGAAGAAAACTTTAACATTTTTCTCATCTCATTGTGCCCCAAAAATTTTAAATTTTTTTTTGGAAAATATAAAGGAAAAAGGCTTGTAAAGGTACAACCAAACCATTTAAATATTTTTTATAAATGCCCTTAAAAAATTAATTTTTATCTGGAAAATTTTTTGATGAATTTTCTTTAACAGAATAACTCCCTCTGGTCATATTGTTTGGTTTTTGTCTGATTAATATGATTTAATATTTAATTTTTTCATTAAATAATATTTTTTTTTTTTAAGTATTTATCAAATATATATATATATATAAATATAAGTTACATAATATATTACCTACCTACCTTTCATATCCTATTATTTCAAAATATACACCAGGTGATGAAAATTTAATAAAACACAAAAAACCAAGCAATTTTTTAAGATATATGATAATGTATGAAATAAAATTTATGACTTATAACACCCACATATGTTGTATATGTTAATACTTTTATATAAAAAAGAAAAAACTTTTATTTAATTATTAAAGGAAAAGGAATACAACAACAACAACAAAATAAAAAACCGTAATCTTTAAATGGATTTAAGTACAAAAAAAACATAATAAATTGTAAAACAGAAGAAAGGGAATATGAATAACAGAACAGGATAAAATAACACTAACTAAACCGATATTGTGGAAAGCTTTTAATTTAACTTTTAACTTTTTTGTAACTTAATTAATTATTAAATGAACGTTAGGTGTCTCTACCTACAAATTTTTGAGGTGTAAAAATTCAATGACTTAAAGACTTAAAACATAAAGTGAAACCTAGAAGTATGCAATTTGGATTTTCTTGATAAAATTAACATTAGAGGGGATTTTTTTTTTTTTTGGGAACTAATTAATTAAATAATATAAAATTTCTAATCCTAAAAATCTACAAAATACTATGCTTTTTAAAAATTGGAACCTAAAAGTATGCAATATTGATATTGTTGATTTTCTTAAGTGAAGGTTAGAGGGATTTAATTGACTCTTTGAAATCAAATGAATTGTACATTTTACAAATACATATTATCTTCAATACATTTGAATTTAAAATAAAATATTAAAATAATATTCACCTAAATAGAAATAAGACTTTGTTTACAAATTTAAAACCTAAAACTATGCAATATTGACTTCCTTCATATTTTATTTATTATAATAACATAACGGATTTTTTTTTTGCGTAAAATTAAATTATAAGTATTGCTCAATACAAAATTAATAAACTAAACTTAAATACAATTAAAGTGAAACCAAAAGTGAAACCTGAAAGTATGCAATTATGTTGAAATTGAATTTTTTTGTATAAATTTTAAAATTTATTAACCAAATGCAGTTTAGCACATAGAAACAAAACGATGACAGCAGACAGAATACAGTTTACCATATAGTAACAAAATGATGACCGTGTAAAACTTTCAAGTTCAAAAGGTTTATTTTCAAAATTACTTTATACATTAATAATATTGGGATCTATGTGTCACTGCATATTGCAAACTGTCAATACAAAATTTCAGAAAAAAATAATTTTATTACAAGTCATAATAATATATTTAAAAACGTCATTTGTAATTATATATTAAATAATTTATCTTAAATTCAATACTTATAAAAGATTTTAATGCTATACCAAAATAGTACTAAGAGCTATATACAAACTCTAGCTAATTGCAATTCCAAACTTATGAACACAAATTAACATGTACTTGATCCAAAATAAATTAAAAAACTATTTATTAGAAATTTAGATGCATATATAAAATGGGGGTGGGTGACTGAGGTCCAAACCATTGTGTAATTATTACAGGATTTATCAGACTTCAATCTCAAAAAAAAGGCTCTTGTAAACCCTCTATTTTGCGTCATACAAATATTAATTCATTTTGATCTCGGTGTTCACTGCTCCCCCTTCTATTTTTTTTTCTCATTAACTATGAATTACACTGTATTCTCATATAAGTTAAACCAATTTAACTTAATATATTTTTATATATTATACAAACATATGACATATATTTAGAGAAATATATATAAATATAATAAAATAAAAAAAAAATTAAATTTATAACTTTACCTTAACGATAAAACAATATAATACTTATACAAATAAAATAAGAAAGTATCAATTGATTTTGGCATTTTCTTAAATCTGTTAAGACATACGTGAAAGATTTTATTACCAAAAAAAAACAAACAAATAATAAATTTTTATTTTAAATCTTTTATTTTATATTTTTGAATATATCCACCACGTACGTATTTATTTTATTATTTTTTTTTTTTTTTAAATTTATTAGTTTAAAAAGATTTCCATGTTGTATTGTATCTTGTTTCATTTATAAATAAACATTTTAAATAGTCAATTCTTTCTTATGTTAACAAATATTGAAATATTCAAAAAAAATTAAATCAAAAAATTTTATAAATAAATCTAGTTTTTTTTTTTTCAAAAATTTTTCAAATTTAATTTTAAAGAAAAGACAGCTATTTTGATTTCTCTATCTCTCGGTTCTAGTATATATATATACATATATATATACTTCCGTTTTATGGTTGAATTATTTAATCAGTTAAACATTTTTCATTTTTATACTAAAAAAATATACCCTTAAGAGGATTTTTGTTAAAGATTTTCAGATTTTATATTTTGGGAATATCTAATAATAGTATTCGAATATCAAAATATTGTTTTATTAAAATAACGTTCTTTTTTTTTAAAGAGATAATAAACAGACTTATTTGAATATTTTAAATAAAATGAAAATTATTTCAACTTTAATTATACTATTGATGCTTTAAAATTATAATACGAATAGTCATTTTCAAAAACTTGTTTCATAAAATCTAGGTTTTTTTTTTATAAATAAAAAGTTTTTAAATAACTCCAATACATACTTTACTATATAAAAACTTAAATAGAATTAAAATTTTTAAAAATAAAGTAATCCCTAAAAATATGCAATTTTGATTTTCTTGACAAAATGAACATAAAAGGTAATATTTTTTGTTTGTTTGAATACGAATTAATTTAATTATACAAAAATCCTGATCCTAATCTTGAAAATCTACAAAATACTAAAATTTTAACCTAAAAGTATGCAACATTGATTTTCTTAGTTTTTTTGAAATGAACCTAATTAATGTGTTAATTTTTAACCTAAAATGAAATAAATTGTAAATTTTGTATTATCTCCAATATATTTTTAATTTATTATACAATTTGTTTAGAAACAAAATTTTTTTCTAAAAAAATTTAAACCTAAAAGTATGCAATATTGATTTAATTTAAATATACAATTTTGGAAAGATTTTAAGCAATGAATTTTTTGAAAACGATTTCGAAAAAATACGAACAATCGTATGCAATCCTTATATTTGTTAAAAATCACACAAACATACACATCATTATTAATCTCAAAAGTAAGTAACAATTTATTCTGATGTTACTGTTCAAAATGAAAAAAAAAAAAAATTTTAAAACTTCAAAAACAAAAAAATTTAATTACAAATGTTATTTTTATCATATCTAAATGGACATATATATATATATATATATTTATATATGTATAAATATTGTATTTAATTTTCTATAAAGCAAAGAAAATCCGATTATAAACACATAGTTATATGAACACATATTTTGAATCGTTATACAGTATCTACAATCTAAACTATGTTAGATACTTAATTATAAAGATTTTTTTTAAGGATTGGTCCACTAAAATATTTCGGTTTATTTCAGATTCGATGTATATATGTATACATATATATACATCAAGTGTACAAGATTATAAAATATGTATTATAGTTGGTTTTCAGTGTGCCATCTATTATCAGATTATGAATTCTGAATACAAATATCATAATTCAGCGTCATTTGTATCATATATATATATATATATGGACATATTTATTTTATTTCATTATAATATATTGTTAAATCCTGACAAAAATACCTCCTTACCACAAGATCATCCTTCAATAACGCATATTCG
Source organism: Dolichopus griseipennis (assembly GCA_963082915.1). Taxonomy (NCBI): domain Eukaryota; kingdom Metazoa; phylum Arthropoda; class Insecta; order Diptera; family Dolichopodidae; genus Dolichopus; species Dolichopus griseipennis. The sequence goes on along the minus strand of OY720445.1, from coordinate 78,753,910 downwards.
TTGTATATATACCAATTCATTAGCATTAATTTTTATGCTTTGGGAACAATGAGCGTAGCCATGACGCACAGTCATCGAAGTTGTAAAGTGTCAAAAATTGTGCATTACACGTTATTGTTCATTTGTAGTAGTAGTTGTTACGCTCGCGGCTCAAACTTTTGTTTATAAATATAAATCAATAATAATGTGAGTGTGAAAATCGATCGAATTTTGAGCGCTACGCGAAACTAGCATATGCACAAACTAAAAGAAATATTGTGCTGCTTTGACAATAGGAAGTCATGTATGGGTTCTAGATATTATAGAAAATATATGAAACTTTTCGAAGAAGAACCTGGGTATGGGGAACCAATTAATAGGGCACTTAAACTCCCTCGCAATGGAACTAAATAACAATTTCCTATATAAGTTGAATCAAATTCTCTTTCAAATTTAAATCAAGAGCTATATTTGATTTTTTAAATAAAATTCCCATCAAACCTAAATTGAATTCCCGAACCAAAATCAAGGTTTTAAATCTCTGCAATTCTTGCGTTTTTGTGAAATAAAACCAAAGAAAATATTAAATTAATATTTTTAACACGTGCAAAAGATTAAAATTAAAACTATTTTTATAAAGTTAATATATTTTAATGTATTAAATCCTTTATCCTTTCCTTTTTTATAATTTTTAAAGGATATTTTCCGACATATTTTTAGATTTTTAATTTCCTAATTCTTAACATTTAAAGTAATTCCAAAATTCAAATTAAATTTTAAATTTATGATAAGTTTTATACTTATCATAAGTAAGTACAGAATAAGTTATATACTAATACATAAAAAAGTATATAATAAGTTATATATAAACGTTTATTTTATTTCATTTTTTATTTAATTAATCTTTGGGTTAAAAAACTTTAGAAAAACTTTTCAAGATTGATAAGTTATACTTATAAATAAAATCATAATTCAAATCATAAGTCAAAGGACATCAACTTATTCCTTAAAAAAAAAAACCAAAACCAAAAGGAAAGCCACAATTTATTTGAAGATATTTCGAAAATTAAGTACCTAGTTATAGAAAGTAATTATAAGTGGTTTTTCTTATCAATTCACATTTTATAAAAAGACTCAAAAACTTTTAGAAGTGTTAAAAATACCTTCCCAGTCCCGTTCACCTCTTAAAATTTGATAAGTAAATATCTTGATAATAAAATTCAATCAAATTAATACCCTTAATCAACCATTTTTGGTTAAAATAACTCCCAAAATCTAGGATTATAAAAATATTTTTACAATATCATAGGCTCCACTTATTTTTTAAGACACTTTTGATTAAAATCAAGAGTATTAGGCTATAGCTAGTTTATAATTATTATAAATTTTTTTTTTAATTTTGAAATTAAATGAAAATTCTTTGGTTATATGTAAGTATATTTACAGATTTACTTATCAATTCATCTTCTCCTCCTTTTTTTTTATATTTATGAGTTCTCATTAAAAGTTATTTAAAAAAAAAAAATAAGAGAAAAACAATTAAACTTTTGAAATAGTTATCTTATCACTCTTAACTGATAAGTATAAGTAAGTAATAATAATAAATTAAATCTGGTATAAAAAGGTGTTTAGTTATAAGGACCTATAAAAAATGAAAATCACTTACAAAAATGTATTATTTCAATTTTAATTTTTCATATTGGGTGCTTGGCAAAATCTAGAAATGCAAAATCTTGAAAAATTACACTTGATTCAGAAAAATAAATTTTTAAAACTTAAAAGCAAAAATAAAATAACTAAAACCCATGTTATGCTCGATTTGTGACACTTATCATCTAAATATTTCATTGAATTGAGGGGCTTGATCAATGCAGTTTTTAATATTAATTGGACACAAGGAGTTTAAAAGTGTATAAATATGATCAAAGGCTTAGATTTTGGTTAAAAATTTTGGTATTATTTAAGTCACGCGTTTAACATAATATGGATTTTGTCACACGTCTAACATAATATGGAATTTCATATGCAAACTGTTGAAATAGAAGGGTTTTATAAAGTTGGTTTCGAAATCAGGAATTTTACAATTTGATTATTAGAATTTCAGGCAACCGTGCCTACTTAGTATTCCAAAAGGCGGTCTATTTTTAAAATATGTAAATAAGAATAAAAATGGAAGGAACTTTACAGGATTATGAAGAACTTGATTTTGCACTCTTTTTAGTAAGTAGAAATCTATGCAAAATTTTTGTTGATAAAATTCATTTGTGAAATTTTGTACCAAAATTTCTGACCAATTTTGTCCAATAGAATGTATAGCCGAATCAATGGTTTCAAGATTTTGTTAATTTAAAATTTTGAAATTCGATTTTGTACACAAGTACTTTCAAAATTTTTTATTTAATTCCAATAAGATTTTTTAAATACTTTAATTTTCAAGATTTTGGTTTGCAAAATTTTTAAGGGGACCCCCTTTGCATTACCATTTCAATTGTTTTAAGAAAGGATAAATGTGAAGAAATTTATGAAGGATTTAAAATTTTGGAAATTTACCACTACATTAAAACAAAGTAAAAGCAAAAAACAAAATGCAAATAAATTAAAGAAGTAATTATGTAGAAAAGAAAGGTATAAATTTTTCATTTTCATTTAAAAAATACAAAAAAAGAAAATTATTTAATAAACTTAAAAAATGGAAAAATTAATTGGAAATTCGTGTTAAAACATTAAATAAGTTGAAAAGGATGAAAAAAAGAAAACAAAACAAACAACAAAAGGATTTTCCACCTAAAACGGGGGAACAAAATATTCTGAGTACATAGTTGATGGTATCAATTCTGGGATATGTGTTCGACAATTCTAGGACATATGTAGGACAAAATTGATAGAGTAGATATTGAGGCAGGACAAGTATATGTCGATAGAATTCCAAGCTTCCTTTTGTAGGTCTTACTCACAAAATCGTTCTTTGGAAAACAACTGGTAAAACAACATAGATGTCGCCAGGATTGTAAAAACCTCAAATTACGACTCACCTAATCGCTCAACTCAAGATTGGTGAGCACGCATGTACTTCACTCAAACTATGAACGGATTCAAAATTTGAGTTGAGCGATTGGTAGAGTTTGCTAAATGAGTCCCCTTATTTAAAATCGTGGATGTATATGGCTTTGCAACTACTATATTATCAGTCAACACATTTTGTCAGTCCAACAAAATTTTACCAACTACAAAACTTACTTGCAAAATCTTTTATGATTAATTTTAGATATTAAGCCTGGTTAAAATACTATGATATGAGAGTATATTAGTTTCGAGCTTGTTGCGCCGAACGAACCACAGTTAAATGTAATGCTTAGTAATTGGCGCAACTTCTATAGCAGCAATTATTTAGAATTAGCACAGCAATTATTTAGAAATTAAATGTTTACCCCTCTAGTTTTTTCTAACCTCGACCTCTAACTCTACACTAACTCTCTAACAGATCCGCATAGTTAAATTGCCTTGGAATTCGATCCTGAATAATAATACTCTATTCGTACCATTTACTTACAGCATCACGAACGTAGTGGAAACTGTATTATACTTATAGAATTCATTTTCGTACGATTAAAAACGGAATTCAAGGAAACAACAATGAAAAATAAATATGATGTTTTATTTTAAAAGTTTAAAATAAATATATTTATTTTTTGTGTGCACCAAATTATTTAACTATGCTATGTTTTTACTGACTGAAGGACGCAAAAATTAAATAGTTATATGATCTCAGCTGCAGAAAACATGGAAATTTGTAATTAATTTATATAGAATACATAATTATTTATTTTAATTGTTAATTATACTGAAGATATTTTAAAATACAAAAAAATACAATTTACTCCTAAATTGACTTTTTATTCTAATTATTTTTAAACACAACCACCAAATAATTAAACAAGTTTATTTTTCAGTTGTTTAAGTATCATACCAATTATAAATTGTTTAGTTTTTCATTTTCTCTTACTCAAACTAACCAATTTCTTCAATTTTCTTTAGTTACCATACCAAAGTCTGCAAGAAAATAATTCACTAGCAAATTATTTCTGAGTAAATCCCACTTTTAAATTTATACGAACCTTGAAAACCACAACATACTTACTTAATTGTTTTGTTTATAAATAATATTGAACCATTTTAAAACTTTTTGCTGACTTCATATGGAAGTATGGAACATATTGATATGGAGGTATGAAAGTAAAATGTCAGTTAACATGTAACTTGAATTGATTCTAATTGGCATAGAAGTATATTAATGAACTAGAATATAGAATTAAAGGGTAATATCTAGCTATATTTATAAATCATTGTAGATGTGTTTTATAAATCATTGCACTGTACTTATAAAATTATCTAGATCTAACCCGCAGCAATTTTTCTTATAAGACTACCTCTTCTTTCTTTAAGTTTACAATGGAAAATTAACTGGCGCAATACAAATAAGATGCTTTACGATACTTTTGACAACAAAAAAGTTAAATTTATTTTGTAAAAAGTTCTGAACTATTAGCTGACGCAATACAAAGAAATTGTTTTACGACGCTTAACTATGAGAATCCGATTTTACATATACCAACTTCATAGGAAACATATCTTGCCTCGTCCCTGAAATTCCTAACTGTTTTAGGAATTTAAAGTTAACTTTAATTTGTAAAAGGTTTGAACTATTAACTAGCGCAATACAAAGCAGTTGTTTTACGACGCTTATTAATTACTTGAAACTCTCAGAATTCGATTTTACATTTAACTACTTCATAGCAAATATACCCAGCCTCGCCCCTGTAATTCCTAAATATTTTTGGAATTTAAAGTTAAATATAATTTGTAAAAAGTTCTGAACTATTAACTGGCGCAATACAAAGCAGTTGTTTTACGACGCTTATTAATTACTTGTAACTTTTAGAATTCGATTTTACATTTAACTACTTCATAGCATATATACCCTCGGCCTCGTCCCTGAAACAAATAACTTTTTTTATAAAATCCAAATTATAGAGGGCACTCAATTGCTGCGACTTCTTAATTAGTTAAATTTAAATTCTTACTAATATACTCAAATTTAAATATTTATATATATATATATATATATATATGAAAAAAAATTAAATTTCTTAGAAAAATAAAAACTTAATTTTGTTTGGCGGTTTTTCTCAAAAACGTGTTTATAATTTTCCTTCATTTTCATTTATTACTAAGACAAATTTTTTTTTTTGAACAACATCATTTCTCTTTTTAAAATTTAAATAAAAAATCAAACATCAATTACAAATTTTAGTTAAATCAAAAATAAAAGACCTTTAATAGTTTAGAAACTCTTAATCTTTAGAAAATTTTTCGTTTATCATTTTAAATTTTTCAAAAAAAAATCCACTTCACTCAAATTTTTCCAAAAATTTTAAGAAAATAAAAATTTAAAAAAATCCCACTCCCAAGAATTAGTGAAAAATATTTGTTTAAAGTAAAATTTTACTCGGCAGTATCGGTAGGTAGATTCAATAAGTTAAGATCTTTTATTAATTAGACAAAATGTCCAATTAACTGGAATTTTATTGCCCACGAATTTCCTAAAATTAATATTTTAAAAATTATGTATTTAACGGATTTAAATAATAAATCAAAATCAAAAACAAATTATAAAAGCCCAATTATTAATTTCCTAATATAAAAATTGATATTATTTTCACGCAAAACACTCAATTTAAATGAATTGTACAAAATATACGTATAATTATTTATATATATATATATATATATATATAAGTAATATACATTTGTAATAACAATTTGACATTAAGACTTCCTACATCCTTTTATCATTTTTCTTTAAATAAATTTCAATTATAGTCATAACTGTTTTTAGACTTATTTTCTTAATATATTATCTGTCATCTGTTACTAGGTACCCTTCCCTGCTCTTTTTACAAAAAAAATGTAAAGAAATTGTTTATTTTTTTTTCTTGAAGGACTTGTAAAAACAAAACATAAAAAAATATTTTACAATTTTTTATGGAAATTTTTTATACAAAGTAAAAAAATAATATTATTAACTCAGAGTCTATAATGTCAATCTAGAACAAATTAAGTAATGTACAGTAACGGTAAATTGAAATGAGAAGCAAACCTTAATGCCTAAGTCTATTTGTTCCAAAACTTTACTGCTTAACGATGCAAACACAGGTAAGTAGTACATAAATTTTAAATTCAGTTTATCTTGATGTTAATTTCATTTGTAAAAAGTTTAATTTAATTTGTGAAAAGTTTAATTTATTTATTAATTTTAAATAGATAACTATAGCGGTTCTTTGTTTTTAAATTTTTTTGAAGTATAATTTAATTTCAAAAAAGTTTAATTTAATTTGAAAAAAGTTTAATTTAATTTGTAAAAAGTTTAATTTAATCTACAAAAATGTTTAATTCAATTTGTAAAAACTTTAATTTAATTTTTAGAAAGTTTAATTTATTTATTATGAAATATATTAAATATTTTCCTAATTTAATTAATTTAATCTGAAAAAAGTTTAATTTATTTTGTAAAAATTTTATTTTAACCTTATTTAATTATTTATTTATTTCAAAAATGTGAATGAAATATTTTTTTCATTTAACTAGCTTTATTTTTTAAAAAGTTTTGACATATTTAAAAAAAAAAATGGTTTATTTTCAAATGTTAAAAGTATTAACTTGAAATTTATTTGATTTAAATATTAATGATTCCATTAAAAAAGTTTAATGAGAAATTTTTTTTTTAAAATGAAAAATAAGTAAAATTAAAAATAAAAATGAATTCAATAAGTAAAATAAACAGATTTTTACTTATATGAAAGTTTGAATTAATACATATACTTATTTTACTTTATTATAATCCTTTGAGTATTCTATTTGATTCTTCATAAAATAAATTCAAATTGCTAAAAATATAAACCTTAAAAATAAACGAAATTAAAATTAATTTTCATAAGTAAACAATCTCTGTAAAAGAAAATTAATATCTGAACTATAAGTTAATTAATCTATGATTAAAAACCTTGTTTGTATGAATTTTTTTTTATTGGCTTTAATGATTCAATTTCCAGCGATTTATCGTCAGTTCGCAAAGAAGCAAACAATGGTTTATAACCAATAAAAGAGCGATGAAAAATATTATATTAAGCAATACTATCTATAAAACTCATTAAAATATTTCTATAAACTTCTTCTTTAATGACGATATTCAACTCTTTCGTATATGATATTCAGCAAAATATTTCTAGTAACAATCTATCGACGATATTCAATTCTACTGGATATGAAAATTCATTAAAATATTTCTACAAACACTTTAACAACAATATTCAGCTTTACTGTATATGATATTCAGCAAATTTTTCTAATAACACATAAAAAACTATATTCAGTTCTACTGAATATGAAAATTCAGCAAAATGTTTCTATTAACACTTTAATGACGACATTCAGCACAACTGGATATATAATTCAGCAAAATATTTCAATATAAAATTTATCGATTGCAATTCAGCTCATTTTTAATTTCTATTACCAATTTACTGATGTTATTTAATTCATTTTAAAAATTATATTCAGCAAAATAAAAATCGTTGGATAATGTAGATCTCTCTATACAAACAATTAATCGACGATATTCAGCTCATTTTATAAATGATATTCAGCAAAATAAAAATCGTTGGACGATGTAGAGCTCTCTATATACAAAATTAATCGACTATATTCAGCTATAAATCGACTATAAATCATATTCAGCTAAATAAAAATCATTGGACAATGTAAAGTTGTCTATGAAAACAATTTATCGACGGTATTCAGCTCACTAATCACTTTATATATGATATTCAGCAAAAAAAAATGGTTTGAGCAAATCGAATAAATATCCATTTTTTATCATCATTTTTATTGCCTACACTGTAACAGTTTGCACCCACTTTAAAAGGTTTGTTTTAAATTCCACTTTCATTAATTTTCCCAGACAGAAAATGTTTTGTTTTTTTTTTTAACTGATCGTGCCCACAACTATTTATAGCCCACCATTTTTTTTTCAAGACTAAAGATTTTTTCGTGTTAGACTTCTTAAAATTGTATTATTTTATCTTTCCAGAATCTTTAACTCAAAAACAAAAAAATATTTAACCAAAATATTTTTCCGCCACATGTCAAAATAATATAAAAGAAAATTTGTGTATAGTTTTTCCCAAAAAAAGAAAATTATTTAATAATAAATCATTTTTTTTTTTTTTTGTTTTTCTTATCATGTTGCAGATTGGCCCCCACTGTATATAAACGCCTATGCAATTTCAAAATATTTTTATATGAAATAAAAAAAAACAGAAGTACAAATAAATGTAAAGAAAATGTTCCTGAAAATTTTTGTTTTTTTTTTTGTTTTTAAAGAAAAACATACAAAAACAGTAATGGAAGATAGTAGAAAATAATTTGTTGGAAAAACTCTTATAACATTTTCTAGGATAATAATTTTTCCGAAAAAAAAGGACAAAAAAGAAGACATTAAACATTAAAAATAGACAAAGAATACTTATACTATATAAACTTGTTTTTATTTATATATAATAATTTTTTGTTTTATTTTTAATTGTTGTTGTTGTTGTTTTTATTTGTCAAAGTTTGAAGTACATATATATACGTTTTTGCATATATAAAGGCGCACTAAAGTAGAAACAAAAAAAAAGGGAATATAAAATATAGGAAAACTCTAAGGACATGTCATCACAAAATGAATTTTATTAGTTTTTTTTTTACTTTTGATTACTTTACCTACTCTTTATTATTCATACGTATAAACTATGACATGACAGATTTGTCTTTTGTTTGGTTTTTTTTTTTACCTCTACATTTGTTTAATAACATATATATGTATATAAATTAATACAGAGTGTTTTACAGAATATAAAAATTTTTTAAACATGAATCCTGATACTAAAACTTGAAAAAAATCGAAAGTACTTACTTAGTATAATTCATTTACAAGATATCGGGACTCTTCAGGTATTTAATTTTATTATAATCACCGAGGAAATGTGGAAACTTAGGAAACCTTATTTAGAAATAACGGTATCTGAATCGTTCATTTTTTAAAAGATAATCCGTTATTTTAAAAGAGTAATTTATTACCGCTGTACCAAGTTCCATACAATAAATTTTTTGTATTAGGAATCGCCTTCTAAAATATTTGCAATTTTATGCGAAACACCCTGTATGTACTTATTTTATATATGTACATATATATTTATCATATAAATCATCCACTTAAGTAGATCTAATATATTATAAACGGACATGATTTGTAACTTAATTCATGTGACAGATATTATAAGTACTGCATAAATGTTTGTGATAAGTACTTGAAAAGTCAAATAGTTACTACAAAAGTAAAAACGCTACTGAATTAAATATTCGCTTAGAAAATGTTTAGAAAATTTTTATTATTTTTTAATTTGTAGTAAGGACAATTTAATTTTAATTAAATTAAATTTATTTGAAAACTAACAATTATACAAATAACTATATACTTATGTAAAAACAATTACAAGAAAATAAAAAAGTATAAGTACTTTAAGTGTTTAAATATTAAGTAATTATTTAAGAATTCTTTTGTTGAATTTTTGCATCGATTGAAGAGCCTGTATTGATGGGATATATCCTTGTATTGATGGGGCAGGAAATGTTTTACAAGTACTCAATTTTTTTTTTATTTCTTTTTTTATTTGTAATCAATCATAAATAACGGAATATTAATTATTAATTGATAATAAATGCGATCAAGTTTATATGTTTAAGAAGCTCATCAGAGAAAGTTTGTAATCATTGTTTTTGAAAAATTATACGATTACTAGCAGAGTGTTCAGTGCACATCTACCATCTCTGAAAAAGACGTCACTGATAGGTACGTTTATATAGCTGAAATTTTTTTAGAAAACAACTAACAATAAATTTTATTTTGTAAAAATTTAATAGGAAAGTTATATTAGAATGTAAAAAAAAAAATTAAAGTACATTTAAAAGGTTGGCACTGCCATGAAGTCATGAAAAATGTATTTTTTTAATAAAGTACTTATATATATAAAAATAGATAAATGCCTTTTCCAAATAATTACTTGAAATATCAACAAACAACTTGAATATTTTTTCAGAAAAATATAAGATTAATATTTTGGTAAAATTTACATAATTTATCAAGAAGACAATCGATATAAAATCTATAAAAGAAGCAGAAGAAACACATCAATGTATCAAACTTAAAAACTCTAGATTTTCTTACAGAACAAAGAATGTGATCCTGCGATGAGAGACGGAGTCATTAACCAATTAAGTATACATTAATGAAACTACTAACTACCGCCCGATAGCCAAAATATCTTTAATTCCTAAATTATTTGAATTAATTATAACGGATTCAATTAACAATCACTGTAGAAAGGATTTTAAGCAGATGTTGTCTACACACATTTTAGTCCTTAAAGCATTTAATCTATTGCCACATAATATTATTAATAAATCATGTTTCTTCTTTAATTTCTTATTGCGGACTCGAAGTATACGTTGATGATATGAAACTTTTAAAAAGATTACATCTTACAATGACGCCATTCTTAGGCAGAATTATCTGAAAAACTTTAACAGAAATTGGTGCGTAAATAACTGTTTACAAGTTAATGTTAATAAAGTTACCGCAATTAAGGACCTAGTTGTGTATTTTGATTCCCAACTTTAGCTTTAAAACTCATAGCCCAAAAACAAATAACAATATTATAAATAAAGCTAATTCATTATTAGGAATTGGTTAACGTTCTGCAAGGGAATTTTTAAATCTTTCTGTTCTTAAATCATTGTACACTTGTCTTGTAAGACTGAACTTGGAATATATGCTAGTCAAGTTTGGTCTTCAATTTATATGGTACACATTGGATAGGACTGAGGCAATACAAAAAAAATTCTTAGATTTGCCTTACACCACTTGCCATGGTCGAATCCCATTATCTTACCACGACTCTTTCTTTCTTCTAAATATCCTATCTAATTTTCTCCATCCCCCTTAATCCAGAAATCCCAAATAACTTCCACCATAATCCCAATTCTTTCCATATCCCAATCCCTGTAGCCAAACTGTAAATTTGTATCACAGGTTCCCTCCTAAAGTTTGGCTCAAAAAGGGCTGTGGTTTTGGTGTGTTAAAATCGCACACTACCCAAAGAAACACTGCACAGTTTTGGCTTTCGAGCTTTCCATTCCCACGTTAAAAAAAAAAAAAAAAAAATATGAACAAAGGCTAAAAGTTAGTTGATTTGTGTACATTGTGTAATAAACATAATTTTGACTTTAAACTTTCAAAACATTGCCAAAAACAAATTTTCGAGTCCCAATCCCATCCTGTCAGTATAAACTTATCGAAATTTTCGAATAAACTTATCAAAATCCAAAAATACTTCAGATTTTATTACAAATCTATAGTATACAATTCTTAAGAAATTCTTAAAAAATTCTTTGTTCAAGGATTATAAAATCCTTAAATATTTTTATATAGAAGCCTTACATATTATGTATAGGTGTATATATAAAACAGTATAAGTACGTACCATTGCGCATATTTTTTTAAGTATAAATTAATAGATTATCAAAAAAATCTTTTATTTTTTTGAAAAATTACTTATCTGTTGGCTTTAAATTAAAAAAATTAAAAAAAAAAAATATCAATGAATAAAAAATGATGTTATGTTGTCATAAAAAGAGCATCAACGCCAGTTTTTTTCTTATTATTATTCCTTTTGATCTTTTTCTATATTTAATTTAATCTTATCATATTTTGTTTTAATTTTTTTTTTTATAGTGTTTTTTTTTTTTTTTTTTTTTTTTTTTAAGGACATTTAACACAAAAAATGGCAGTTAAAAAACAATTTTTTTTAATCTTCTGTTTTCTTAGAAAATGTTTTTGGGAAACATCACTCAAGTCAAAAATCACTCTTGTTGTTGTTGTTTTTTTTAAATTAATTTAAGGACATTCCACTATGACCATCATAAATTAAAATTGTTTTCTAATTTTTATATCCTGTTTTTAAACTTAAAAATTTGTAAGTAAGGGATATTTTCAAAAAAAAAAAAAAAATTGAAGGATAAGTGATAGATAAGTTAATAAGTACTTAATGGCGTAACTACTTATATTTAAAAAAAAACTAGGAAGAGTGTAGTAGAGTAGACTGCATCAACTCTGGGATACCCTTATGCAACCATATTTTGCAGAAACTTTGGTCATTACACTAAACTATTTTTGGCAAAATTTCAAACACCCAGCTTTAATAGGTTTAGAGTAATGCTCATATAAAATAAGAAGTTGTATGGCAGCTACTCGAACACATGGACCAAATTGGCTGGATTTAAATAGCGATGACGGCTATTATAAAAAAACGAATTTCCGAAACTTTCAAGATCCTAGCTCCTTTAGTTTTTGAGTTATTGTGCGGACGGACGGACATACATAGCTCTATCGTTTTTTTTTTCGATTCTGATCCGATTCTTATCTGAACCGATCCCCCTCCTTCTCTGCGTTACAAACGTAATGGCAAATTTATTATACCCTTTGACCTATAGTCATACGGGTATAAAAAACTTACATACTTTTCAAGGACATTTATGAATATTAAAAGTAGGATTTCCAGGTCATAAGTCAAATTTTAAAAGCAAGTTTTAAAACTAAAGACATTCAAAGCATATTATAAAATTTTTAAATTAATTTCGAATATTGGGGGCCTCGGTAGATTAGTGGATAAGTATTTGGCTTACTAACCGAGGGGATGTGGGTTTAATTCCCGTACGGGTCATTTATTGAAAACTATTTTTTCTTTACAAATCTCCATGGTGACCAAATATAATTTAAAATACACAAATATATAATTAAACAAAATAAATAATATTACTTATAAATTGATAGAAAGTATTGAAAAATGGGTGCACAACGCGCCGCAAGGCCTACGTGTTTCCACATGCTTATTCCCCATATCAAAAACAACAATTTCGAATATTAAAACTTTATGAATTGTTTGTTCTTTTAGTGAATTGTCGTACTTCTTCATCGATAATGATTAGGAAATTTTTAAAAACATTTTATTATTTAAAGTAGGGTTACCTAGAATTCTCAAGGTTGACGGCGGGTGGAAGGATTTTGAGTATTCGATTTTTGCTTAAAGACTTCATGACCAAAACGACAGCATATCAATTAAAATATTGTGACTTCATAAATAAGATCCCCAAAATTAAAATCTACAAAGGTAAAAACCCAAACAAAAAGGAAAATTTCTAATTATTGATTATTTTTTATTACTTTTTTTATATACGCATTTCAACAGCAAAGGATTTTAAATCTACCGAGTGGTAGGGGCTACCGTCCAAAATCTACGGTATATAATATAAATATTCTGTAAGAAGTGGTTACAGCCCATAGATAATAGCATTGCTTTTAGGCGATTTTGGCTTTGGAAATTTTTTTTTTTCAGAATTTTATCTTCGGGGATTTTGTCCGGATCCAATTCTGTCAGTATAAGAATTCTGTAAAAGTTAAATATCGCGATGCAGAAAACAGCATTGTTTTAGGGGATTTTGTTGCATAGTTTGAAATTTTGTGTATTGTTTTAAGGGTATTGGAAAAATTCATAAGAGTAATAAGCAGAGTTTAACACTGAAGATTTAAATATGTCCTATTGAAGATAAATCAATTATTGCATACTTTCTTAATGCAAAATAACATGCTAATGTAAAAGTAAGTACCTATATTGATCAAATTTCTATAAAAGACTTTTAAGCCGACCATATTTGAAAAATTCTATCTATAATTATTCTCTAAGTCTGGTCTCAATGAGATTTACCTCAAAGGTTATTTGTAGAGGGAGATTGCAATTGTCTTTGCATCAAAAGGGTAAATGAGAAGCTGTGCATTAAAGTTAAGTTTTTAGATGAGATGTTCTGGATTTTTAAAATTTAATTTATGTGAATTTTTAATTGGAAGCTAATTTTAAGAGTCTCCAATTGTAATTGGCGAATATATACTTTAAAAAAAATAGGATCCAAGAAAAGAAGTTTGATTTTATGAATGCAATTCATCGTATAGTCCAACAAAAGTTCGATCCAAGATTACTGATAATTTGACAACATTATATAAGAAATCTGATCCTTAGTAAATCCTACACATTACTTCTGCTGACCAAGTGTAAATTTTTGATAATTGACCAAACGAACCAAAGTACTCACAGTTTTAATTATTCGTGATGATAACTTATTTAAAAATCTATGAAAATAATAAGATATGTTATATTATACTTATCATATTGAATAGGTAACTATAGAGAACTTTAAATTTAAATTTTAATAGAAATCCCACAATATTTCTTATTAATTTTTATTATTTTTTAGAATCATTTTTACTAAACCACAGGAAAAACTTTTTGAAGAAAAGGTCAGGAAAATAGAATTTACTTATTTAGATTGTTTTTTTATTATTATTATTCTTCTAATTTTTGTATTATAAAAATACCATCTTAAATTATCTTAGTTTTTCCTTTCATACACAATTTGTAATTTTACTACTTAACATTATTTTAATTTAAACCAAAAATATAAAAAAAATAATTATATAATATTAAGATAATTAAGAGCAATTATCATTTAAAAAAGTTTTGTATCCTAATCCTGGACAACAAAATTGTACACTTATACACAGGGAGGTCCAGAAATATTGACGCAAAGAAGGAGGAATGATTGGGGAAATAAAAATGGATTCTAGGTGGGACAGCACTTAATTATCATTAATCATCACTGTATCCTCGGATCAAAATGCCTTCTTAATGTTTTGGAAGAGGAACTCTTCATATTATTTGACTGAAAAGAATCCTTCGTCTTTTCGACAAAAGTAGAAAAATTATTTAAAAAATTCGGGGGCCGGTACGATCTTTAAGATTTAAAAAAAAATAAGATTTTAAAAATCTACCTAGATATCGAATCTGACCCGAAAATCCTAAAAACTTTTCAAATCCTCATATGTCGGAATTCGTGGGGGAAAATTTCGGGGGTCGGTACGATTTTCAAGATTAAAAAAAAAAAGATTTTAAGAATCAACCTAGACATCGAATCTGACCCGAAAAATTCTAAAAACATTTCAAATCCTCATATCTCGGAATTCGTGGGGGAAAATTTCGGGGGTCGGTACGATTTTCAAGATTAAAAAAAAAAAGATTTTAAGAATCTACCTAGATATCGAATCTGAAAAATTTTTAAAACCTCATATCTCGAAAATTGTGTAAGGTGGCCGCCCCACCCCTGACAAACACTGTTTTCTTCTTTTTACCATCTCAATCATTCCTCATTCCACAATCAGTTCTTCGTTAATCCTAGATCACCCAGTATATATATATATATAATACATACATATATATACATATTCATATTAAAAAATCTTTACAAAAATTTTAATAACTTATTTAACCTTAATTTCATTAATTTAATGAGGCAAAATAATTATTTTGATCTTTCTTGAGAAAAGGAATCGTTTTTTTTCTTTTATTAATAAGTACTTTTACCTTATACGTGTTTCAAAAAGTGTCTTAATGTTTTAGTGTTTAATAGTTTTCAATAAAAAAATACTTAAGTAAAATGAAAAATTTAATTTATAAATATTAATTTAATAAGGGTAAATTAAATAATTACTTATCTAACCGAATAATCATTTTTATAATCCTAATACTAAGAAATCAATGATTATATATATATATAAGTAAGTACTTATGTAATGAAAAAAATTCATTAAATAATTCAATAAGATAATAACTTATCAACTTATGACTTATGACTTATTAATAATTGTATGGTTTCTAAAAACATTTTTAAAGAATAGTTAACATTACAGAATCATTCAAGGAATGTTGTTTAATTAAACTTCTAATAGTGAAGGAGGCAACTTTTGATAGAGAATTCGTTGATTCCCTGGGAAGAGCTACAGAACTGGCATTAAGATTACTTTTTAAATGTAAAATGAAAGGTAAGAACTTGTTTTAAAAAATTGACTGAGCGTAAAAAATTAAAAATAAGAGTATAGCATACCTAAGTTAACTTTTGACTTGATAGAATAAAACTTGCTGGATCCCACACTGCATTCCTGCTACTAACTTCTAAAATTTAATCAAAAATCCCTTCTTGTATTCAAATGAAGATATCAAAAATTCCAAGTGTACTATATCGATGTTGCTTCTTAAACTTTTAAATAAAATATAATATGGTAACCCAGATCCTTCATATGCGGACTGAAAATGCAAATTAACAAATATAGCACCCAAAGAGCAGGACTTCAACTCAGATCTCCTACACAATATTAATTTAGATTAATCAAATATCGAATTTGATGGATATAATACAGTATGAAATCTAGATTACTTAATAATGAAATTATAAAGTAATTGGTAAAAAATGTCAATATCAAAAACCACTGCATATTGTACACACTCCTTTGTGTGTGACAGTATTCGTGTATGACTGTACGTGTAGACTTACGTGTAGAAAGCTCTGCGAGCGCGTAACATGTGCGTTCATAGTAAGTAGAACTTTAGCTACGCTTCTCAATAACAAATGAGAAACCAAAAGTAAATGAAATTTTATACAAGGATTTTCTGTTATTAAAGGGCGATCATGTATTATGGTAAGGGGCAATCCATGTGAATATGTTAAATTGACTATAAATAATAGTGATTCAATTATACAAATACCCGTATGACTGTAGGTCAAAGGGTATAGTAAATTTGCCATTACGTTTGTGACACAGAGAGGGAAGGGGGTAGATAAAGACTCAATTGTATGAATCGGATCAGAATCGAAGAAAAAAAGTGATTTAGCTATGTATGTCCGTCCGTCTGCACGATAACTCAAAAACTAAAGGAGCTAGGATCTTGAAATTTTCGCAAATTCGTTTTTTTGCAATAGCCGCTATTTAAATCCGGTCATTTTGGTCCATGGGTTCGGGTAGCTGGCATACAACTTTTTTTTTATATATGAGCATTACTCTGTACCTATTACAGCTGCGTCTCTGCAATTTTGCCAAAAATTGTTTAGTGTAATGGCCAATGTTACTTCAAAATGTGGCTGGTCTACTGCAGAGGATTCGAGTAGCTGCAATACAACTCCTTCTTTTATTTGAGTATTACACTATACCTAATAAAGCTGGTATGTTTGAAATTTTGCCAAAAGTAATTAACCGGATGATATAATGTATATGTTACGGTCATATGGGTATCCAAGGGTTGACACAGTCTACTCTACTACACTCTTCCTCGTTTGTGTTACAACAACTAGATAACCTAAATTGTATCTAAAGATACACAAAAAGTGTATACTTTACATATATATTTTTATATTAATAAGTATATATATATTTACATGTATTTATATATATATATATATATATATATATATATATATATAAAACAATCAAAATAATATTAATTCCAATAAACTTTAAATAAATTTTTAGAAAAATTCCTTTGAAGTGGTAACATTGTACTTGTTTTACATCCCACTTAGATTTTATAATAGACATCAATAAGTATTTTTATTATAGACTACATACATTGTATAGTTAGACTTCTTAGTTACTGTCGCCATATTTTATTACTTAAAAAAGTAAATATTAAAAATGACATTTTACAATTAAATGGAAAATTTTTTTTATTAAGAGTTAAAATTAAAGTAAAAATTCTTTGAATTCTTATAATTAATTTTAAATTTCTTTATTTTTTAATACTTATTATTATTTTTATTATTATTTATTTTTATTTAATTAAAATTTGTATTAAATTGAGTTAATCTGATTATAAGTTATATAACGATATGAATCAGCGATGACTTCAGTGAGGCAAAAGTGAAATGAAAGAGGGGAGTTGTTGAAATTAAAACATTTAAATACAAGTACTTAGATTAATAATATACAAAGTAAGTACTTATTACTAATAAGTACTTACTTATAAGTACTTGGATTAGTATATAATATAAGTAATTGGAGTACTTAGATTGAAATATTATAATTTAGATTAAGTACTTATATTTTAGAGAAATATTAGTACTTGAGTAGTGGTAATTAGATACTTAAATGTAAGTACATGGATATATAAGTACTTAGGTTAAATAGAGAAATTACATGGCATTGATAATGATATAGGGATCAAAATAGAATTTCGATTAGATTAATACAGAGTGTTCTTATTAAATCAAATTTTAGGCTGGAGCTTAAAACTAGTTTGCTTGGGGTAATATTGTTTAGGAAAAGAAC
This sequence comes from Dolichopus griseipennis, assembly GCA_963082915.1. Taxonomy (NCBI): domain Eukaryota; kingdom Metazoa; phylum Arthropoda; class Insecta; order Diptera; family Dolichopodidae; genus Dolichopus; species Dolichopus griseipennis. The sequence goes on along the minus strand of OY720445.1, from coordinate 78,735,570 downwards.
CTAGGGGAATGTGGCTTAGATATTATGGATTATGAGGGATAGTTTCTCTTAACTTTTAATATGTCGTATATATATACATATGATATTCTTTCAGAGACATTATTTCAATGCGTAATCATTGTCTTCTGGAAAAATGGGGGATTTTAGAAGATTATTAAAGATTTTATACACTGAGAATGTTTTGAAAGAGTAGATTGCTAGAAGAAAGAGTACAACCTGACAACTATTTTGACAGAAAGTAATAACAAGTATGATCTGTATTTTTAATTGATAATACAATGGAAAATCGAAGGCAAGGGAAATATTGGAAGGAAGCAAAGGTGTTTATGCGTCTCCAACATTAGAAATTCAACGCATAGCCATTTCAAACACTAACAGTTTTATTCACATTGCAGCTTACAGAGACTTCTTTCAAAACATTGTAGCCAGAATTAGAACCTATGATCCCTTAATTATGAAATTAAATCTATATACTAATAATATGGTCTTTTATAATTCCATTCAATAGAAACTCTTATATATATTAGTATGTATATGGATAAGGGCTTTTATATTTTCATTCATTAAGAAGTCATAGGTTCTAATTAAGACTACAATGTTTTGCAACAAGCCTCTGTAAGCTGCAATGTGAATAAGACTGCCAGGGTTATTATAAGTAGCCTCTTGTAAGCTGCAATGTGAATAAGATTGGCAATGTTATTATAAATAACGTAGAATCCAATAGCGTATACTCGCACTAGCACATCGTGTAAAAGGGGTGGGTAATACAAAATATGTATGCTAACGTTGAGTGTAGTACAAGGATTATCACAAAAATTATAGAACATGTTTACTATCCCAAATAATTGACTACTTAAGTATACCATATATATACTTATAAACTGCATACAAAATGAATGACTATTCAGTTCAGACTAAGTTTAATTTATAATTTAAATCTAAAATTTATCTTTTAAAATATTATGTTTTTTGTCTATTAAAACAATCTCTTGCTTGATTTTCAATTTTCTTCTTAAGCTTTAAATTAATTTTTTATGTGTTTTTTCCCCAAATGAAGTGTCATTAGATGTGCTTTTTTTTTTGGTTCACTTTAAAAGGTGCCTTTAAAAAATGTGTCACGTACACTTATATGCTAAAAAAAAAAAAAATGAAATAACGCCTTTCCTTTTTCAGATTTATAGCAGCAAATTCAACGGTTTACAATAAAAAAATACCGTAAATTTTCTGTTTTTTATTATTAGCTGTATATATATATGTTTACAGCTAACTTATAAAAAAAAATATTCCTTATATTAACAGTTATTTAGATGGTGTTAGAATATCACGTACTTAGACACACACAAAAAAAAACTGACATTGGGTATTAATTTTAAATTGTTGTCTTGCCAAAAAAAAAAAAATGAAAAATTGTTAAATATAATTAATTTATAAGACAAAATTAATTCTTTATTATAATAACGTACACATTAAATAAAAATGTTATTTATTATACTTAATATTAGATACCTATAAGAATTGTATTAAGTACTTTATCCAGATTTGATTTTGCTATAATTTAAAAAAAATGTTATTGAACCTCAAAAATTTGATTAAAAATTTTAATTTATTTCTAATTGAAATTTGTTTTTGTTTTAATTTTTAAACCCCCAAAATGGGTGGCTAATAAAGTTCAAAAAAGGTTTATTAAAATTGTATTGACATGACATGTGTAATATTAATTTTAAATTAAAAAATTGATTTAAAAGAATAGATTCGAAATAACATCTAAATTAGGAAAATGTCTGAAATTTTCACTGTTTTAATCGTTTTTTTCAAATTACAGTGCGCTTATGCGCTCTCAAAATAATTATGTGACAATTTTATTATTTATGGATGTTTTTACAACGGGAGACCTTTCGATAAATAATAAATGTGTTGCAGCCCGGTTTGTTTAAAATTAAAAGATGCTTAAATTTGTATTTTCAATCACAGTGCGCTTATGCGCTCTCAAAATAATTATGTGACAATTTCATTATTTATGGATGTTTTTACAACGGGAGATCTTTCGATAAATAATAAATCTGTTGCAGCCCGGTTTGTTTAAAATTAAAAGATGCTTAAATTTGTATTTTCAATCACAGTGCGCTAATGCGCTCTCAACATAATTATATGACAATTGTAATATCTATGAATGTTTTTACAACGGAAGACGTTCCTATAAATAATATATGTGGTGCAGCCCGATTTATTAAATACAATTTTTTTTTCAATCACAGTGCGCTACTGCGTTCTCAACATAATTAAATGACAATTGTAATATCTATGAATGTTTTTACAACGGGAGACGTTCCTATAAATAATATATGTGGTGCAGCCCGGTTTATTAAATACAATTTTTTTTCAATCACAGTGCGCTACTGCGTTCTCAACATAATTAAATGACATTTATAAAAATCATAGATCTTTTGACAATAGGACGCGTATTAATGAATCCTTAATGGATGCAGTACGATTTACAAAAAAAATATGTGCGTTGACTTTTCCAAACACAGTGCGCTACTGCGTTCTCAACATAATTAAATGACAATCATAATAAGTAGGGATATTCTGACAATTGGAGACGTTTTAATAAATGCAGCATTGTTTGCTAAAAAACCCATATGTTTTTTTTTCAATCCCAGTGCGCTACTGCGATATAATAGTTATTTTATTAAATTTAAGTTATTATACTTATAGTTTATTTAGTTCTCAATTCAATTTTAAATAAATATAACATTTAAGTATACTTAACTTATATTAAACCACTTTATTGCTGACTAAGTATTTATTTTATAATTGTAACTATAACTGCGTCACATTAAATATAAATATATATATAGTTAATATTTAACAAATTAGTAATTTATAGTGAACTAAACAAAAATAAACAATTAATTAAGTATTTCATTAAAAAGTTTACTATAATTACACACTTAAGTATGTATTTGCAAATATAAAATAAAATTTGAAATGAAATTAAACGTAGTTGTTCTAAACAAAAAAAATTATATAATCAATTATTAACGGTATTTCCCTTTTTACAAATTAAAACAATTAAATAGGGTAAAATTATAAGTAATTATTATACAACAAAAAAAACTATTTAATGCCAATTAATACCTTTATTATTATTAAGCATATCGTATTACAATTTCCCTACTTTTATACAGCATATCGTATAAAAGTAGGGAACAATTTTCCCAAAAAAAGTAAGTACTTTAGAAAATAAGTTTTTTTTTGATTACTTATAAATTAATAGGTACCTAATTTAAGCACTGAAATTTTGCGCGCAACTTTATTAATTTATTAATAGACCATATTAAAAGAATTTATGCTCTTAAAGTCCGATATTTTTTTTTTTACGAGGGAATGGAACGCTCTAAAGCCACCCATTGAAACTGTGCGGTGTTCCTTGGGTAGTGTGCGACTTTAACGCACCAAAACCTCACCTTTTTTTAACCAAACTTTAGGAAGAAACCTGCGATACAAATGTACAGTTTGGTTACAGGGATAGGAATATGGAAGGATTTTGGGATTGTGGGTAGGTTATTTGGGAATTTATGATTATTGGGGATGGGCAAAATTTGAAGGGCTATTAAGGAGAAAGATGTTAATATTCTTCTAAAATTTAATTAAGTCGTACACATACAAATTATCAACTGTAGGAAACAAATTTGACGGAATATGGTTCCAAAATCTCGAAGTGCGCATAACAAAAGAATTTCCATAAGCCGTGTTACGCCATCTTCATAATTCTAGGCAGTAGGGATGAGCATCTGTTGCACTCCATGTTTCACGTTGGAAAACTTTGAGTGGAGGCATTAATTGGTTTATTTCATTAGAACAGGTGTTGATCCTCACAAGGTATCTATAAATCAGGGTAAGTGACAAAACTGCGCGCCCATAACTAAGTGGAGTGAGCGTTGAGGTAACACTGGGATCATTTATAAGACGAATAGGTCTGTTTGAATAGCTCCCTGCGAAACTGTAGATTAGATTTTAAGTTAAAGATAGGAGATCATTGATGAATATTAAGAAGAGGGTGGGAGAAAGAACTGATCCCTGAGGAACACCAGCGTTTAGCTCAAATTTGTTAGATGATAGACCATCGAGCATTTTATAAAAGTAAAACTTTATTTTAGACTTAAATCCAATATAGAAACGAGTGTTATACATAACATACTGAGCTTGAATTATGAGTTAAGTTCAGTCGTATACATTCGATTGAAGGGCTAAAACCGCAACCAGGCGATGTATATTAAATTAAGTTTAATTCTATTGTACGGAATGAACTTTACATTTTGTGGTATAATAAAACAATATTCAAAATTAATTTAAAATGAGCCAACTTCCCTACATATACGATTTACCTTGGTTCAAATTGATTTATGTACAGGGTCAAGGCTAATATGTAGGATTGATTACATATAAATGAAAAAACCTTCATTATTAAATTATGCATTATTAAATTATGAATAATATTATATAAAAATAATTTTAACAAGCTATAAATTTTTTAAAAAACAAAATATTTACCATTTTTTAATTAAAAATACAATTTCACAAAATAAACCTTCAAAAATTTGTATACATTTGCATGTTAATTTATATGTAAAAAGTACTGGTAAATTTCAGGAAGTTCATGAGTGTATCACCAACCGTTTTAAAACCTTTACAAAATGTTCTAAAAAATACTGGTACTCAAGTGTTCATAAGAAAGGAAATTTATAAGAGTACCTTATACTTAAAAACGTACAATCTCCTGTATTTTATAAAACACAAAATTCTAAAAATAAAATTAAAAATTTAAGATATTTCATCATAAGAAAGGAAATCAGATATTTTATTTAAATTTAACAGTTTAAAAATAAAAATTAATTCAGGTTGTAGAACTATTGGTTTTATGATGTCGCCCTTAATTGAACAGTAAACAATAATTTTAATTTTCTTCTCAATACAAAATTAAATCAAAATTATAAAATACTTATATGTATAAGTAAGCATTCTATTATTTATAACAAATAGAATTATATCCAATTAGAATCTAAGACTTTTTTACATGTTATAAGGTCGAGCACACACTATTTTATATATATTAATTGTTCCAGGCCTTTCCTTCTGTTTCAACACATATTCTATGGCTAAAATAGGCTAGTTAGACTAACAGTTATCATATTAAAAGAGAGTAACATTTTCATATTGCGTTTACTTAAACTATGGTGAGTATGTACATACATAGTTATATACTTAACTATGTATGTTCTTTTCAATGCAAAAAATTCCCATTTATAATATACTAGCTAACACCCGGTGCGCGTTGCTGCGCCTCTCAATGGAGGTTTAATCAAAGTTGATGTTACTGCAAAAAATTAACACAAAAATTACACATGTGGTAAATATTAATTTTCAAAAGTATGAAAGAAATTTTTTTAAAACGATTTTTCTAGGATTATTCTAGTAATTTTAGAAACTTTCTGGAATTCAAAGCAGTACTAACTACTTTCCAAAATTGGACGTAATTTACTTCCAAAAAGTTTTTTTTGGCCAATCGTAGGACTGACATGTGTTACCAAACCCCAAGCCTGTTAACAGACTCAACTCAATTTTCAAGGTGCTTCAAACGTAAAAAATTTGGAGTCAACCGATCAAACCGTTTCTAATTTAGAGTAAAGTATTGAAAAATCTAGAAAAAGCCGTTGGGCCGCAATGGGTTAATGGAACTCAACAAAAATATTTTTGCGGTTTTCTTTTTAGCCAAAGCAGTATTTCGTAAAATTGAATAAAATTTGGACCCAAAATTTTTTTTGACCAGCCGACATGGGTTAACAAATTCCAAAACTGCTAATAGTTTTAACTCAATTCTCAAGGAGCATCACGTATACAAAATTTGGAGTCAACTGGTCAAACCGTTTTCATTTTAGAACAAAAAAGTTTAAATACTTGCACGGCAGCCCCAACTTGGCGGTCCGTTAGAGCAAAATTTTTTGCCCACGATTCCTTTCTGTACCCAAAAATCCGTATATACAAATTTTCATGAGAATCGGGTGGGCAGTTTAGGAGTCTATTTGTAACATACAAACAAGCAAACAAACAAACAAACTTTCGCTTTTATATATATAGAAAGACAATTATAATTGTCCAGTAATTATAGTACGAGTATATTTAATTGATCTTATCAAAGTTTTTATTGTTAATTATCTTATCGATTTTAGTATGAAATAATATATTATTTTAAATATTTGCAATATTTAATTAATTTTATAGAAATTATTTTGTAATATTTTTTAAGCACCTCTCCTATGAATTTAAAATATTTATAATTTTTATTACTTAACTAAATAATTTATATAAAATACTTATTATTAAAATGTATATTTAAACTTCTCTTAAATACTTAAAATAATTAATATAATTCTAATGTTAAATGTTTTTTAAATATTTTTCAAAAAATTTTAAAATAAACAAAACTATTTTTAGATTTCAGAATAAAAATTAAATGCCTGAAAAAGAGTAAACACATCTGGAGAAAGATTTTAAATACATATATTAAATTTTATATAAGTTGTTAAGTATTTTATTTATAGATAGAATTATAGAATTTTTTAGTATACTTATATAAATAAACTTTGGAAAATACATATTTTATTTTGGCATTTGTGGTTTTATAATTACTCATTACTCTGATTAGTTACATGTATATTTTTATGTTACAAAACTTTTGTGGTAATCATTATAGATTTTTTATATTTAAATGTAATTTGATGGTCAAAAAAGTCTTTATATATCTTTTTGGCAACAATGTAGCATACTATTAATGTTGATATTTTGTGGTATTGGACAATTCAGCAATGAATTCGACAATTTAGTACTGAATTAGAGACATTAGGAGAGTACTGAAATACGTTAATTAATTACTACTGCTCCTGATCAAGTTGCTGATGTTAATTATGCCAGTTGGTTGCGTCTCTCTTAGTAATTGTGTTTAAACACTAACTTTCAGTGTATAACAATTGAGATCTTTTTTCCTATCTACTTAATAGTATATAAAAAATCGGAGTTACGATTCATGTTTATTTACTAAAAATTCTAGTTCGACTCAGACTTTATTAAATTTCAAACAGATTTTAGAAATTATAATACTTGGTTAACAAACTATCAAAATTAATAGAAAATAATTTACTTTTACTATGATTCACAGTGGAGCTTCATAGCTAGTCATAATAGTTACTTTGACCCCATAAAAAAATATTGGTAGTAGATCACAAAAGGGACTACTAAACCACAAAAAAGCACTTAGAAGTTCACATGTGTAAAAAAAAAAATTATTTAATTATATAATTTAATTACGTATAACCTTAGTACTGGTTTTACCCTTTAATATTATTTAGCAGGTGTGGTTAATGTTAGTAAGTAGTAACGTAATTTTGGATTGGAAATCCCTTTTTTTATTTTTAAATTAAAAAAAGACCAGCAGTTTGTGGTACCTAATTAAATCTTTTGTTTTATAAAATTTATAGACAGTCCTCTACCGCATACAATCTAGAATTACACTACATACTTAAATTTGGTAACTAAGGAGTTTTATAAATAAATATTACTTTTCTAGTAATTTTCTTTTTAATTAAAAATTGTAACATGTACGAGGAACTAACATTCACCAGGTTTATTAGTCATACGCTTATCCACTACACCACCAAAGCCTCTGTTACAAAAATATCTAGTAACTAAGTACATAAACATATGTACGATATATTAAATTAATATTTATTGATGACTTTTACATTTCAACAAAAAACAGACTTATAATTTTTATGCTTTTGATCCTAGATTTGTTAATAAATATTTTGTTAGGTCATTCTGTTAGGTCAATTAGTTACCCAATTAATATTAAAACATTTTATATAAATGATTTGATTTCAAGCTTTGATTAAATATAATTCAAATATATTTTCAAGATAATTTTGGGACATTTTTGCACAAGAGGTTCATTCGCATGCATAGATTTTCGCATGAGGTTCATTCACATGCATAATTTTAAGAAAACACTTCCATTAATTTCAGTTTTTTTTTTATATCCACATGTACACAAATTTGTGTCCTTACTTCATAAATATTATAAGTAAGTAAGTATTAAAACAAACTTCCCACATCCATAATATTTCAATTCTAACCTCCATTCCGGATAATTTTAAAATAAGTACTTACTGAAACATATTACCTAAATATTACAAATAAACAACTATCAAAATAATTTATTCTAATTTACAACAGTAAGTATTTAAAGAATAATTATTTTGAAAATGCTTATTTACACAAAAATTTTGTAAAAAAAAACGATTTTCTCTTGCTACCTTTGTTTGAAGAATACTTAACTTAATCTATTAAACAATACAACAACCATTATAAATCATATTGGGAAAAAAAAAACGAAATGAAAATTTTCTGCACAGTATTTTATCACAAAAAAAAAATATAGGTAAGTAACTATGTACAGTTTGCTATATTCAATACCTATAAAATATATTTTTTTATAAAATTTATCTTTATAAAATGTAAAAAAAATTGTAAAGAAATAATACAAACAAAAGAAATAACTAAGTAAAGAGATTAAATAAATACAAAAACAAATTCAGAAACAAACATTTTTTTTTGTTTTTTTGCAAAAGGTTAAATAAGTATATATATATATATATATATATATATAAATAACTGCTTATGAATATTGATCAACAGGATCTGCCCTTTGCCCATCAAAAAAAAAATAAACACAAAATGAAAAATATATATATAAAAAAAAAAAATCTGGGTCGATTGCTACAATAAATATTCCTTTAAAAAGTATACTATTTAATATACCAATTAATAATGGCTGAATCCATGTTAAAATATTTATTTATATTTATTTTATTATTTTTAATTATTCTGTTTGCCCACAATAATAATTTATATCAATTATCTCTTCCTTTAATCATTTAAAAAAAATTATTAATATATATATATATATATTTTTATTTGTTTTAATAAAGGAAATTAATTAAAAATGATAAAATATTACAATACATATGTAATGTGTACATCATGTACTACATGGGGGTTTTAAGATAAAAATTATTTATTTTTTTTAAATAAATACATATACATAGTCAACTTTTTAATTTTTAATAAGTAGATATTTTAATAAATTTAAATATCTAGTTTTTATTTTGTATTAGCATAGGGTATTTAACCACTTGTTGAAAAAATGTGGTGGTACACACTACACAATAATATACAAATGCATTTTTTTTTTTTTTGTTTAGCTGAACTTCTAATAAGTTAATATTCAGTGACGTAGACGTACATTTGTACTTTGGATTTCAAATCTAATAACAATCTAAATTTTCCTTTCTATTTTAACACCAGGGTTCTAATTTCTAGTGGACAAAATTAAATGTAAGCATGTAACTAACTCATTTTGGCTGATTAATTCAATCTCATAAGTATTTATCCGTTCAAAACATTCTCATATAATATTGACTAAAAAACAAAAAAAAAAACAATAATAAAATGAATTATAAATTAAAATACATTTGTTGATAATAAAGATAAATTATGTGATTAAAATATATTTATACTTATGTATAATATAAAAAATATTTTTTACCTGTGCCATTTGTGGTTTTTTATGTATATCTCTTGAATCAATTGATTCTGAATCTAAAAATGTTAATAAATTGCATAATAATACACCATCACGTAATGTTAATGCTAAAACACGAATTTCAGATGTTTTCCAATTGGCTTTATGATCTGGGGCTAAAATTTTACATCGTGTTAGCCAGGCAGAACATTCCCGCCATAAATCTTCTGGTGGCATAGCCATTATTGTAATATGTTTTTTTTGTTTTCTTTTTTTTATTTAATATACCTACTTTTATTTAAATATATTGAACTTTTGTAACTTGGATTTACACTTAATTAAATTGTGAAATAAATATTATTAAAAATTTATTTATATTTCAATAAACTTTTTTGCACAAGATTTTTTTTTTTTTAAAAATTAATTAAAAAACAAACAAAAATAACTATAGAACATACATATATAAATCTCAAGTTCACAGACACTTTTTTTTATTATTAAATTATTAAAATTTCCATTAGTTACTTTCAAACTTATTTTTTATTATATTGTTTTTTTTATTTTTTTTTTTTCATACACAAATTTTAAAACTTTAAATTTTTTTATTTTACTTAAGAATAGAATTTGAATATATGATTATAGAACATATATATATATATATGTATATGTATATAAAACACAGTTTATAAAAATCAACATTAATTTAAATTATTTTTATTATTTTTTATTTTTCTGTGTCATCCTATTTCATTATTATTATTTGAATTATAATTTAGAGACCATAGACGGATATACCAAATGCTGGGGTGAGGCTTTTTATTTTATTTTTTTTGTTTTATTTTTGTTTTATTTTTTTTCCATACATAAATAGTCAAATACTTTTTTTTTTTTGTAATTTTTGAATATATAATTTCTTTATATATTTTATATAGGAAAAGAACAAACACGAAATATAAAACGAGATTAGTTTAAAAAAAAAAAAAAAAAAAAAAATAAAAATTGTTTTATTCTTATCTTATTTCTATTTTAAAATAAACATTGCACTTTTTTTTAATATTTAAAAAATCATATTTTGTTTCCAACAAAATATCTTTGTTTTTTATTTTTTAATAATTATTAAATATTACAATTTATAATTGTAGTTTTTTTATTGTATTAATTTATTTTAATTAATATATATATATTAATTAAATTAACTCAAAAATGATAAAGAAATAATATTTTATAAAGGAAAATATAAAATGTACGCGACGGTAAACGGATATATACTAATAATAAGAGAAGAAAACGTCCGAATCACTTGAAAAATTCCACACAAATGACATTTCCTGCCTGTATTTATGTCAAAACAATTTACACACATCCATACATATATAAAATTTATAAATTGAAAATATGAAAGAATGACAGAGAGAAAAGATACAAAATAAAATTTTTTTTCGTATTTTTATTATTAAAAATACTATACTAATTAAATAAATCGATTTATATTGTGTAGGTGAAAAAAATTAATCGATTATTAAAAGAAATGTTTAAATCGGCAACACATTTTTTTTTTTAAAATTTCGATATTTTTCCGAAAGAAGTAGAAAAATATTTTATTATAACAAGATTGTTTAGGATTGGATTGTTTTAAATTGAATTCAGCCAGAATTTCAGGACAACGTAGAAAGATTTTTAATTTTGACAGATAATAATTTACATAACCTTAATTTTTACATTGCAAATTTTTCAATTCATAGTTAGATTTTTATTAAAAACTTTGGAAAGCAAAGTATTGTAAAATATGAGTCAGTTAAATTACAAGTAATTTGAGTTTTTAAATGAAAATAAATTTTTAAAATTTATTAAAAAGCGCAATATAAAAATTTTCTTTTATTTATTTAAGGAATTCAAAATGTCAATTATTTATAAAAATATGTCGTAGTATGTATATCGATTTTTTTTTTAAATAAGTCAAACTTTTTAAATATTATTGAAAATAATAAGATATGTTCAGCAGAGGGGATATTTATAGCAAAGTGCATTGATATTTATGTATTTGGATTTTAATTTATTTATTTGGGGATATTTTTTTTATATTTGTCTGTTTCATATGCAGAACATTTTTGTACCTTTTTCTATGCTCTTAAATTTTCGTGGATTGTAGCGATCTAATTTAAATCTGCTGTTGAAATCAGCTGAATATCATATTGAAATCTGCTGAATACTTAAAGTATACCATACCCCCAGTAACTGTGAGCTAATTTCTAAAATCAAGTACTTGATCACTTTATTTTATAATTTTAACTCTTATAATTCAGCAAAAAATATTTTTCAACACAATTTTGTTGAAGATATTCATAAATGTCATTTCTATTTCAAATGTATATGCTCTTACATTTTCGTGGATGCGCTGCTTTAACGAAAAATCAATTTGAAAATTACAAGGTTTGTAAACTCTAAATTTAAAAAAAAAATTAAATAAGCTCTTACGAAAATTAATTATCAGTTTGAACGCAACGTTGTTAGCATTACTGCTGCTCGGACATAATGCAAATGTTTTTCAGCCTTTAATGTATCCAATTTATTTGGAATAATCTGTTTTCATCAACTTTATTATGTTTATAAACATTTTACATTTTCTATATACAATTTACAAATGTTTCTTGTTGATTTCAAAGAAAATGACAATTATTGACATACATTTGACATTTTAAATTGAATTCAGCCATAATTCAGCGTATACAATTGTATAAATAAATTTTTATAGAACATGAAACTTTTATTTAAATTGAAATTCTGTTCAAATTGAATTTAAATTTTCTGAGTTATAACTTTTACATTGAAAATAAGGTCTCGGCATTAAGAAAGCGCTTTATATTTAATACATAATGCTTTATATCAAGAATTCCTGGTATCCAATTTATTTTTATTGTAAACTGTGTAAACAAATCCTTAGGTTTCATTTCATTTGTATACAAACTTTTGTAATCAAAATTCTAAATTTCCTGTTTGAATTAAGTACTTTACTTTGTATTCTTTGTAATTTCTTAAAAATTTAAGAATTTGGTTTTGTGTTGATAATATTTTGATAATAGTATACATTTAAAAAGGAATAAAAAGGGTATAAGAATAAATCTGTAAATAAAACTAAAAAGAGTTTAATAAAAAAAAAAATTTTAATGTCATAGTATATATTATATATAGATAAGATAAGAACTATTTTCTGTTAAATTTTACAAAAATTAAAAGAAAAAAAGATTTAAATATTTGATCGCATTTGTTCCAATTTTTGTTGTTCAATTTTTAATAATTTGGCGTTTAATTCTAGTTTTTTTTGTCGATATCTTGCTTTGTCTTCAACATCATTTTCATAAATTTTCAATTTCATTTCCTTAATTCTTTTTATATCCTTCATTAAATGATACTTTTTTCTTGAATATTCTGTCGTTATTTTACAATCTTCTTTAATTTCATTCATCATCTTTTTCAAATATGTATTTTTTCTGTCTTTAAAATGAAATCTGTGAGTACGTTTTTTTGGAAAATTTTTTCCATATTTTAACCTTTCAATTTTTTTTAATTGTCTTTCAATTTTTTTTGACGAGCAGCTTTCTGAACTTTGAATATGTAAAGTTTTACTTAACGGAGACACCACTTCAACACTTTCGCATGTAATGCTGTCATCATTATTATTTTTAAAAAAATCAATTTCCAAGCTTTCATCGGTTTCCTGTTTAAATACTATTTCTTCGGATTCTATGTTTTTTGGTTCATTATAAGTATTAAAATTGAGAAATTCAGTAATTTTTTGCTCCAGAGGACTTAAAATTTCTTTTGAAATGGAGCCATTAATATTTTTGTTTTGTTCCTTATATAATTTGCTTTTTAATTTTGCCTTCATATCCACCCATACCTAAAATTTATTTCCATAATAAATAAAAATTTGTAATGAAAATTCAAATAATTGAAATATTTATTTACTCTGGCCCACTTGTCAGGTGTTTTAAGTGGAGGTCCTAATGCATTTAATATAGTGTTAGCTTCTTCCCAAAATTTATCTTTATCCAATCTGTTTGCAATTCCTTTTGCAATTTGTTCGTTTTGTCCCACTAAAGAAACAACTTTCTCTAACTGTCTCTTATTGCTAAAAATTTTTCTACTAAAATTACAAGAATCATAAATATTAATTTGTAAATGTAAAAAAAAAAATCAATATTTATACAAAATTATTTACCTTTTAAAGTCCATTTTTAACAAACACCTAATCAAGTCAACAACAAAAAACTATTTCATTGACTGAAAAGTCTATATTGTAGATTAAAGTCAAACCAATAAACAGATTAACCCAGTAGACTTTCAATTTGACAAATGGTTTTGATAAACTGAATTGAATTGAGAGCATACATATTTGGCGTTTTTTTTAAATTAGAGCATAGATCTGAGCACAGTTCATGCTCTGCTCAGATTTGAATAAAGAAAAACGCCTACTATATACATAATGCATAATGATTAAGAATAATTTTACGTACTTTCGGTTTTGAATAGCAGCTTATAAAAATCGCACGTTATTTGTTCAAATAAACCATAAATTATTTTTTATAACTTGATAATTTAAACAAAAAAACAATGATACTTTCATAAACGGTCAAACTTCTTCCGTAACCTCCTAGGTAATGCAAAATTAATTTTAAATTATAAAAGAAAAAAAAATACATAATTATTTTTAATAAAGAATGTATAACTTTTATTATTGCGTTGATATTTTTTTTTATACAATAACATAATTTTTTGCTTTGTTTTGCAAACGAATAAGTAAATAAAATAAAATATTTATTGTTTTCTTTTCATAATTTTTTACATAATGTCGTATTAATACGTACATAAAATGGTCATTCGTTTATTTTCACCTAATTTAATGTTTCAATTTTTATTAAATACCATTCTAAAAATGGTTTTCCATTGATTATTTATTTATTTATTATTTTTATATAAGAACTATACTGTTGAAAATAGAGATTGATAAAAATATTTAAATCTAAACTATTTCATATTTATCAACATAAAGGAATGATTCTTTAGAAAATTTGACGGGTGCTTCATCATCAATTGCAAGAACTTCTTTTGCCTTTAAATCAGCATATGGAGTTTTTGAAACAAATGATACCTAAAATAAAAAAAAAATATTGATTTCTTTAATACATATTGTATTTGAATTTTAATGATTTTATTGATAGATTTACCTGAAGTGGGAAAAAATCGCTTGGAATTGAAGATGCACAACTAAATTCTAAAGAACCTGCTTTATTATTTGCATCAATAATTGGTAAACTCCATTGTAATTGATGTTTTCTTGAATCAAAGTTATATGATCCATCGCATTCACCCACATTTGGATGAATTGACATTCTATTATAATTAAGAAAAAAATCACATGTTATAATAAAAAAAAAATAATATTATATTCACTTACGGTAATGGAATATTTATACAAACATCTTGTAATTCTAATCTTTGACATTCTAATTCATATTCAATATTAACATCGCAACCACCATCACCATTTTCAGATGGCCAACAATTTACTAAAATAATATGAAATTTTTATATCTTTAAATCAATATTATTATTTTAAAAAAAAATTACTTGTTAATGGAATAGCAGATTCATCTTGTGTTTGATAACGCCATTTAAGAACACCAACATCAGTATTTAACGGAAATGGTTTAGCTGGATTCTTAAGGCCAATACAACATTTTGTTTTAAATAATTCTTTATCAACATTTGGATGTGTTTGCAGTTGAATACCTCGTGTATCATTATTTTCTAAAAGAACTTTAATTCTTCCAAATTTATCATCAGAAATTCTTAATGTCAATAAACCGGATAATTCAAATGTTTGTAAGCCACCGTCACGACCAAGTCTAACAACAATTTTATCTTCCATTTTTAAATGAACCCTAAAAAATTATATTTTTCCTTTAAATAATAAAAACTTGAAACAAAAATTTATTTTTTTTGTTACCCTTCTAAATGAACATCAGAAGATATTTTCGGTTTAGAAACTGTACTTGTTGTTGTATTAACTGGTGTTAAATTAGTAATTTTTTCACCTTCGCTTTTAAGTTGATCAACAAATGTATCAACATCTTTAGATTTGCCACCAAGTTTAAGAGCATTTTTAGAAATTGGTTTGCTAAAACAAAAAAAAAAAAAAACAATTCAAAATCATTTTTATTTAAAATATTTATTAAAATATTTACCTTGCCGGTTTAGCCATCGGTTTTATATCGCTGTTAGAAGTATCAATTGATGGTGTTGTAATTGCAGACGTATTACTAATACCACCTGATGAACCAAAACCATCTGAAGCTCCATAACCTTGTTTTGAACCGAAACTACCCATTGATCCGCCACGTTTTGCTTGTTCCATACGTTGCCTTTGAAATTCTTTTGCTTTTTCTCGCATTTTTTGTTTTGCGTCACGTTCCTGAGATTGCCGAACAGCTTGATATACTTTTTCTTCATGCGAATCCATTTCAACAAAAGTTTTAATTTGAGCTAAATTAACACTTTCACGATAACCTAATGCAACAATTTCATCAAATGCAAAAATTAAATTAAATGCATTCTCAATTATTTCCTTTTCTTCAAGTGAATGGCTATATTCGGGTATCTAAAAATTGTATATAACAAATCATAATTTTTTTATAATTATATTTAAACAGAATAAGTTTACTTACAACTTTTGAAAATAAACGTAAAGTTTCCAAATCTTCTAAAATATTACTAGCTTTTGTTGTAATTAAAAGCATATATAATTTTTCCATTGGTTGATAAACATAACGAACCGAATCAGTTTCTACAAAGGTGTGTTGTTTTCCAGTAGTCATTAGTTTTGGAAAAGCAGCTAATAAACCTTCTATACGGGCTTTAGTCATTTCAACAAATTGTCTCGAAATTATAACTGAAGAAAAGCATATTGAGTTTTTATTGGAATTTACATTTTTTTTTTTTTTTTTCAAGAAATATTTACCTTTGCCGCTTTTTGTACATACTGCTGACGCGATTAAAACCTTAATATTTTAAAATATTTAATAAAATTATGGAATATATTTATGAACATATTATTTGCTTACCATTTTTAATGAAAATTAAATAAGTATTTTATAATAATATCTTTAACTTATTAAAATTAATAAAAAAAATCTCTTAAAATACCCAAAAAATCCACTACGATAATTTCGGTGACGTGTGCTGGTTGGTTAAATGTCAAATGTGTCAACAAAAAAAATGACAATTAATTCTATTAAGTCTGTCATATACAATGTAGCAACATATTTTGTTTGTATACATTTTGGTTTGGTTTTTCTCTACTTCTTGACCATTCTTTTACTAAATTCTTATTTTAAATTTGTTTTTGGAATAATTTATAAGAATTTTTTAGCAATTAAATAGTTTAAAATAATTAAAAGTTAAATTTTATTCTAGTTTTATTTCCCAACAAACATTTGTTTCATATTCATTTGTATCTTAAAATTGTTTCGTCTTCCCTTGTTATTTGTTACTTGTCATCATTGTGATCATCTGATTTTGACATTTTAAGAACCTAATTTTGTTTATCTTGATTTTTAATTGTTATTTTTGTGTAAAATTTGATTTGAATATTATTATTATTATTTAAATTTTTTCATAAAGATAAAAGAAAACATGGAACAAACTTTAGAAAAAACTGTAAACGAAATGTAAAACAACAACAAAAAATACAATATTTTTAATTAGAAAATAAAAGAATCTTTTTTTTTTTTAATTTTATACAGTTTAGCAACACCAAATACAACTGGATGTCTATTTGCTGATAAACAAGGATTATGTTTAAGTTGTAAGAAATTATATCTTATTATAATTAACCGTTGTAAAATAAAATGCGTTCGATATTTGATTTATTGAAATTTTTAGCAAAAGGTAATATATCACCAAAAACAGCTGGTGTTGCAATGGCAATTTCAGAACAAGCTTGTAAATTAGAACCCAATACAAATCCTCCAGTGATATCATTAGATTATGGCAATAAGTAATAATACATAATTAAAAAAATTATTTACTTTATATTGAAATTGTGATTAAGGTTTTGTTTAATATAACTAAAGTTTGGTGTTAACAAAGAAACAAAGTCTTAATCGCTTTTTAAATCTATTTTACATTTTATAACACTATTTACATTTTTGTTTATTTTAGAACGTGTTTAATTCATAAATATGGTGCATTAACTGGTGTTATTTACAAACAATCAACTGGCCCTAAATAGAATTTAATAATAATATAGTTTAGTGACACTATGAAATATTTTTGTTACTAAACCTTTTTGGTTTTGCTTTATTTTTTTTTTTTGTTAATAGATTAAGAAAACAATATTATATATGTATAAATTAAATAAAAATTTAAATATGTAATCGTAAAGTTTTTAAAGTTTTAAAATTTTTTTTTTTTTTTTTTTTAATTTACTGGAAGTTCCAAAAACGAATTAAAAAACTTCAAATCGTAAAAATTCCTTTGTTAATTAAATTAATAAAAAGATTATAGAATAATCTCTAGGCCATATTTATATTTTATTCCAATTTTCTTTGAAAAATTGAATTGCAAAATTATTGCAACTCTTAAAAATTAAATTTACTTATGTACATTTATATTTTTAATGTTTTAAACTTAATCATTCATATAATTTTAAAGTCAGTATATAAATATTTAATTTACTATTTACCCATGTATTAATATAGATAAAAACAATTGTATATGTACACATATTTTATGAATAATTTCATACAAGTCTGTAGAATGATTTACAAGCATCTTAAAACAAATAAAAGTATGAACTCACCAATTAAAATATTTTAAATGAGAGAAAAAAAGAATAAAAAACAAAAAAAAAAATTTTTGAAACAGAAAAAAAACACCTATTTTGTCACCTTTAACATCACATCATCATCCAGTAGAAACATAGACCTGCACTTGATGTATGTATTTTTTTTTTTTTATTCTTTTTCAATTTTTTTAATTTTTTATTTTAAAGCTAAAAAAATATAAATTATATATGGTCATAAATGATGGAATACCAAAATAAAAACTAAGCATTCAAACAAAAAAAAGGTTTAACGTCCTTTACCTACACCACCCGTAATATTTACTATGTATGTAGTATTGATATCTGGTTTTATGAGAATTTTTAATAATTGCAAATCCGTTGTATTAACTTTTGTTAATACAATTTGTTGTTATTTTTTTTTTTTTTTTTGGTAAATTAACAATCATTATATTAAAAATAAATTAAAGTTTATTCATGAATTTATTTTAAGTTTATAATTAAGTTTTTAAATAATTTTTCCTAAATTAAAAATTATATTTTTAAAATTTCTGAACATTGACAATTATTTTGTCTGCCGCTTTAAATTATAGGTTCGATATTCCTATTGGTTCTAGATTTAAGAATTTAGAATTAGAATTAGAATTAGAGAATTATTAATTTCCTTATCTTTATGTATTATTTATTATAAATAAAAATTATTTTTGTAATCATTAATTTAGATAGTTTAAAATCTGAATAATCTTTAGAAGATCTAGGAATCCTTTATTATCATTTAAAACTAGATATCGGGTTTTTATCTTTGTTTGGATATTCGACTAATCTGATTGCAAGTTAGGTTTTCTTATATGACTGTTTTCAAGTAAAATTTTATTTTATGGTATACTTTTTGTTTTAAAATATTGCCTTCTTCTAGGATTCATTAAGGATTCTATTAAAATGTACTTACATTTTAAAAAAAATATGTTCAAAAAAAGTTTAATATAAAAAAATTAAAAGTACCGTAGATATATTTGTATATATTTGAAATTATGCAAACTTCATACCCATTCTACGTACCCTAGACTTTTTAGGTAATTTTTAAAAATATTTCAGATGTTTTTTTTTTAATATATTAATTTTTTAATACTTACTCTTTGCGCTTTGCTATTGTTATTTGGTGGTACTATGAAAACAAAACAAAAAAAAAAAAAATGTAAAAAAGTAACGCTCAGCACTTTTATATTTATTTTTTATTTTTATGTTTTACTTTTTTATATTATTTTGCTAATGATGGGGGAGAGAGTATCGTTGTTCTTATTTTGTATTATGTTATTTTGTTATTGGGATTTTTTTTGTTTAAACTTTTGTTAAGTATACAATTTTGTTTTTTGAGTAAAAGACCATTGAAAACGCGATTTTTCAACAATTTCAATACGGAGAGCGCTTTTTTTTTTTTGCTTGTTTACTTGCTTATTATTATTTTTTTATAGCATTTACGTACATATCTTAATAATTATATTACTAGATACAAGTTACTAGATGATTTTTTTTTTGTATTGTGTTTTAAGCTGAAATAATAAATTCACAAAAGAAAAGAATATCAGAAGAAGAAAAATAAAAGTAGCATTCGTTAGCGAGTAACAAAAAAAAAAAACCAAAACAGTATATTACTTTACTATATTCATACTATATTTTAATATATATAGCTATTATAAAAATATATAGCTAAAGCTAGAGTGAGCGGCGCAAACACAACATACAACTCTTCTTAAATACATTATTCAAGCTTCAGGTTAAATGAAATGAAATGAAAAAAAAAAATAAGCAAAATAAAAGTATCTAAAAATGTTATACTAGCTAAATATATATTATAATAATATATTTATATAATGTATTGTCACGGTTTTCTATCGTGTTGTTTGAATCTGTAGATACGTACTAAAGAAAAAAAAAATATTATGGCAAGCAAAAAAAAAAAAATCATAATAATAATAAAGGAAAAAAAAAACAAAACACTTTTTTTTTTTTCTGTGCTTAAACAAGAGAATAACAACAAGAAGAATAAAGAATTTTTTACGTACTATACAGTATATACTACTTAAAACAACACCAGCAAATAAATTATATTATATTGTACATATATATATATACAAATTTAATGTGAACGTCTCTACGAGACTACGACTAGTTAAAAGGTTTTTTTTTTTTAATTTAAAAAAACAAAACTTTGAAAAAAAAAGTAAGTAGTCTGGCTTACTCATTCAAATTGCGAGGTTGTAAGTCTAAGTCCGCTTTTTTTTTTTTTTAACTTTTTGTTTCGTTTATTTGTTTTATATTTGTTTCTTGGTTTTTTTTTTCTCAAATTATTATATTATATATCTATGCATATATGTATATATGTATAAATATATACATATATGTAAAAAAAAAGTTTAATGTTAATTCGGAATTAAAATAAAACAAAAACAAAAATTGTAATAAGCTAATTAATAAGTTAATTAATCAATATTTATATAATAAATATAGTTTTATACAGTTTTTTTTCAATCTTGATCCTATCCAGAATCTTTAAATGGATTCGTATTTTATAAAAATAATTTTAAAAATTAATTTTAATTTAATTAAATAAAAAATAAATTAATTAAAAAACAAAAAATTAAAATTTACAACGGTTGTAAAATAAAATAATTGTACTTAACTATGTAAATTAATAATATTGTATATAACATACATATAAATAAATAATAATATGTTGTATATTTTACTATTTTTGGTGGTTATTAAATAAAAAAAAAAAAAAATTATTTATATTTTTTAAGAGGATTTTTTTTTGTTATTTTTTTTTTCTTTGTTTTTTCTCTATTTGTTTTTATTTCCTCAAAAAAAAAAAAAAAAAAAATACGTTATTTGAATTTGGTTGTGAGTTTGTGACACAGTCTCAAAAAAAATTTTCGTGTAAAAAAAAGCTAAATAACCTTCAGTGTTAAATTTATATTATTAATAAACAACAACAGCTACCTGTTTAAATAACAAGTAGTTGTTGACAAATTTTTTTTTTTTTTTTACTAAAACCAAAAAAAAAAGGAATAGCTAGATATATATATATATTTATATATATATATATATAGAATATGGATGAGCTTAATATAAAATTAATTGATTTAGTTGAATCGGAACCATGTATCTATGATAAAACTGATGTATTTTATAGTAATAAGGATCATGTTAAACATGTATGGGAAAAAATATCAAATGAAATGCAATTATCTGGTAAGTTTGTATTGTTTTTTATTCTTATAATAATTATAATTATTTAATATTTGATTTCTTATGATTTGTTATGCAGTCCCCTTGTATGAATTTTTCGATTGTATTAATCCAAAAAGACGTTAAAAATGAAATTTTCTGAAAAAAATTGCATACTTTTAGGTCAAAATATTAAATACAATGAAATTATCTGATAAATCTCTTGTCTGTTTTTTTTTTTTGATAAGTATAATTATTTAATATTTGATTACTTATGAGGTTTTATGAAGTTCCATATATGCATTTTCCGCCTTTAGTAATGCAAAAAAACATAAAAAATTGCATACTTTTAGGTAAATATAATTTTTTTTTATTACAAGTTATAAAATTCTATTTAAATATATGTTAAATTTTTTTTTAATGTTAATCTCAAATGAATTGCTGCATTTGCAAACCAAAAAAAAAAAGAGTTAATATATAAATTTTCCAAAAAAAAATTGCATACTTTTAGGTAAATTCATAAAATTTTATATCATTCTATAGAAATTTAATTTACCATTCTATACAAATAATAACATACATATATATTGTTATGAATTCTGATGTATTATCTTTTTATATAATTAACCATTTTTGATCTATTGTTTGAAACACATACACAGACAGATATAAGTACATACAAGCTGATTTTAAACTTTAGTAAATGATTATAAACTTAACTAGTATAAGACAAATATAAATTTACAAGTTATTTTAATAATTTATTCTTTTAATTAAATAATAATCTTTATACAATTATTTTAAAAATTAATATGTAGTATAATAATATAAGGTATGAAAGGGTTAATTGAATTTCGATGTTCATTGGATTCAGTGTGATAATCCTGACTACTGAATTTTTAAAAATATATAAAGAAAATTTTGGTACATATAAATACTCAATTCTTACACAAAAAAAAAACACTTTTAAACTTCAAAAATATCTTATAGATATTTTATATACTAGTATATATATGTATGTGCTAGTAAATATATATATAGGTAAATGGTTTTTATTTTTTTGTTTTAAATAATAGTTAAAACCAGGAAATCACGATTTGATCACTTTTCATAGTAACCGTTTTTGCTGTTTTTTTTTTGTTAACTATATGATTTGTTTTTAAGTTTTTTTTTTTTTTCTTATTATTTTCTCTAAGATGAAAACAAAAACTAAAAATAGCTATAAATAAAAATAAAAAACAAAAAACAACAAAAAAAAAAAAACGCGTTTAATATGTCAATTTAAATGTCGTCTATTCTTTATACACATTATATAAATTTTGTATTATATAATTTATAAGTATGTAAATCTAATATACCTAATATATATATATTTAAAACAATTTTTAAGACTTAAATATACCGTTTAAAAATAATTATTAATTATATGTACCGTTATATATAATATAATTATATAATTATATGAACTAAAGTCAATTATGCCTCCTCTTAAACAATTCCAACGTAACACCAGAGGAGCAGCAAGTGTCTCATTTCTACACCGTGGAAATTCCAAGATGGTTTAAAACTGGTTATGGAAACTCATTTGTCGTGAGAACTGCTAAAATGTGGAACATGCTTCCATCTAATGTGTTCCCCTTTTCTAATAATGTCCCATACTACAACTTGCATAAATTCAAAACGAATCTTTTTAGATTCATTTCCAACCTACCTCCTAATTCCCCTCTAATATCCTACTTTCCTTCCCTTTCCAACTAAACCTACATATTATGTATACAGGAATCCATTCCTAGTGTTTAGTTAGCGTGTAAAAAAAAAATATATATATGTATATTAAAAATTATGATCTCACGGACAACAGCTATAAACGCTGAACATTTATTACTGCATCTTTTAAAGTAATATTTTGAATATTATGTATTAATCACATTTTGTCTATTAAACTACAAAAGCTAATGATTTTATATTTATTTGACTATTGAATATAATATATATATATCTTATAATATATATATATGTATAATATATAAGGTAAGGTTCCTAATATATTTCAAGCAAAAAAAAAATACAAAACACAAAATTACTACTAAATAGTGGTTATTTTTAATGCTGATGATATTTTATTATTATTTTTATATATTTTGTTATTGTTGTTGTTATTCTTTTCTTATTTGCTGGTTAGTCAAAAAAAAAAAAAAAAAAAACAAAAATAAAAAATAAAAACAAACATTCTCTAAAAAAAAAAAATAAAAACACTAAAATGATTCAATAAATTTTAATTTTTGTTATGGTATGCTTTTTTTTTTTTTGTTTTTATTTTTTTTATTTTTTTTTTTTGTTTTTATTTTTTTTTTTCGCGTTTCTAACGAAAAAACCTTGAAATTACGTTGCATTTTATTCTTATTATTATTATTATTATTGTTTTTTTTTTTTAAGTTCTATCAGAGTTATATGAGATACGCTCTATACTCACCGTTTATCTTTTTCGTTCGTATTACAGTAACGATAATATCGCAAAAAAAATGTAGAAAAAAAAAAAAAAAAAAAAAAAAAACACCATTAAAGAAAAGCTTTTTGAGGGTAAAAGAGAAAAAAAAAAAACAAAACAAAATAAACAAATAATATGTGAGAAAATTTTTAAAATTAAAAAAAAAAAAAAGATAAAATTCTCATATATATATATACATTTCTACAATATTACATAAATTGATTAATATCTCTGAACTGACATTTATAAGATAAAAATAAAAAATTAAAGTATCTTAAGATGTATTTAACAATCACAATAAGCTTTTCATATTAATTTATTTTTTTCTTTTATGAGCATGTAATATTTTTATTGTCTGTCCATTAATATATTGTCTGGGATATATTCGATTTTTTTTCCATTTAGCTCCTCTACTATAATGAAATATAGTATAAGAACATGATTTAGATTTTGAATTTTATATCTGTATTTATCTAAGATATGAAATGTTCAGAAGTTATAAAAATCAAAGTTTTCTTAATGTACTTCTCATTTATGATAAAATATTTTTAATATTAAACCATTTTCTGGAGTTTTTCTTCAGATCATAATTGACTTCTGATTAATTTTATCATAAAATTATCTATTCTCATGATTTTTACTTTCTTATACAAATATTTATTTTGATACAAAAATGTTTTCATTTGGGACTCAGGATTTCTATGTTTATTAATACAAACTCTTATGCATTTTCTTTCGAAATTTACGTAGTTTTTCCATTAAACTTTCACTAATGTTGTGTCATATATAGGTAAACCATAAATCTGTTAAAAATGTTTGCATATTTTAAGGGGTAAAAAGAAGTTTTCATATTCTTTCGGTTCTGTCGATTGATAAAAAAAATTCTTGTAGCTCTCTGTAAAATAGACAGGATGCAGATCTGTATATTCAAAATTATATATATAAAATAGTAAATATATGTTTAATTTATTATTTAAGTTACCTTATCATAAAACATTTTTTCAATATTCTTTTTTTATTTTTTTTTTTCAATATTACTTAAATCTTCAATATTACTAAGATCGAATATATATAGATCTCATGTTCCTTAGGTTGATACGCCAGGTAATTAACCACTACGCTATTGGGTTCTTTTTCACTAAATTATTAAACGTTATTCGAAAATTAAACTTTCTTAATTAATTTGCATACTTTTAGGGGTTTAATAATATTTTAAATAATAAAGATCTTTTGATTTACCTTAGATTACTTTTCTAATATATCAAATCTAATATATTCTTTAGTCACTAGATTATGTGTCTGGGATAACATTTCTGATGCTCTGAAAGTTGTCTCATAGTTTGAAGATCTGTTTAAAGATTATTTGATTCCCAAAAACCAGAATTCGTGGTAAAAGTGGTTTTCTGTGATTGACATATGCTTAGATAATTGTCCAGAATCTTGTAATAAATCTATATCTGTAATGATTTTCTAAAATTAGCATGTGTTATAAACGTTTTTAGAATACTGAGAATATATTTTTAAAATTTCAGTTTTTAAACTTTACATTAAAAAAAAAAAAATAAGTTAATAAAATATTATAATATATATATATACATATAGACATACAACCGTTGGGTATCAATTATTTTTGATATTGTTTACATTTCATATCTGATTTGATATTATATACAGGGTGTATAATATAAATATTTTTTTTTTTTTGAAGTTTAATTAGAATGGATACAATATGTCTACGACAGATCTGAAAACTTTATATATAGTTGTATAATTTATGCATATATATGTATGTATACCTTCATATGTTTTTTTTTGTATACTTTTATATATATAAACATCAAAACAACAAAAATGGTGATCAAAGTAAAATTAACATAAGTATATGTTGTATATATATATACATATATAACATTGATTTTATTTTTTTTTAAAGGTGAGAGGGAGTTTCTTTATCGTTTTTTTTTTGTCAGAATTTCATGGGAAAAAATTGCATTCTGTTTTTTTTTTTTTTTTTTTTTTTTTTAAAAGAGAGAGAATATATTAAAAAAAAAATTTACCTGTATATTTTAAATTTTGTATATATATAATTATATATTATATACATATAACAGATTTATACAATTTGTATAACGTATCCATTATATGTATAAATCATTATAAGTATATACATACAAACAAATATATGTTTAATGTAATAAGCTTTAATTTTATATTAAGTTTATGTATAATTGTTTGTATATTTAAAAAAGTTTGTATATATATAAATATTACCTGTATATATGATTACTAGTTATAAAACAAAAACTTGTACTTACTAATTAAAGTATTAAATACATAAAAATGAATTATTAATTTTTTTTTTTTATTTTTTAGTATTTTTTCTATTCCAAAATGTTTAATTAAATTCAATGTAAAACAAGAATGTAAATACGGAAACTTTTATTCTTATTCGTTTTTCTTCTTTAATCTTTTATTTAAATTTACAACAGTTTTTTTTTTTTTTTATTTAATTTATTATTTTTTTTATTAAAAATCAATAAAAATTAACAAAAAAAAAGAAATATCGATAGCAATTAATTTGAAAATATAAGCAGGGTTGTGTGAAAGATCAAAAGATTTTGAAGTTTCACATTTTTATGATTTGATGATAAACAGTTTATTGGAATTGTGACAGCTGACGAATTATGACAATGTCAAAAAGTTTAATTTTTCACAAATAGGTGCATACTATAAAAAATATTAGAATCTGAGTTAATATTAAAAATTAATTTCATATTATTCTTAGGTAGTTTTACAATCCAACCGATTGAACAAGCTTTACAATACCAGGCCCTAGTCGAGATAACTTTATTATATCTTTGGAATAAGTACTTATATGTAATCATTTATAGTATTAAAAAGTCTCCGTATCTTGGGAATCAGAAGAATACAATTCTGGACTGATATTATTGAAAATGTGCTTCGAAGTAAAACGATTAAAAGTTGAAATCCAATGTAATAAATGATTTCTATTTTAGTTTTTCTAACAAGATCGAACTCTCGATTTTTATAAATAAATTAATTATCTTGAACTACTAATTAAGTACAATGTCTTTATTGAAAGGGAATGACAGGAAAGTGGGGCGTTGAAAACAGGTTTAGTAAATTTTTTTGAACACACTAAAGATTTTTCGAAAAAAAATAGTGCTGTATATAAGATTTAGTACACGTGTCAATATAGAAGTGCTACTTAGGACTGAGAATGTCCTAAACCCCATATATTTTTCAAAAAAAAATTCTATCACACAACTTATAAAAAACTAAACTTTATAAAATCAATTTTAACCCTTAAAATGTAGTACATCCCTGAAATTTTGATTTTCGAAAATGATTATTACAAAATTTTACTTACACAATCCTTACTTTTTTTTCAATAATATTTTTCAAAAATAGAAGCTTTGACGATGGACAGATTGACAGTGTGAATAAGCCAATTTTCTATTGAATTAAAAAAAAATTGCTAATAGCTTGCATATTATATTGATTGGGATTTTTTAAATATTTTTTAATTGAATATAAATTGCAAATTATTGCAAATTAATTAAAATAAAACATTTAGTTAAGTTGTAATATCAATGTAAAGAGTTGGTATATGTAATTAATCTGTATTATGCAGTCTCTGATGATATATTAATATAAAAAAATTACAAATAGTTGATTATATACATTGAAATATATAATGTACAAGTACATACATATTTAATTAATTTATTAATACAGAAATTCAATAAAGTATATATATGTAATAAGAATCTCAAAATTTTCAAAGAAGAACATATTTAATAAGATGAATACTCTAAAGTTGCGAGTATTTTTATATAAAAATTTGTAATTCCTTTAAAATTATATTTTATTTTGATTGAAGAATGCAGGAATCCATTGGGATATCATAATAAATCTTTTTGGATCATAGATCATGGTTCAGAGAGAGATATATGGGTTCAACTAAAACTGAGTTGGTTTCATCTCATTATTATAAGTTAGGGAGTCGATAACGTACCTCTTTCAAGTGCGGTGTTATAAAAATTTTATTATTTTAAGATCAATAAGTGCCTGAGATCAATGGGTGATTAGATCAACGCGGACTGATAGCGCAATATGTAATATTAAGCACATTAATTGAAAATATAAAAATTTTCACAAATTTATTTAAAAACATATCTTGCAAGTTTCAAGTATTAGAAAATTTTTTAATATATTGTCAATTTATAAGATTCTCTAAGATACATTATATTGTATTATATATTAAAGTTAATACATATATAAAGCATTAATTACTGTGTATATATATATATATATATCTAGTATTAGATTTATAATTTTTATCAGGAATTTTATATAAATTTGAAACTCTTTATTCTTAAAGCAATTTAATAATATTACATTATAATTACATATTATATAATAATTATTTGGGAAATACATTTTCTACTTTAAAATTATATTAAACAATCAATTATTGTATTTAAATTCTATTAAAGTCTTTATCAAATTTAAACTTTTAACTAATATTTAATAGAAATAATAAATAGTACTTATTTGAAGTCTGATTATTTAGTTTATGAAATGGTATATAAAATTTTAAATTTTAGTAATGATTCATGAATTTTCATCTTTGCTTTTTCTAAAGTCACTATAGGTTCATCTATTGCAGTTTGGATACATTTAAGGAATTATTAATTAAAAAATAAAATTCCAATCATTTATTATACCCTTTATAGTAGTTGAAAATAAGATCACATGGTATTATTTCTCATAAAATATAAAGAAAAACACCTCTGGCGAGGGGAGTGAGGAGCTTTATTAAATATATAAATCGCAAAGCCTTTATCTAATATATAAATTAATATATAAATCTCTAATTAGAATCATTTATCTCAAAAAGGAATAGTACATGAATAAAAAAAATTTTGCCTATAAGTAGGCAATTTTTTAAATTATATTTTATAATTTTTCATCTGTCAATATTATGGTTTCAATTTTATTTTTTAGTGCTAACTGTTAAACTGTTAGTCTAATAAGTCTGTCTATACCATAGGCACATTTTGGAACTGGGAGGAAATATTATATTTTTATTATTAGAATTAATCTTAATGAATTCCACATACAATTTAAATATGAGATAGTACTAGGCCATATAACATGTAGAAACGTTTTAGATTTTCAAAAGGTGCAATTCAATTTTTGTTTAAATTGTAATATTATTCAATTAAATTATTTGTTTATATATTGTTATATTAATGTATTTTTTATTAAAGATATATAATTATCAATTATTGATTAAAACATTGATTTGAACCCAATGGTGAATGGCCAATTAAATGAAATAGTTGGTCAGTTATTCATTGTAGGTGGTTTACAATTACTTAAGCGGTTATCCTTGATCAAATATTGCATTCTGAAGCCAGTAGTAATACTTTTTACATTAAATCCTCATTAGAATATCAAAATATTTATATATATTATAATTAATTTTCTTATATTTATAATTAATTTAATTTATAATTAACTTTTTTTTTTATTTATTTTTAGTTCCTGTTTGCCAAAAAAGATGGAGATATTTACGGGATTATTTTGTACGTCAATTGCATATGTCTAAAACAGATAATAAAAAATCATATTGGGCATTATTTGAACGTATGTTATTTTTAGCACCATTTTCAACACGAAAAGCACGTGTTAATACATCACAAAGTGAATGTTGTTCAACAACAACAACAACAGCACAACAATTACAACAACAATTAACAATACCAACACAAACAACAAATATAATACCATCATTAAATAGAAAACGTCGAAAACGTTCATCAACAAGTGCAATATTAAAATTAAAAAATTGGGATATGGATTATAATAATAGTAGTAATATTAATAATAATAATAACAATAATATTTTATCAGTATCAAGTAGTAGTTCAAATGCCGGTTTAGATGAATTTAACAGTTTTGATTATTTAAATTTATATCAAGCACAATTTGGTTATGCTGATAATGCTGCCCTATTACAATTACAACAAAAACAATTAAATACATTTCATAATAATTTAGATGATCGATTATCACATAGTTTACCATTAGAAATTCAAATTCGATCACCATCTATTGAACTTAATAATAATGTTAGTTGTTATGGTAGTGGTAGCGGTGGTGGAGGTGCTGGTGGTGGTGCTTGTGGTGCAATTAATAGTAATATAACAACTAATATATCAAAGAGAACACCTATGTCTGAAGAAGGAATAAGTGGAATAGAAGGAATAGGAAATATAGAAGAACGAAATATAAATGAATCAATAGAAACACAAAATTTAGAGAATATGGCAACATCATCAGTATTAAATGATACACAAAATTTAATTGGTTATAATTTAGTATCAACTTCAACAAATAATAATAATAATGATAGCTCAAATAATAATAATAATAATAATATTGATAATAGATTAATATCACATAATTTTAATTTAAGAAATAATAAAAATTATCTTTTAAATAATATTAATAATAATAATATGGATACAAATACTAGATTAACAAATTTTTTAACAAATTTACAAAATTCAGCATTATTAGCTGTTGAAAGTCATTATAGTAATTCAGAAAAATCACCAAACCCAATACAACATAATTCAAATGATGATGAAAAATATCATAATTATACAAAATATAATACAATATCAAATAATAATAATAATAATATTAATAGTAATAATAATAATATAAATAATAATATTAATAATATAAATAAAAATAATAATGACAATAATAATATTAATAATAATAATGAACATAATAATGATCATAATAATGATGTAATAATAAATGAAGCTGAAGATTTAAGAAAAACTGTATATAAAAAAAATTCAATTAAATTAAAAAAACGTTCAACAATAATAAAAAAACGTAAAAAAAATGATATATTAAATGAATTATTAGGTATTATAAAAAAATCTGAACAAATAAATAGCTGTGATGAACATGATTATTTTTTTCGTAGTTTATTAAATAGTGTACGAAAAATTGATGAAAATTTAATAATACCATTTCGTACAGAAATTTTAAAAACTGTTATGAAATTTCGTGAAATGAGTAATAATAATAATATTCATAATAATAATCATAATAATAATGATAATACGAATATTAATTGTAATAATAAAAATAATCGTAATAATGATGGCACAAATACTTCTAGTAACAATAATATTAATAATAATAATCAAATAGATCGAAGTAATAATAATAAAAATGAAAGTAATAATGACAATAATCAACAATTTAATACAATTATTAATTCAGATACA
Organism: Dolichopus griseipennis; assembly: GCA_963082915.1. Classification (NCBI taxonomy): domain Eukaryota; kingdom Metazoa; phylum Arthropoda; class Insecta; order Diptera; family Dolichopodidae; genus Dolichopus; species Dolichopus griseipennis. The sequence continues at coordinate 78,704,032 of OY720445.1, read as the reverse complement.
TATAATGATGATGAAGATGTTGTTATTATTGATACAGGAGAAACAAATTGGAGGCAAAAATTAAAACGTTATTAAATTTTATAATATATTTTTTAAAATTTAATTTTACTTACTATATATAATATATTATTTAATTTTGTTAATTAATTTAAAATTTAATTTAAAAAAAAAAAAAAAGTATAGTACAAAATTTTTTTTTTATAAAAAACAAAAACATATGTAATTTAACATATATATATAAATATATATATATATATATATATATATATTGTATAAAAGAAGATGTTGTAAGTGATAAAATTTGTTTTTTAATAATGTGGTAAAATATATATATATATATATATATATATATATATATATATAAAATGTATGAGCAAAACATATATTAACAAAAAGTTCCCAAAAAATATGTGAAAGTATTATAGTAGTAATTAATAAATAATTTAATTTTTTTTTAATATTTTTTTTTTAAGTATTTAAAATTGATGTAAATAAAAAATTTTTATATATAAATATAATATTTATAATACATATATATATATATATATTTTATATTTTTTTATATAATTATAAATTAATATGATTGAAAGTTATATTTAGTTTTTTTTTTTTTTTTTTATTTTATTTTATTGAAAAATTATAGTTTTGAAAAATGTGGAGTGATGAAAAATATAGCAGATTAACCCTAAAATACCAAAGAAAGTTTCAAGTTCTCATTAAGATAAATCTTTTTTTCGATTAAGATTTCCGTAGTTTTCTAACTTTTTTTAACTGGTCGCTTTACTCTTATAAAATTCAATCCAAGAAATAATATTTAGTATGTACCTAAAAATTAAAATGCTAACCTATTTTGAGTAGACCTGAAATGTTGGAGCACCTGAAAGTTCTTATTAAATTTTACTTATTAAGCTGATATGGGTTAAAATTGAATCGCAATTAAATTGGTACAATCAACGAATAGCATTTTTATACCAGTTTAAAATTAATTGGTTATATGATTTATAAATGACTACTGAAAGTTTGGAAATATTTCTTTTTAGGAGAGCATCACGCCGAAACGGGTTAATTTATCGTAATTAAATTTAAGTAGTGAACTCTTTTGTGAAATTTAAATAATTCAACCACAGTTTAACTATTTTATTATTAATTAAGTATGTTTAAATAAAACGCGAATACTTTGTTTTATTTTATTTTTTTTATTAATTAATTTACTAGTATTAAAATACAAGGAATTCTTAGTTTTTTATAAAAATATATTTTATTATCTTAAATGTCTTAAGACCAAAACTAAATTGAATTGTCTTTGACAATTATTACATTTATATAGTGTAAAAATTACCTACGTTGGTCTTTTAATAATATAATTTATTATTCTTATTCTAGTTTAGAAGGTTCTTATTCTAGTTTTAGTACAGTTACAACATTTATATTTAAATTTGGTTCATTTCTTATTATTACAATATTCATATTTTATATTTCTGTTATTCTAATTTTAGTATTTACTTCTGGCATTCTTATTATTGTTTATAAGGGAAAAAATGCATGCAATGCATGCAATGCATTTTTACCAAAAAATGTATTTATAGTATGTATAGAATCATATTGGAATATTCAATTTGGAAATCGGTAATGAAAGAATTTAGTTTATTAGGTCACAAATATTTAACATGTGTTTGTTTTGTTAATGAACATTTGTGTTTGAACTCTATAGGAGGTATTTAATGTGATTTATATAATATGAAATATTTAGTATAAATAAAATTTGTTTATGAAGGAGGTAAAACAATAATGTTATATTTATATGATTCTTTGAGTAGGTAAACATTATCTTTAGATAATGGACCGTAATGTAACTTTTAACCACCCAAAACAGGAGACGATGAAAAAAAAAATGGAATATGTTTAAAAACTTAAAACGAACCTTAGGTCGCAACAGGTTAAACATGTCAGAATAATTCAAGTATATGGGAAAATAATCTTTTACTTCTAATTAAAGGTGGTGTCGAGAGAATCAATTTTTTTTTGACTTTCAACTTAAGTCGATTTGAGTCAACTATCGGTGTCGGGGAAATCAATTTGTGTTGTTTAAAGTCGTCTGAGTCGACTTTGAAATTCAAATACATTTTTGTGTTTGAAATTACATTATGGCATTGGCGTTGTTTATGTTTAAATCTATTCTGTTAAATTTATTCTGTTATTGGCGTTGTTTGTGTTTAAAAATTTAAAGAAAAATTAAAATGAGTAATTTAGAAAGGTAAATAAAGATAAATAATTTATATAAATATGAAAATTTTTATTTATTATTTTCAGAAAAAAATGTTTCAGCAACAGGAAACAATTAGAAAAATTAATCAATCTAATGGAAGCAACCACAAAAAACTCATTGCAAAAATTATTAGTAGTAAATATAATGCAGCACAAAATAAACCGTCTAAAAACTAAAAAAAAATTTTCATTCAAATGTTTAAATTATTTTTATAATACTGACATTTCTGTTGTCAAAAAATCAAAATTGAAACAACTTGATTCAATTAATTGAAACTAATTCAATTGACTTAGCCGACACCTAGGGAAATTTTTGAGTGGAATTGAAAAATGTCAAAATCAGTTGAATTGATTCTCCCGACACCACCTTAAATTTAGATAAACTTTACCTATAGGTTATGACAGCAATTTTGCGGATATATAAAAGGTTAAAATTAGAGTTACAGCGCTGTACATTAAAACAAAAGAGTTACAGGATTCTATACTAAAGTTTTCAAAGTGGTAATACTCCTTAGTTAATATAATTGTAAATTAAAAATTATAAAAAATATCTATAGTTGTACAGAATTTTAAAATATTTAAAAAATGACAAAAAAAAAATCAACATATGTTCATATAAAGACATGTTAAAATATGGTAAAATAAATTTACCAGATATCAGATGTAAAATATAGTTAGTTTTTGTTTTTCCTAAGAAATATTAATTTTAATTAAAAGACAGCTATTACTAAGTGAAGAATAACAATTTTTAATTGAAGCAAACGATTAATTTTTTAAATAAATTAAATTTTAATTCTTTCTGAAAGTTTTAAATTTAATTGATAGTTGTTGTAGATTTTTCCAGTTTTCAAATCTACAGCAATAATAACTTTTAAAAACAATAGGGAATCTAAAAATCGTTTAATAATCAATATGTGAGTAATCTTTTGCGTAAAATTTGCATAAAGAATAATCTTTGCGTAGACGGACGTACGGATATAAATATCTAAATCGTTTTACTTGATGCGTATCCGATCCGTACATAGAGTCTATATCCATCATGCCTAGATTGGATGGCATCCTTTTTAGTTTAAACTATTTAATCTTATCTTCTGATAATCATAAGAACAATGGTAAAATAAACATTTTTTTAAATCCTTTCCGTATTTACCTAATTCTCCGAAAAATTTTAAATTACGTATGCTAAGCGCCCATATGTATTTTATAATGATAAGAGTGCTTATGGGTTAAATAAATATTTACATGCGTAATATAGTTACGTATCCTTTTTAAACACTAGTTTATGGCACTGAACGACTTTTTGTTGTTTTTATTTATTTTAATTATAATTTATACATATGTGTACTCTTGTGCAACCTTAAATATGAAGAAACCCTATTTCTGTTCCCACAGTGTATTAACAAAGAGATCTAAGTATAAGTAAAAACAATTGAATTCACAAGAGAAATTTGTTGCCTTCACAACATGTGTTAAAACTTTGTAACTGGACCACTAAACCTTTCTTTAAGAATGTGGTCTAATTTTTTATAGCACTTAATAGTAATACACTACAAAATTTATAACTTATCATCACAGTATGTTAAATAAAAAGTATGTATATAAATATGCAAACATATTTGTATTAATTTGTATCTTATCGTAAAAGAATGTGATAAAAATAGTTTTAGATTTTCAGTAAGATATGGTACCTACTTGGTATGGTAAGTTGGTACTATGATACTTGGGTATAATAAGTTGATTTTTATGAAAAAAATTTCATTTGCTCAAAAATATTTTCAGGTAAAACCAACAAAATCTATATATGAACCCTTATTCTTATAGGTATGTAGTTTGTAGCACTATTGCTATTAGTTTTAAACTATAATGTACATATTTTTGTTATATAAAAATGCGTCTTTTAAATATAGCTATAATTTAATCTTATGATGTTATATGGTATGTTTGAAATTTATAAAATTATTAAATGTTAAAATTATTATCAAAAATAGCCATTTACTATTGCATACTTTACAAATGTAATTCGATTCTCGTGTAAAATGTTCCAAAATGTATTAACTCGTTTCTCGAAAAAATAAAGCAGTCCTTGCAATAGCAAGTATTTCAAATAGACAGC
>OY720445.1:78377125-78699454 GCA_963082915.1 Dolichopus griseipennis | reverse complement strand
AGTTAATATTAAAAATTAATTTCATATTATTCTTAGGTAGTTTTACAATCCAACCGATTGAACAAGCTTTACAATACCAGGCCAAGTCGAGACTACTTTATTATATCTTTGGAATAAGTACTTATATGTAATCATTTATAGTATTAAAAAGTCTCCGTATCTTGGGAATCAGAAGAATAGAATTCTGGACTGATATCATTGAAAATATGCTTTGAAGTAAAACGATTAAAATTTGAATTCAATGTAATAAATGATTTCTATTTTAGTTTTGCTAACAAGATCGAACTCTCGATTTTTATAAATAAATTAATTATTTTGAACCACTAATTAAGTACAATGTCTTTATTGAAAGGGAATGACAGGGAAGTGTTGAAGACAGGTTTAGTAAATTTTTTTGAACACACTAAAAATTATTCAAAAAAAAATTGTGCTGTATATAAGATTTAGTACACTTGTCAATATAGAAGTGCTACTAAGAAGTGAGAATGTCCTAAACCCAATATATTTTTCCAAAAAAATTCTATCGAACAACAAATAAAAATCTAAACTTTATAAATCAATTTTAACCTTAAAATGTATAGTACATCCCTGAAATTTCTATTTTCGGAATTGATTATTACAAAATTTTTCTTACATAACCCTTACTTTTTTTTCAATAATATTTTTCAAAGATAGAAGCTTCAACGATGGACAGATTGACAGTGTGAAACTAATAAGCAAATTTTCTCTTGAATTAAAAAAAAATTGCTAATAGCTTGCATATTATATTGATTGGGATTTTTTAAATATTTTTTAATTGAATATAAATTGCAAATTATTGCAAATTAATTAAAATAAAACATTTAGTTAAGTTGTAATATCAATGTAAATAATTGGTATATGTAATTAATCTGTATTATGGAGTTTATGATGATATATTAATATAAAAAAATACAAATAGTTGATTATATACATTGAAATATATAATGTACATACATATTTAATTAATTTATTAATACAGAAATTCAATAAAGTATATATGTAATATGAATATCAAAATTTTCAAAGAAGAACATATTTAATAAGATGAATACTCTAAAGTTGCGAGTACTTTTATATAAAAATTTGTAATTCCTTTAAATTAAATTCCTTTAAATTAAATTATATTTTATTTTGATTGAAGAATGCAGGAGTCCATTGGGATATCTTAATAAATCTTTTTGATCATAGATCATGGTTCAGAAAGGTTGAGTTATGCTTAAAGTGATATGGGTTCATCTCTTTATTATACATCAGGGAATCGATAACGAACTTAGCTCAAGTGCGGTATTATAAAAAATTTTATTATTTTAAGATCAATAAGTGCCTGAGATCAATGGGTGATTAGATCAACGCGGACTGATAGTGTAATATGTAATATTAAGCACATTAATTGAATTTATAAAAATTTTCACAAATTTATTTAAAAACATATATTGCAAGTTTTAAGTATTAAAAATATTTTAATATATTGTCAATTTATAAGATTCTCTAAGATACATTAGATTGTATTATATATTAAATATATACATATATAAAATATTAATTACTGTGTATATATATATCTAGTATTAGATTTATAATTTTTTTGGGAATTTTATCTAACTCTTTGAAACTCTTTTGAAACTCTTTATTTTTAAAGCAATTTAATAATATTATACTAAGATTACATATAATATAATTGTATAATAATTATTTGGGAAATACCTTTTCTACTATACAATTATATTAAACAATCAATTATTGTATTTAAATTCTATTAAGGTCTTTATCCAATTTAAACTTTTAACTAATATTTAATAGAAATAATAAATAGTACTTATTTGAAATTTTGTTATTTAGTTTATTAAATGGTATAAAATAATAAATTCATAAATTTTCATCTTTATTCTTTCTAAATCCACTATAGGTTCATCTATTTATTTAAGGAATCATGAATTAAGAAATAAAATTCAAAGCCATTATTATACACCATAAAGGGTGGTAGTTGAAAATAAGATCTCATGGTATTATTTCTCATTAAATATAAAAACAAAAACCTCTGGGGGAGCGGGCTTTATTTCAAGGACTTTTATCTAAAGACGATATATATTAAATATATAAATCGCAAAGCCTTTATCTAATATATAAATTAATATATAAATCTCTAATTAGAATCATTTATCTCAAAAAGGAATAGTACATGAATAAAAAAAATTTGCCTATAAGTAGGCAATTTTTTTTAAATAATATTTCATAATTTTTCATCTGTCAATTATGGTGTCAATTTTATTTTTTAGTGCTAACTGTAATACTGTAAGTCTAATAAGTTTGCCTATACCATAGGCACATTTTGGAACTGGAGGAAATATTATATTTTTATTATTAGAATTAATCTTAATGAATTCCACATACAATTTAAATATGAGATAATACTAGGCCTTATAACATGTAGAAACGTTTAGATTTTCAAAAGATGCAATTCAATTTTTGTTTAAATTGTAATATTTTGTATTTGAGTTATATGGCATTCTTTATCTGTGAGTTATATTATTCAATTAAATTATTTGTTTATATATTGTTATATTAATGTATTTTTTATTTAATATATATAAATACCAAATATTATATGACCAAATATTTCATTCTGGAGCCAGTAGTAATATTTGTTACATTAAATCCTCATTAGAATATTAAAATCTTTATATATATTATACATATATATTTTATATACAATTAATTATAATTAACTTTTTTTTTTATTTATTTTTAGTTCCTATTTGCCAAAAAAGATGGAGATATTTACGGGATTATTTTGTACGTCAATTGCATATGTCTAAAACAGATAATAAAAAATCATATTGGGCATTATTTGAACGTATGTTATTTTTAGCACCATTTTCAACACGAAAAGCACGTGTTAATACATCACAAAGTGAATGTTGTTCAACAACAACAACAACAACAGCACAACAATTACAACAACAATTAACAATACCAACACAAACAACAAATATAATACCATCATTAAATAAAAAACGTCGAAAACGTTCATCAACAAGTGCAATATTAAAATTAAAAAATTGGGATATGGATTATAATAATAGTAGTAATATTAATAATAATAATAATAACAATAATATTTTATCAGTATCAAGCAGTAGTTCAAATGCCGGTTTAGATGAATTTAACAGTTTTGATTATTTAAATTTATATCAAGCACAATTTGGTTATGCTGATAATGCTGCCCTATTACAATTACAACAAAAACAATTAAATACATTTCATAATAATTTAGATGATCGATTATCACATAGTTTACCATTAGAAATTCAAATTCGATCACCATCTATTGAACTTAATAATAATGTTAGCTGTTATGGTAGTGGTAGCGGTGGTGGTACTTGTGGTGCAATTAATAGTAATATAACAACTAATATATCAAAGAGAACACCTATGTCTGAAGAAGGAATAAGTGGAATAGAAGGAATAGGAAATATAGAAGAACGAAATATAAATGATTCAATAGAAACACAAAATTTAGAGAATATGGCAACATCATCAGTATTAAATGATACACAAAATTTAATTGGTTATAATTTAGTATCAACTTCAACAAATAATAATAATGATAGCTCAAATAATAATAATAATAATATTGATAATAGATTATTATCACATAATTTTAATTTAAGAAATAATAAAAATTATCTTTTAAATAATATTAATAATAATAATATGGATACAAATACTAGATTAACAAATTTTTTAACAAATTTACAAAATTCAGCATTATTAGCTGTTGAAAGTCATTATAGTAATTCAGAAAAATCACCAAACCCAATACAACATAATTCAAATGATGATGAAAAATATCATAATTATACAAAATTTAATACAATATCAAATAATAATAATAATATTAATAGTAATAATAATAATATTAATAATATAAATAAAAATAATAATGACAATAATAATGATAATATTAATAATAATAATAATGATCATAATAATGATGTAATAATAAATGAAGCTGAAGATTTAAGAAAAACTGTATATAAAAAAAATTCAATTAAATTAAAAAAACGTTCAACAATAATAAAAAAACGTAAAAAAAATGATATATTAAATGAATTATTAGGTATTATAAAAAAATCTGAACAAATAAATAGCTGTGATGAACATGATTATTTTTTTCGTAGTTTATTAAATAGTGTACGAAAAATTGATGAAAATTTAATAATACCATTTCGTACAGAAATTTTAAAAACTGTTATGAAATTTCGTGAAATGAGTAATAATAATAATATTCATAATAATAATAATCATAATAATAATGATAATACGAATATTAATTGTAATAATAAAAATAATCGTAATAATGATGGCACAAATACTTCTAATAACAATAATATTAATAATAATAATCAAATAGATCGAAGTAATAATAATAAAAATGAATGTAATAATGACAATAATCAACAATTTAATACAATTATTAATTCAGATACATATAATGATGATGAAGATGTTGTTATTATTGATACAGGAGAAACAAATTGGAGGCAAAAATTAAAACGTTATTAAATTTTATAATATATTTTTAAAAATTTAATTTTAATATACATAATATTAAATTACTTACTATATGTATAATATATAATTTAATTTTGTTAATTAATTTAAAATTTAATTTAAAAAAAAAAAAAGTATAGTACAAAATTTTTTTTTTATAAAAAACAAAAACATATGTAATTTAACATATATATATTATATATATATATATATATATATATATATATATTGTATTAAAGAAGATGTTGCAAGTGATAAAATTTGTTTTTTAAGTATGTGGTAAAATGTATATATATATATATATATATATATATATATATATATATATAAAATGTATGTGCAAATTATATACAAATTATATATATATATATATATATACATATAAAAAATATTAACAAAAAGTTCCCAAAAAATATGTGAAAGTATTATAGTAGTAATTAATAAATAATTTAATTTTTTTTTAATATTTTTTTTTTTAAGTATTTAAAATTGATGTAAATAAAAAATTTATATATAAATATAATATTTATAATACATATATATATATATTTTATATTTTTTTATATAATTATAAATTAATATGATTGAAAGTTATATTTAGTTTTTTTTTTTTTTTTTTATTTTATTTTATTGAAAAATTATAGTTTTGAAAAATGTGGAGTGATGAAAAATATAGCAGATTAACCCTAAAATGCCAAAGAAAGTTTCAAGTTCTCATTAAGATAAATCTTTTTTTCGATTAAGATTTCCGTAGTTTTCTAATTTTTTTTAACTGGTCGCTTTACTCTTATAAAATTCAATCCAAGAAATAGTATTAAGTATGTACCAAAAATGCTACATTGTTGCGAGTAGACCTGAAATGTTGGAGCACCTGAAAGTTCTTATTAAATTTTATATATTAAGCTGATATGGGTTAAAATTGAATCGCAATTAAATTGGTACAATCAACGAATAACATTTTTATACCAGTTTAAAATTAATTGGCTATATGATTTATTAATGACTACTGAAATTTTGGAAATATTTTTTTTTAGGAGAGCATCACGCCGAAACGGGTTAATTTATCGTAATTAATATGAAAAGTACTGAACTCTTTTGTAAAATTTAAATAAATCAACCACAGTTTAACAATTTTATTATTAATTAAGTATGTTTAAATAAAACGCGAATACTTTGTTTTATTTTATTTTTATTATTAATTAATTTACTAGTATTGAAATACTAGGAATTCTTAAATTTCTTAAATGTCTTAAGACCAAAACTGAATTGAATTGTCTTTGACAATTCTTACATTTATATAGTGTAAAAATTACCTACGTTGGTCTTTTAATAATATAATTTATTATTCTTATTCTAGTTTAGAAGGTTCTTATTCTAGTTTTAGTACAGTTACAACATTTATATTTAAATTTGGTTCATTTCTTATTATTACAATATTCATATTTTATATTTCTGGTATTCTAATTTTAGTATTTACTTCTGGCATTCTTATTATTGTTATTAAAGGAAAAAATGCATTTATAGTATTGCATTTTTACCAAAAAATGTATTTATAGTATGTATTGAATCATATTGGAATATTCAATTTGGAAAGCGGTAATGAAAGAATGTAGTTTATTAGGTCACAAATATTTAACATGTGTTTGTTTTGTAAATGAACACTTGTGTTTGAACTCTATATGGGGTATTTAATGTAATTTATATTATATGAAATATTTAGTATAAATAAAATTTGTTTATTGAAGGAGGTAAAACAATAATGTTATATTTATATGATCCTTTGAGTAGGTAAACATTATTTTTAGATAATGGACCGTAATGTAACTTTTAACCACCCAAAACAGGAGACGATGAAAAAAAAAATGGAATATGTTTAAAAACTTAATACGAACCTTAGGTCGCAATAGGTTAAACATGTCAGAATAATTCAAGTATATGGGAAAATAATCTTTTACTTTTAATTAAAGGTGGTGTCGAGAGAATCAATTTTATTTTGACTTTCAACTTAAGTCGATTTGAGTCAACTATCAGTGTCGGGGAAATCAATTTGTGTTGTTTAAAGTCGTCTGAGTCGACTTTGAAATTCAAATACATTTTTGTGTTTGAAATTACATTATGGCATTGGCGTTGTTTATGTTTAAATCTATTCTATTAAATTTATTCTGTCTTTGGCGTTGTTTGTGTTTAAAAATTTAAAGAAAAATTAAAATGAGTAATTTAGAAAGGTAAATAAAGATAAATAATTTATATAAATATGAAAATTTTTATTTATTATTTTCAGGAAAAAATGTTTCAGCAACAGGAAACAATTAGAAAAATTAATCAATCTAATGAAAGCAACCACAAAAAACTCATTGCAAAAATTATTAGTAAAAAATGCAGCACAAAATAAACCGTCTAAAAACTAAAAAAAAATTTTCATTCAAATGTTTAAATTATTTTTATAATACTGACATTTCTGTTGTCAAAAAATCAAAATTGAAACAACTTGATTCAATTAATTTGAACTAATTCAATTGACTTAGCCGACACCTAGGGAAATTTTTGAGTGGAATTGAAAAATGTCAAAATCAACCAAGTTGAATTGATTCTCCCGACACCACCTTAAATTTAGATAAACTTTACCTATAGGTTATGACAGCAATTTTGCGGCTATATAAAAGGTTAAAATTAGAGTTACAGGGCTGTACATTAATAAAAAAGAGTTACAGGGTCCTATACTAAAGTTTTCAAAGTGTTAATACTCCTTAGTTAATATAATTGTAAATTAAAAATTATAAAAAATATCTATAGTTGTACAGAATTTTAAAATATTTAAAAAATGACAAAAAAAAAATCAACATATGTTCATATAAAGACATGTTAAAATATGGTAAAATAAATTTACCAGATATCAGATGTAAAATATAGTTAGTTTTTGTTTTTCCTAAGAAATATTAATTTTAATTAAAAGACAGCTATTACTAAGTGAAGAATAACAATTTTTAATTGAAGCAAACGATTAATTTTTCAAATAAATTAAATTTTAATTCTTTCTGAAAGTTTTAAATTTAATTGATAGTTGTTGTAGATTTTTCCAGTTTTCAAATCTACAGCAATAATAACTTTTAAAAACAATAGGGAATCTAAAAATCGTCTAATAATCAATATGTGAGTAATCTTTTGCGTAAAGTTAAAAAATTCTAGCTCTTTTAGTTTTAGAGTTATCGTACTAACAGACTAAATTCTATCTAAATCATTTTACTTTACGATGCTTATCCAATCCATACACAGAGTCTATATCCATCATGTCTAGATCGGATGGCAACCTTTTTAGTTTAAATGATTTTTAAAAAAACTGTTTAATCTTATCTTCTGATAATCATAAGAACAATGATAAAATAAACCTTTTTTTTAAATCTGTATACACCTAATTCTCCGAAAAATTTTAAATTACGTATGCTAAGCGCCCATATGTATTTTATAATGATAAGAGTGCATATGGGTTAAATAAATATTTACATACATAATATAGTTACGTATCCTTTTTAAACACTAGTTTATGGCACTGAACGACTTTTGTTGTTTTTATTTATTTTAATTATAACTTATACATATGTGTACTCTTCTGTATCCTTAAATATGAAGAAACCCTATTTCTGTTCCCACAGTGTATTAACAAAGAGATCTAAGTATAAGTAAAAACAAATGAATTCACAAGAGAAATTTGTTGCCTTCAGAACATGTGTTAAAACTTTGTAACTGGACCACTAAACATTTCTTTAAGAATGTGGTCTAAATTTTTATAGCACTTAATAGTAATACACTACAAGTTTTATGACTTAACATCACAGTATGTTAAATATAAAGTATGTATATATAAATATGCAAACATATTTGTATTAATTTGTATCTTATCGTAAAAGAATGTAATAAAAATAGTTTTAGATTTTCAGTAAGATATGGTACCTACTTAGGTATGATAAGTTGATTTTTATGAAAAAAATTTCATTTACTCAAAAATATTTTCAGGTAAAACCAACAAAATCTATATATGAACCCTTATTCTTATAGGTATGTAGTTTATAGCACTATTGCTATTAGTTTTAAACTAAAATGTACATATTTTTGTTATATAAAAATGCGTCTTTTAAATATAGCTATAATTTAATCTTATAATGTTACATATATGGTATGTTTGAAATTTATAAAATTATTAAATGTTAAAATTATTATCAAAAACAGCCATTTACTATTGCATATTTTACAAATGTAATTCGATTCTTGTGTAAAATTGGCAAAAATGTATTAACTCGTTTCTCGAAAAAATAAATCAGTCCTTGCAATAGCAAGTATTTCAAATAGACAGCATGTCGGCACGGAAGGTAAATAATAAAGGTAAATAAAAAATAATTATAATTGTTTAGTGTACAATATTAAACTGTATATTTTTATTTTTAGGAGATAATGATGGATCCGAAGAAAATATATTCCAATTTTTTCAGAAGAAATAGAATATTTTGATGAAAATGATTATGAACATGAACGATAGCTCAGTGTTTAAAGGTAACGACTTTTCAATCGAAAAGTCTCTGATTCAAATCCTGATCAGATGATATCTAATAAAAAAATATATAATTTATAAATGTAATAGTTTATAATATCATACAATATAAAATAAATTCTATTGTCTGAAAAGGAAAGGCAGTTTGATTTACTTATCACATTGGATGTGGTAAGGGACATTATGTACAGTCCCTTATCTATACAATATATAAAAATATACTCTACTATACCGTCAACTTTAGTCCAGATTTTTGAAATACATAAATTTAACCTATTTTTGGTTAAATTTTGGACAAATATTACGAATTTTCAAATTAACAAGTTCTTGTGATCACGTGATTGTACAGAAGGTTCCAAACATTGAAAAACATCTCTCAAGGTGTTCAAAATAGTTCCATTTTAAATAAATAATCATATTTTTTTTTATTTTTTATTTAATATTTTTATTATAATTTTTTTTAAAAGTATTAACCTTTTTTTTTTTATTATTATTATTAAAATAAATAAATCAAATTTATAATTAAAAAATAAAATTAAACATATATTTCTTTCACAGAAAAAACAATAAACATAAGCAAAATATAAATTGATATAATTCATTAAAGTATTAATACTTTGTATTACTTAGTAACATTAGCTTATTAATTAAAAAAAAAAAAATTATAAAATATTAAGGCACGGGATCATATTCTTTGTACTACACATTCATTTAATTTCCTAATTCAAGTTAAATTAAGACTTTAATTAACATTGAGAAATTTTATTTTTATTTAATAAAATATTAATAAAAAGAAATTATAAATTAAATATTTTTGTTTATTTATTAATAAATAAATAAATGCTCTGATTGAGCTGTTTCTTTTTTAATGCATTTGGTTTTCCGTAAACTAATTTTAAATATAGGTTTTATAATTTTGTTCAAATATTAAAAATTAAAATTCAAATACTTTTCAAATATTATATATATTTTTTCTTATAACATATACATAGTATATATTTTATATGTATAGTAATAATTAGGTCTTGCACAATTTGTGCTTATACATAGACATTTTCAAAATTATTCATACACATAGGAGTAACTAAACTGAAACAAAACATAAACTTAACTATTAAAAATTCAACTTTACTTCTTAAATTCTGTTTTAAATTTAATTTAAAAAATATAATATATAAAATAAATGAGTAATAAATTAAAGTACTTTTTTATATTAAAATTAAAAATTTAATTTTTTTTTATTTTCTTATAATCTAATTCATTTTTTAAATCTTCTTCTGGTCTAGAACGTTTATTTAAAGATTTACATTTTTTATAATCATATTTACATCTTAATTTTAAAATTTTTTTATGATATTTATTTGTATGTTCAATAATTCTATCTAATTCATTATATAATACTTTACAATGTTGACATTCATAAAATATATCAATTGAATGTTTTTCATTTAAATGTTCAATAGCTTTGTCCGGTTTATTTAAATTTTTTTGACATATTAAACATGAATTTAATGTTAAATTTGTATTACCTTCTTCAAAATCCGTTTCAAAATTAAATAATTCCATATCGTTACGATGTGATCGTATAATTTTTGTCAAATTTATTTGTAATTTATGTACAGATCTAATATGATTTTGTACAATATTACGTTGATGATGATTAAATGGACATTTAGTACATACAAATATTGTTTCAGCATGTAATCTTAAATGATCTTTAATTGATTCAAAATTACGTAATTCTTCATTAATTGTATATGAACAGTGTAAACATTTAAATGTTTTTAAATGTCTATGAATATTTTTTAAATGATTTTCTAACATATTTTCATTTTTTAAATTATATGAACAATTTTTTTCACAGCATTTATAACGTTTATCTAATGTAATATATTTTGGAATTCTTAATAATAATGTATTATTAAATTTCACATTTTCATTTAAAATCTTATCCCTTTTATTATTATTAGTGTTATTTAAAATTTCTTTATTTGAATTAAAATATAATTTAAAAATATTTCTCATATGAATTATTATTTCTGAACTATTATTAAATATATATTTTGGTATAATAGTAATAAATGATTTATTATATTTATCATTTAATAATATAATTTCTTTTTTTGCCTTTAAAATGTTATGATCATTGCGTAAATGATTTTCTAAATAAATATTTGTTGAATATGTTGTCGGACATAAATAACAAAAATACTTATGAATAATATGTTTTTTATGAAAATGATTTTGAAATTCTGATATTTTATACAAATCATTACAATGTGGACATTTATATGTACCAATTAATAAAAAATTATGTTGTGTTTTAATATGATTTAACCATTCTTCAAAATTATCTAAATTTATTGTACAATATTTTAATAAACATTTATATAAATCTTTACCCTTAAAACCAGTATTTAGTACAGCAATTTTAGCTATGTCACAAAATTCTTTTTTATATTCATTAATTTGTAAATTATTTTCTTTATTTAATGTTAAATTATCATTACAATCTAAATTTTTATATTCTTTTAATTTATTTAATAAATTTTTATAATTCCAAAATGATTCGCCAGCATTATTTGCAATTAATTTTAAACTTTTTTTATTGTCACGAATTTTTAATAATATTTTGTTTAGATTTGGTATTGTAACAAAATATTTTTCATCTAAATCTTCGCATAGATCTACAATAACAGTTGAATTGGGTGCTGTTGATTTTATCTGAAAATGTAAGAGAAAATACACATTTTTAATTAATTATTTTTTATTAATATAAAATAAATTTCAAAAGTTTTTTTAATACCTTTTCTTTAAGATTTGAATTTTTATATCTAAACGCAATTAATTGTTCTCTATTTGGATGAATATCAGTCATATGATATTTGATTTGATCGGTTGAATTTGTTTCAAAATTACAAAAAATACAACATAATAATTTATGTCTATCACATTTACAATTTAATGCATTTAAATGATCAACTTTTATATGATTTTCAAAATCATCTTTAATATAATATTTAGTTAATGTATCTTGATCACATAAATGACAATTGAATGGTTTTAGATATTTTTCTCTATTAGCAATTATCATTTTAAATTCATTTAATACAGAATTTTCTAAATTATCACATATTAAAATTTTATCATATTTTTCATGATGTTTTTCAATATGTAATTTAACACTAAATGTTGAATAACTTCGATAAAAACATTTAGTACATTGATAATTACAACCAGAATGATCTGTTTTTATATGTTGGATTAAATCTTCAGGACAATTTAAAATTTCTGAACAATAACAACATTCAAAACGAATTTTATTATTTGGAATAATACTATTGTGTTTTTGGGTATGATTTAAAAATTGTTTTTCATAATTTGTTGAAAATGAACAGAACATACATTTGTAAAAATTTTTTAAAATTATTTGTGAGCAAATTTTCATTGATTTTTTTTCAATAGAATTATTTAACCATGGTTTTAATAAATATTTTCGTGATATTTTTATTGATGGTATTTTTGTTGTACCATTTAATTTCACATCATTTGTTTGTTTTACTAATGGTAATTCAGTTTTTTGATTATTTTCATTTTTTTTAATGTTAATAGTTTTATTTAAATCAATTTTATTTGATTTTTTATCATTTATTTCAGTTTTCCTACAATTTTTTTCAATTTCATCCGATTTTTTAACATTTTTTTGAGTAATTCTACAATTTTTTTCAATTTCTTCCGTTTTTTTATCATTTATTTTAGGTTTTTTACAATTTTTTTCTATTTCATTCGATTTTTGATCATTCACTTGAGAGTTTTTACAATATAACGATGTTTCAGCAAATAAATCATCAATCTCATTCCATAGTTCCTCATTTAAATTAAATTTTGTATCCTGATTGAATTCTGTATCAGTAAACGTATCCTGCGTATTAACTGAAGACAAAAATTCTAATGTTTTTTCTATTTTATCATCCGGTTGTATCAATTGATCCACTGGTTTAATAATTTCTTTATTTGTAATATTTGATATATTATTATTTTTTTCAATTAAAAAATCTCTTCCAAAAATATCTTCAATATCATTTATAAATTGTGATTTTGGTATTTGATTAAGGTCTACCAAAATAAGATTTTGGCATAATCTATCGGGTTCTTTTGTAATTGAATGATGATCTTTTAAATGTTTGATTATATTAGGTTTATTTAATTGTATGAAAAAACATTCGGTACAATAGGTAGCTGTTATTTGATTTTCTTCTTTATAACGATAAATTTCTTTAAATTTAGCTTTTCTTTTGCAAAAATTTTTACAATGATAAATAACTTCTATTTTATGAGCATATCTTTTACGGCATCGTTTTACTTTACATTGCCAAGCGAATTCTCCTATAAATAAAATAATATTATATAATTAAAAATTTAATTGAATATAAATTCAACTTACCTGTATGTGTAGCATAATGTTCCAAAAGTTCATTATGTAAACCAATAATTTTAATGCCACAAAAAATACATTCAATCTCATATTTTTTAGGAGATTCTTGTAGTAATAGACCAGTAGCTGGGGTTTCTTTATATTTTTTAATAACATCATCAGGTAAACGTGCACAACAAATTTCATGGGCAGAACTAGTCGAACAGGAAGAAACATTATTTTGGAAACTCTTATTACTATCTGAGCTTGTATTTCTAATACTTTCATTCATGCAATCATCATTTATTTCAATATTTCTGTGTTGGTTTTCATTTAAAGTTGTAATCGGTAAATCAGTTGTAGCTTTTGAAGACTTTTCTTCCATAATTTGATTTCTAGACTGAACTTTCGCAACATCTTCAGGTGAAAGTTTTTTTATAATAACTTTTAATTCCATATTACACAAATCATTAGCAATACTTGCTTGTAGAAATCGATTATTTTTTATTTCATTTGCTATTGTATCAATATTTAAATCATTATTAGTTGTCTCATTTTCAGTATAAGATACTAATTCACTATTCTGAGTAAATGTTTCTGAACTCTGTGTTGTAGTTTCATCTAAAATAGATTCATTGTAAAATGATTTTCGATGTGACGGTGTAGATTTTTTAGACTTTTTAGCGGAACTTCTATCATCTTCACATATTTCATCATCACTTTTTCTAACATTCTTGCTTTTAATTAATTCTGATGCAATCATTGATGAAATACGTTTTTGTCCGGCAATTGCCAATATGTCATCTTTATCATAGAATCCATTAATTTGGACATGCAAATTATCTAATTCTTTTTGTGTACTTTTGGAATAAGTTTTACTGGGACTTCTTTCAATACAAAATGATTTGCGACGACTAGTCGTAGCTTCAATCAAACTTTCTGAAGGAGTTTCATTTACGTTTCTTTCAATATAAAAAGATTTTCGACGACTGAATACCGAATTTTTTAATTTTTTCGGAGAAGATGCATTGTTCGTTCTATCAAAATGAATTGATTTTCTACGGCTTGGTACTCGTGTCTTTAAATTTTCAAGAAATGCTGCATTTTCGGTTGCATCAATGCAAAGTGATTTACTACAATGCGGTTTTGGACTTTTAAGGCTTTTAAAATAAGTTTCATTAACAGTTCTATCAAAATGAATTGATTTTTTACGGCTTGGTACTGGAGTTTTTAAATTTTCAAGAAATGGTGCATTTTCAGTTGCATCAATGCAAAGAGATTTTCTACGATTCGGTTTTGGACTTTTAAGATTTTTAAAAAAAGTTTCATTAACAGTTCTATCAATATGAATTGATTTGCGACGACTGAAGTTTGGAGTTTTTATAGTTTTTGGAGAAGCTAAAACTGTATTTGGTGTTCTATCAATGTAAAACGATTTCCGTCGTAATGGTCTTGTAGGGGCTCCATTATTTTTATATAAGTAAAAATCGCTAACATCATCATTTTCCATATTTTTATTTTTAATTCGTTCCATTGCTATAATAGAAGAAATACGTTCCTTTCCATCAATTGATAAAATTTCATCACGATCATAGTACCCATCAATTTGTTCATATAACATTCTTAATTCTTTTGAATAATTACACGATTTTCCATCATTTTGATTTGAATTTTCTGAATTTACATTTTCCCCCGAAAGTATTGATATTACAATTTGATCAATTTTTTGTAATTGTTGTTCTGATAAGAAATTTTTAAATTTTTCACGTAGTGCTGCAATAATTTGTAGGGCTGTTTCTTTATTACTGAAATTATTTCTGATTTCTTTTTCATTCGTTTGAATTGACTGATTTTCAGATTCATCTTCTGAAATGGTACCATTTAAATTTTCTATTTCTATATTTGGGATTTCATCATTTTGTGCTTTTTCTGTTGATGACATGATTTTAAGTCGTTCGTTTTCTGCACTTATTATAGATTCAATTGTTTTTATTTGATTATTGCTAAAAGTTACGGAATGCTCTGATGGACTAAGTGGAATTTCTTGATTATTTCGTTCAAGGCGGTTCTCATTTGTATTAGAGGTGCTGGATATGGCATTACTTCTAGTGCCAGCACAGTCAGTGCAGTCATTAGTTGAAATAAATTTATTTGCCAAATATGTAGTAAATGTTGAATTTTGAGTTAACGATGATGTTTCTAAAGATACATTATTGTTTGTTTCAGGAACTTTTATTGTTACAGAACTAACAATAAGATTTTTTGGTTTTGAATGAATTTTATTTGGCGACACTGTTGTATTGGAATAAGATGGACTTAATTGTACATTTGATTTCGAATTATTATTTGTACCAATATTTCTATTGTTGTTATTTTCATTATTATTATCATTATTATTACTATTATTATTACTAATTAAATTTAATAGCAAGGTAGAAATAAGTGGAGGCGACTGAGTCTCCTGCAAATTAGTTTTTTGTAAAGTAGATGATGATTTTTGATTTAAATTATTATTTTGATTTAATTGTTCTTCTGATGTGTAAAATTCATTATCACTCTCTGATGTTAATGAAATTATTGAATTATTAATTTCATTTTGTTTATTAGAAATGCAGTTGCCTGATGTTGATTCTATCGCAGTATATGAAGGTTGAATCGTATTCATATATCCACTGTCGTATTTATTGTTGTTAGAATTTCTTCTGGTAAAAAGAAATTTTTCTTTGATTTTAACACCACCATAATTAATAATTTCTTCATATTTTTTTTCAGTTTCCAAAGATTTGGTTTCTTTTTGTAAATTATTTGATACAAAAATTACATCCAAATCACTATCACTATCATCATTATATTTAGGACTGATATTTTCTTTTTTTACTTCAAAAAATTCTATGGTTTCATCATCATCATCGTCACTACTTAGTTCAATACATTCATTGGGAAAAAATGTATGATTTGGTAGTTGCATGGTCATCATTTTCTGAAAAGAAAATATTTTTGAATCGAAATTGTTTGGTTGGCAAATGCTATGTTTGTCGTTTGGTTTGATATTAAAAAATAAACTTTTTGTTTTAGTGAATTTATTATATTCATGTTATTAGAATTGATCTTAATGAATTTCAAATAAAATTTAAAAATAAGATAGTACTTGTAGACCTTATAACAAATAGAAACGTCTTAGATTTTCAATAGATACAATTCTATTTTTGTTTATATTGCAATATTTTGTGTTCAAGTTGTATGGTGTTTTATATCTGTGAGTTATATTAATCAATTAAATATAAATTATTTTAATTTTTAGTTTAATTATTTATATTGTTGTATTTTTTATATTAATGCATTTTATATTGAAGATTGATTATTAATAATTATTAATGGCTTAATTATAATATATATTCCGATAAAGGTGAACCTTATCTGGAGTGCGGGAATTTACCGTTAGTTCAAAATACTTCGTTCTTTTAAATCGTCTATAACATTAATTGAGTCTGTGTGTCACCAGTAAAATTTCATATAAACAGATACACACACACACACACACAGACTCAATTAATGTTAATTACAACATCCATAACTTCCACCCCACACCCTCATTCCCAACTCAACCAAAATCTCAGGTTCGAATCCCCTTCATTCATTTTTAATTTTTTATTTACAAAAAAAATATTCTCAGTTAATTATTATCATATTAACTTGTGATGTCATTTATACTAGCATTAAAAAATCACTTGAGTCGGACGGGTGACGTCATCACTTTAGCTAAATTAACAAAATCCAAGATGGCGGAAAAAATTTCAATTTTGTATGGAAAAAGTGGGCTAGAACCGGCATAGTATATCTACTGGCTTTTATATTTATATGAATTTCCAATATAATTAAATAAATGACTTAAAAGGAAAATGCATTTGCCTTGGAAGAGGAGTTTGTCTAGATAAATTTTTGCAATAGAGGAACTTAGGGAATCTTTAAGACTAACGCAAATATGTTGTTCAACAACTTTACACTGACCAACATTGAGCCTGTGTAACAAGTTTTAAGTCTGTTTCACTATTAACGTAACCGAACTGTTTCAAAATACCTCACCAGCAAACATTAAAAATTCCTACTTTTGTCCGAAATGATTCACTTACGATTTTTAGAAAATTTCGAGACTTTAGCTTAGCTTACTCCGACATTTTTTACTATTAAAAAGAATGATCCTTAAGTTTATTTTTAAATTTATCCAACCTACGGTAAAATATCATATTTTAGTTAAATAGGTCGGGATGGTCTGGGGAACTTTCTCTTTTTGTCTAATTTTCTATTGTTAATAATACGTTGATCACGAAAGAAAAAAAATATTTAATTCAAAGTCAACGCGTGGTAGTCTAGAGCGGTTTAACGGCCGTAGGGTGGAACCGTGGTTAGAGTTCCGAAAAAATTTTATTATCTGATTTTTGACTCGACTCAGCTACCATTCGCCATTGGGTTCAAATTAAAGACTTAACCAAACTAAATAATAGCAATAGCTTTAATAAAAAATACATTATTATAACAATAAAAACAAATAATTTAATTGAATAACATAATTCACAGATACAGAATACCATACAACCCAAATACAAATCAATTTTAATAACAAGAATATTATAGGAATCCCATGTTCGAACAAATACTTATGATATAGGCAGACATATTACCCCAGCAGTTGAACAGTTAAATAAAAATCTAGAAGGGAAGATTTTGTGATACATGCCAGATTCGTACTCTCACTCTCAAAATCACGGGTTTCGAATTCATAATTCGTCAACCGTACAAATATAGTAATCATCTAATTTGGAAAACAATAAAATCAATCTCACTAGAAATATTATATTTTTTATATATAGTAACATTATTTTTGCTGCAATATCTATCCATAATGTACAAATAGAGTTGTTATAGGGTGACATCGTAAATGTCGTAAAAAAAATTTTAACCTGATACAATGTGAAAATAACATAATGTAAAATTTCTGAACCCATTGTGTCGAAAATACAATGTATTTTGTTTACAATTCCTATTGCGTCAAAATGAAATGTCAAAAATTTAAATTTTTCCTGCAGAAACAATCTTAAAGAAGAGTATAAATTAATATTTACTTAATTTTCTTCTATGGTTTTTTTTTTTTAAATTATGGACTTCACCACCACAAAAATAAAATTCAACTGACCAAACTTCAAATTAAAACTTCAAAATTCAAATAACTTTTAATTTTTTTGTGTATCCAAAAAAATTTCGATACTCAATTTAACAACACGCGTCGTGAAAATGGGTCGCGAATACAATGAAGAATGAATTTACGATCATGAGACAATGTAAAATTTTTGTAGTTTACATTTACGATCATGCGACATTGTATTCACAACGTCGCAAACACATTTACGATGTCAGGGATACTAATATAATAGTTGAACAATAAGAAATTTGAAAATAATTATGATTAAAATGTTAGCTTGTGTTTGTTTATACACGTATGATTATACGTCAAAATGGTATAAATTTGTCATTACGTTTGTGACGCAGGGAAGGAGAGGCATAGATATAGACTCAAAGGTATGGATCGGACAACATCTTTTTTAGCACATTTTCAAAATATCTTTTTTCAAATTTTTTTTTACAAATATACAAAATTTACAGCTGCAGCATTATATTTCAACATATGTTAAAGATTTTTCTTAAATTTGAAAGGGTCTCTTTAAATTGAAGAAATTGCCTCTTAGTTTAAACCATTTTTGGTTAAATAATAAAATTCTAGGTAAAATTCCAAATTTTGGTGGAGTTCACAATTGATTTTCTAGAACCGACAAAAATGGAAGGGTGAGAACAGGAGTGGGGTGGGCAGATCCATCATAAACTTGCTAAGCAAAAAAGTACAGATTTGATTGAAGGGCTACTATAGGTCTTAAAAATAAATCTTTTATATTTTTATAAAACAGTAACTTATTCACCAGTGTAAATTTTTCCAAAAGTAAATAACTGAATGATATAATGTCTACATTAAGGGCATACGAGTATCCCAGAGTTAACAAAGTCTACTCTACTATACTCTTCCTCATTTTGTTCTTAAAATAAATTGACATTTTTAATTTTCAAAAAAAAAAAAACAACAGACTTACCGTTGAAACTTGAGTATAATGATAAATAGCACTGATAAGTAATAATAGTTGTTAGTAATAATAATTCATGTTTTGCAAATATGCGCTTCAAAAATTTCGTTTTCTTTTATTTATTTTTATTTTAATTAAAACACAATGTTCCATACTATTGGCATTTTTAAAATAAAATTTTATTTCTCTTTTTTCGTATCACTTATTTAATACTTATTTTAAATATAAATTAACTAATTATTAATTATACTTTAATATATTAATTCACCAATTTCGTATTAAAAGTAACTATATAGCATGTAAATTAATACAATAAATTAATTAAATCCAATTTATTAAATGTTTAATTGTTTTTTATCATAAAAAAAGTAATTAATTTGTCAATAGTCACTTTCTGAACATTTTATCAAATTTTATTTTCTGTACTTCTCAATTTTAAATATTAAAAAAATTAAACACATTTTATTGATTAAATTAAGTTACATACAAATTAGTTAACATAAACATTAAGTTATTTAATTATGAAATTTAATTAAATATTTTTCTTTAATTATTTATCAATCTTGTCTTAACAATTAGCAGAACTAACTATTACTAAAGCTTTAATACTAAGTTCTAAAGTATGTATGTATTTCTCAAAGTATAGTAGTTTCATTTATGACGTGACTACACTTGAATATCTCTGATAACATGAGTTCAGTTACGAGCCCACCCAAATGAATTTTTACACTTTTATAGAACTAAAAAATTGTTTTTGTATAGGTAATTATATGCAATTATAGGTAATGATTATTCAGTACAGTACAGTAAAAATACTGAATCAGAACTGAAATTGAGTGAAATTATTGAATTGAAATGACAATATAGTGCAGGTACAGGTATAGTACAATATCGAAATATCATCCAGTTAATTACTTTTGACAAAATTTTAAATGCACAAGTTATTAGGTGATAGGCAACTCTTCGAACCTCTTCCACTACCCCAACTCCACTTTATTCAGAGGTTGGCCATTAAAGTTAACTACTATTGACATAGAGTAATCTTCATATAAAAGAAGAAGTTGCATGACAGCTGAAGTTAAACAAACCCACTGCAGTAGACCATAATTTTGCACAAACTTTGGCCATAAGACTAAACTATTTTTGGCAAAATTTCAGACACCCAGCATCAATACGAATAGAGTAATGCCCATATAAATAAATAAGTTGTATGGCAGCTACTCGTACCCGTCGAACAAACTTGCTGCATTTCAATAATGATGACAGCCATTTCATAAAAACGGACTTGTCTAAATTGAGTTATCGTGCGGCTGGCCACATAGCTAGGTCAATTTACTTTTCGATTCTGAACTGATTCAACTTTTGATTCTTTCTCTAATCCTCTTCTTTGCGTCACAAACATAATGGCAAATTTAGGATACCCTTTTGAACTTATACGAGTATAAAGAGTAAAACTAGATTTTCTAATAAATATACATACTTTATTATTTCTCCTATTTCATAACAATTAATTTCCATTTGTTTTGTTTTTAAGTGTGATAAGAAATATACTATTGTCGTTAATCTAAAATCGTAAAGCAATCAAGTTTAAATTATTTCCTATTGTTTCGTTCATACATTACGTCATCGTTCAACTAATTAAAAATTATTTTAAAAGGTTTGAAATGTTCTTTTGAGTTTTTAAAAGTAATGTTAACATTTCACAATTAGTATAAGCGCAGGTATAAGTAGAGTAAAAGTAAATGAGATTTCTCTAACATTATGTTCCCGGATTTTCCTACTTTATTTGGGAATATTTTTTTTAAGAACCCATATAAAAATGCACATATGTTCAAATATTTGGGTATTGGTATTTGTATACTGTAAAGTTTGAAATATCATTTTTTTATCACAAAAATGAAATATGTTGAATTTTTAAAAAAAAAATTATGATAAAAAGTCTGACCCCCGTTGAGTTCAATATGATAAAATAAACCGTTTAAAATGAAAAGCGCTGCAAGATTTTTTGTAATCTTCGTTGATTGAAATTGAGAAAATTAATTTTTCAAAATATAAAAAAAGCAAGTTGTTGGTTAGAGGTTACACATTTGACTTACTAACCGTGGGGGTGAGGGTTCAATTCCCGTACAGAATATATTTACAAATATCCATGGTGACCAAATATAATTTAAAATACGAAATACTAACTAATACTAATTGCTGCTCAACGGATTTTCACATGTAAATAAGGCGTTCAACGGATTTTAACATGTAAATACAAAAATATTGCCTGATGTTATAATAGTCCTTTGTCCATTTGGCACTTTCACTTCTTATTAAACTATTATAATATACATTGTATTTTTTAATTAGATATGATTCGAACAGAATTTGACCCTGAGTCAATTTTAGAATGCTATATTAAATATATACGGGTCTCGGTGGCTTAGTGGGTAGGCATTTGGCTTACTAAAGGAGGGGGTAACGATTTAATTCACGTACGGGTTATGACTTTTTTTAATAGCAAAAAAAAATATTAAAAAATAATTTTTCTTCACAAATCTCCATGGTGACCAAATATATTTTTAAATATACAAATACATATATAACATAAACAAAGCAAATAATATTACACTTATAAATTGATAGAAAGTATTGAAAATGAATGCACAACGGACCGCAAGGTCTATGTGTACATGCTATCCGCAATATCAAAACAACAACAACATTGAATATATAATTTTTGTAAAAAAAAAATATGGAGAAAATTATGAAAGATAAAATCGAATAATCATAATGAGAAATATACAATCTCAATTTTATTCATTCAATTATATGTAACGAAACGGAACCCTAACGGAATGTGATGCTTTATAAAAATAACTGTACTCGTTTCTCTTAATACACAAATAAAAGGGTGAGTCTTAAACCGATAAGAGATCTATATAAATATTAAACTACAGAAAACTAATTGTGTTTTTGTGTTTTTACACATATTTTTAAACACAGTGGACGCATGTAGAACCATAAAATGTCTTTTGCCTTTTTGTATAATAATCATGACAAAGACCTTCAAGGAGAGCATCTGTTAAGTGCAAAACAAAGAATTAGTCAACACAACACCAAAACAATTAAATAATAATAATAAAAAAACAAACCCAAAGTGAAATTTTTAATTTTTTACAGTAGGTACCCACTTAAATATTTAAAAAAAAAAAAATTTTTTAAGAGTGGTGTAGGTATGTAAATTTTTTAATAGAAAACTCCGTTACGCGTTTCGATTAAATATTATTAACAACAATATGTTGTTTATTATGCAATTTAATTAAATTCAATTTGCAAATTTAACTTGCCCAGTTATATAAACGGCGCGCTATTTATAGCTAGCATTTTGCGAACTATTGCTTATATTATACATATATGATATGTTTATAGAATGTTTTTTTATTCTTACCGCTGCGGTATGTTAGGCACGAAATCCAGATATAGTTATAAGACACAGTTCAGGGAAGACCAGAGAGAACAAACTCCAGACAATTCAGACTGAATTTTAATCGGTAGTCCAACTAAAATTGTCTGACACACAACTTACTTAATAATATTAAGTTTACTAAACAGATCGTAGTCGAAAAAACATATGAAAAACTTAGGTGGAGAAGTATATTAAAATTTTAAAAAAGGAAAGTAATTAACGAACAAATGAATTAGGTATTTAAAAAATTAACATCTTCAAAATTTAATGGCCTATCTACAATGACGCTCTCATTCCGCTCTCTTTACTTAGTCAACAAAGGAGTGTCCACAATAAAATGTACATGACAGCCTTTTTTGATATTGTTTTGTTTACAAATTTCATGAATTAAAAAAATATTCAATAGTTTAAAGTTTATTGTATAGCTATTTTGAATAATGGTTTGATATTATTTAACTCAAGATAGAAAAAGAATTAATAAATTTATTAATTTTTTATTCTAAAATATTTATATACAAGCTATTTATCAAAGTTCAGTTATTTGACATTTGAAAACTTAATGAAAGCGAACAAGTTAAAAGTTAAACAACTTTTTTCATGACTGCGGAATGACTGCGACATGGCTGCGTCTATTGTATACACTTTCATTTAATTCAAAACATTTAACTTAGTTTGACAGATAGCTACGTGTAAAGAGCGGAATAAGAGCGTTCATTGTAGATAAGCTATAAGAATCCATTTTGCCACTAGTCTGAATAAAATAACTTGAATTATTTTTAAAGTGATTTTATATTCTTTATGTTTACGATTTAATCTTATGAAATTTTAATTTAATTATCTAGTAATTTATTAAAAGAAGTTTCAAACGGTAGTTTATTTTTAAATTAAAATGTAAATTAAAAAATAAAAAATTAAATTTTAAAAAAATGAAAAAATTGTTTTAAAACATTTTGGATTTTACCATTTTGAATTTTATGTCATCCGAATTTTGTTGTTTCTGGATTTTGTCGTTTCTGTATTTTATTTCTTCCGAAATTTGTCGTTTCTGGATTTGGTCATTTTTGTATTTTATTTCTTCCGAAATTTGTCGTTTCTGAATTTTGTCATTTCTGTATTTTGTCTTTTCTGGATGTTGTCTTGTCTGAATTTGGTCTTGTCTCGATTTTTTTAAAAAGTCTGAATTTTGTCCTCGTTGAATTTTGTCATTCTGGATTTTGTGCCGCCCCGTTTGCGGCTCTACTTCTAACAACCCGATAAATCTCATAACGTAATACGTTTTGGAATTATATCTGTGGGAAAAAAATGTTAACTAGCGGTTTGTTTATTTTTATAACGGTTTTTTTTTTGTTAAAGACAGTATGTACAGATATATATATGTACAGATATATACATATAATAATATATGTAACTAATTATGTTTTTAAAATATACTAATTAATACAAACAAAATATACCTCAAAAGCAAAAAAAAACTTATTTGTAAATTAATATGTACAGGTATATATTAATTTTTAATATTTTTTTCACAAAATTTTTATTTTTATTTCTTTAATTTTTAATTTAAATATTATGTTTTTTTTTTTATTTTATTTTAATTTATTTATTACACTTTTAAATATATTATATTTAGGTATTAATTTTTTTAATTTTTAATTTTTAATTTTTAATTTATTTTATTTTACGACCACTGCCTACGACTATCAAGTACCTACTAAAGAATTAAAATGGAAAAGAACTTATAAAATACAGCAGAAAGAATAACTGATCAGAATAATTCAAGAATTCTTGAAATAATGAAATCTGATATGCTGATCCCTTTAAAAATAAAAAAAAAATAAGTACAGTTTTTGTTTTTCTTTAAAAATTTCATAATTTTTTTTTGAGTTATAACTATAAAAACCCAACAACAAATTAGCCTGCTATATTTTGTAAGTGTTTATTACTGTGTTAACTATGTTTACATAATGAAATTGAAATTTAGATTGAGTTTTTATGTAAGTATTACAAATTCGAATTAAAATTTTCAGTTAAAATAACTGTTTTTTGTTTATTAATATTCCTGATATTCTGAACTTTAGAAAGAGAGGATAGTATAAGGAGTAGTCAACATGTATTTGTATGTTTTGGTTACATATTTATATTTTTTGACAGGTAAAAAATTCATTTTTTGACAGGAAAAATTTACATAACCTTAAAATATTTATATTTATTAGAATATATATGTAGATTTATTTATTATTAACTAACACTGTTATATGTTATGTACTATGTATTTATTTATTACCTACATAAGTTATCATTAAAAAATTTTATTATAAACAATTCTTCTTCTTCAAAAACTTCAAAATACAAATTTTAAGTATCCATAAATATCGAGAAGAATTCGAATACATTTGTTTTTGTATGTGTAGTTGTAGTATCTATTGTAATTATAGCAACAAGTATTCAGAAAACCATCTTTTAAGCAGTAATTATGGTTACTCTTCCGATATTATTAATTAGTTCTTCTAATATTTTATCTTGTTTCTTTGTCACACAATTAGTATTTTTTGATCTTCTGTCTATGCTCTAACATTTACCCCGATATATCGGAGTAATAAAAATTAGCCTTTAAGATTTTTTATATCACATAGGTACTTCTTCTAAATATCTAATTTCTAAAAAATATTATGCAAAGAATACAACATTCAATACAGATGAAAGTACTTATAACGAAACTTAAGGTTGCAATTTCTAATTGCTCACACTAGAGGGATATTATATAGGTATTACACAAATTTTACGTGCCTTTAATCCTTTAATACCATTAAATAAAAAAGTACTATTTCAGCACAAAATCTGAAGGATATACATATAAGGAATTGGTATTATCAAACAATTTAAATCATATAACTATTGAATTTTTAGCTATTTCTTTAGATCTTAAAAAAACAGCATGGAAACTGCATTCAACTTGCTAAAAAAATTTTATTTCA
Organism: Dolichopus griseipennis; assembly: GCA_963082915.1. NCBI lineage: Eukaryota > Metazoa > Arthropoda > Insecta > Diptera > Dolichopodidae > Dolichopus > Dolichopus griseipennis. The sequence continues at coordinate 78,673,368 of OY720445.1, read as the reverse complement.
TTATTTTTTTTATTTATTTCATCTGTGTGTGTGTAAAATATGGTAAGATGTATACTGCTATTTACTCCTTAAAAAAAACATTATTTTAAAAAAATAAATGCTTACTAGATTTTATTTTTTTTTATAACGGACATTTTCATTTTGTAGAAAAAAAAATTAAACATTTATTTCAAAATAAATTTTAATATATAAAACTTTGTAAATTTATTTGATTTTTGATTTCGTAAACCAACTGTTAATAAATGCAAATACGCGGTGCTTTAACAAAATAAATTATAAGTTTTTTTTTTAATTTTATTATTTTGTTGTTGTTGTTGTTGTTTAGACGCGGGGGAAAGCAAGTCTCCCTTACACCTAGGCTTTGCGACCCGTTGTGCACCCCTGCTCTCAGAGTCGCTCGTAATACTTATTTTATTATTTTAATCAACACTTTATTTGTAATTTTTCAAATTTTGTAATTCGTTTTTGGTTTCTTTCAAAAAAAATAATTACCAAAATTTGTTTTTAAATATTTGTACTTATGTAACTCCTTTAATTTTTTTTAAATTCAGATTACATATTACAAATTAATAGCCATTCGTTTCGTTTGGAATTTTGGGTACAACTGATTTTTATTTTAACATGTTACAAGTATTTATGTATATACTAGTATTTTATCTATTAAATTTTATTACAAAATGATAATAATTAGAAATTATCAACTTTATTCTGTATTTATTTATCAATTTATGCATAAGTATTTTATAACAAAAGACTAATTTAGTTTTTTTTTCTCATATTCATTTTTTATCATATTTTCTCAATTGTTTTACCAATTTTTATTATTATTTATTACTAAGGCAAATAAAAATATGCTCTAAAAAATCTATTTTAAGCATTTAAAATATGCTCTATGAAAGGATATCAAATACATAAAAAAAGATCAATTACTTAGAAATCTTCAAATAAAATAAGTATTAATAATGTTAGACTAGTAACACCATCTCCAAAATTTGTTTAAATTTAATTTTAGTAAAAAAGCAGATAGTTTTTTACTTTTTAATATATTATTTTTATTATAATTTTTTATTTTAAAATTAAATTTAATGAAATAAAATAAAATTAATTCATGAAACTAAAATATTAAAAAAAGATAAATTAGAGAGTAGAATAAGTTAAAATTAAATTAAATAAATAAACATATATTAAGTAAACATTAATTAAATAAACATAAATTAAAATAAAAATTAATCCAAATAACGAAAATCTTACATCTAGTAAAATTAAAAACTTCAAGTTTAACTGAAATTTTTCCGGTTCGATCGTAGGACGCTTTTGTACATTTAAAATCTCCTTTCTATCTACATTAACTGTGTTAATTGGTACGAATTTAAATGCAATAGTTTCGTTTGTCGTGTAATTTATCGTATCATTTTGTATCGCTTTACCAAAGCTGCAGATTAGTTTTTAATCAAGTTGAAAGTTTCTGAATCAAGTTGAAATGAATAATAAAATAAATATGTATATGTGCATGCATACAACGAGATTTCTTTAAATACCTAATACCTACTTGTTTATTTTGAAAGAATGACATTTTAAATAAATAAATATCTAAATAGTAACATAAATTTTTATGTTTTTTTATGGAAAATATTTTAAATGCAAGAAAATTAAAAAAATTATGATCTTTTGAACGAAAGTTGTCAAAATAAACCAAAATATGTATGCTCTTAAAAGTTAAAATATGCAAAATATGCTCTAACAAGTGAAATATGCAAAAATATGCCCTAACAAATCTAGCTTAAAATTCATAATTTTTGTTGAAACGAATTACTATCATGTTCATTTATCGATAAGACATAAGGAAAAAAAGATGCTAATGCATATTTTTATTTGCCCTATTTATTACTACTAAGTTATATTTTATGATTATTTACACTTAATTTTCTTAATCTTAATCTTGTCGTTTTATATTATTACCTATTCTATTCATTTAGAAGTTGTTGCTACTGATTCTTCAGAAAATCTGGTTATCAGAACATGTTGTGTGGTTGTGTCTGGTTTTATATATTTGAACCTGACGAGTTGTATATAGGTCTGATTATATAAGATACTACTATCTACCATTATATCATCACACTAACAGTCGTTTTTGAGTTCTTTACATTATTTGATATTGAAAATCCCAATTCACAAAAATATGAGTTAGCAAATTGTAATAAAAACTTGAGAGCTTTAAAATTGCAATGAAAATAACGACGTCCAATCAACACGATAACAAAAGCTTACTTTATAAGAAATTTTTATCAAATTCAAAAAAAAACAATGAAAAAATGAATTAGAACGAATCTAAAATATAGATATTAGATATATTATATCTAATTGATATCTGCCTTATAGTTCAATGGTTAGATTGGCGGCTTTTCAATCGAAAAGTCTTAGGTTCAAATCCTAATCAGATTATAAGTAGGTATCTATTAAAAAAATATAATTTATAATTGATATCGTAATAGTTTATACCATAATATAAAATAAATTTAACTGTCACTGTCAACTGAAAAGGAATGGCAGATTCACTCACTTATTACGTTGTATATGACAGGGGATTGCATATAAATAAATAAATAAAATCTAATTAATAATATCAAGCTTATTTGTTATAGTTATATTATAATAATTGTATATCTACTATTTGAATTACCTGTAGGTGTTTGTTGCACCAATGAAATTTAACTAATGACACATTTCATAAGATGGTTGAAAAAGTTGAAATTTTAATCAAAACCCAAACTAAATAATGAAATTTTAAAAAACTTTAGATTAAAGTTATAAAATTCATACTCACCTGCATTATGAATTGCTGGTTAATGTTCTAATCCTCTAATTGTTAGATGATTTAATGATTTAATATAATCTATTTAGTATATCTATGTTGCTAATAAAGCACCCTGTACATTTATATTATTTGAATTATAACTTTATTGTAGGTACTCGTATATTGATCAAAAAATTATTTAGCATTTAGCAATAAAATATAGTTACTTCCCTAAATACATATACGTACATATATAATTATTAATATACATATATAATTTGTATTTAATTAAAAATATACATAATAGGTATATATTTATTATTTAATTGCAATTTAAGCAAATAGGTATTTTAGTTCCCATAATTTCTACCCAACAATCAAAAGCAAAGGATTATGAAATATGTTGTTTATTTTAAATGAATTATGCATGAATATATGTATATATGTATGTATGTATATATGTTAATTAGATGTTCAACCGCATTAAAAAGCAAATTGCTGAACTGTTTAATTTTTTCGTTTGTCCAAAAAAAGGGCAACAAAAATAAACAATTGTGAATTCTAAATTGAGTTACTCAAATTTCAAAATTAACTTAAATAATATTTAAAATTTTAAATATGGACATACTTTCCAAAGTACAATTAATCTGAAGTGCATGCTATACAATATGAAGTTAAAATCAGTGGCGTTTGTTTCTAATAAATATAAGGTAAATATTAATATTGGAAAAAATAAAGAAAATTAAGTAAAAAGATACTAATTAAGATTAAAAAGGCTACCTACACGCTACGCTACAAAAAAAAATTTTTAGTTATTCTAAATTCCCTCGTAGAAAATTAAATTTGCAATGGCAACTTTGACGTTTGAATTCATTTTTTTAAGTAAAAATTTTGATTATTGTTTTCAATTTTGTAGTAGGTAATAATTTTTTGAAAAATATTTTGAAAAGAGATTTAAATATTTTTATAAAACAAATTTAACTAAACAATTAAATAAAAATGTAAATTCATTTAAAACGTTTTATCTTTATGTACAGAAGTGAACTGATCATGAAATAATATGAAGTACGAATATGGTACGAATGAATATTTCTTTCGTAGATTTTTGCAGTTTTCGTAACACTAAGTCGGAATTGAGAATCACTTTTTCATAGATTATTTCCGACTTAGCCGTACGAGGCCGTTGAATTTAGAATTGGGTTGCATATGTTTTTTACTTTCAGATTAGTCAGTCATTTTAATTTAATTAAAATTGGCAAAATATATTTTTTAATTTGAAAAATTCTGAAATTTTATGCATTTTAAAATGTATCTCAAATAAAAAATTATTGAGATAAAAAAAACTATCGGTCCTATTACAATTCACAACACCTTTCTGTTGTGTTGTGTAGTAGACAACACAACACAATAGACAACACAACCTAATTTCTGTATTCTGATTTACAACAGAAAACGACTTTTTGGTGTTGTAAAGATGTTGACAACATAACCTAATTTCTCTATTCTGATTTACAACAGAAAACGACTTTTTGGTGTTGTAAAGATGTTGTCTGTCATAGTAATACTGCCATTATGTTTTAGTACTACAAAACTACAAATCGATTTGAAAGTGTCAAAAAATCAAATTGATGACAGCTATTTTTAAGAAATATATTTATGTATAATGCATTTTTTTTATTATGTGAAATATAAAACGTCAATATTTTGTTTTAAATAATATTTATTTTAAGAATGATAATGATAATAATAGTAATAATACTTTCTTATACACATTTTAAATTAGTTGAATATTTACAACCACACCCACAAAATAGCCTTAGATTATTTTCGAGAAAGTTAAATACCTGAATTCCTGGTTTAATTTTTAATACAAATGGAAACATATTACCATATTATTATTTTCTTATAAAAAATTTTTATTTTCAATAAGAACGTACAATCAGAATTCAGAACAGAGCTTACAAATCAAAAATAAAAACTAAACGAAAATCCATTTATTTTATTACCTAACGTAAAATAACTCATATATACATTTTTAATACTAATAATTATACTCAAGCCAACTGGTTTTGACGTATTGTAATATTTTAGTTGTCACACACAACACTGTTGTGAATTGGAATACCTATAATACAACACAACATAAAAATAATGTTGTGTCGTTTCGACAGTTAATTAGGTTGTGTTGTGAATTAGAATAGAGAAAGACAACACTGTTGTCTATGAAAACTATATTTTCTGTTGTGTTGTGAATTGGAATAGCACCTTATAAGATGCAATAAAAAAAAAATATACCCTACCCTTGAAAATAATAACATAGCACGCCACTGAATATTTACTTACTTTTCGAACAATCCCTTTCTTATTTGTACAAATTCTACAATAAAATTTTATGTAATAAATAATAATTAGAACTTAAATATATCACTTTATATTAAATATTAAGTACATATAAGTATACATATATGTATATATATATAAAATTTAAGTAGTCATCAATTTCATTTTTATAAAACAATTTTTTCAATTTTTATAGGAAATTATAATGAAAATAATTTTGGTAAGTTAAAAAAAAAAAATAAAAATTCCATTCGATATTAGGGTTAAAAAAAAATATTGCTGATTGAAAATATTTTGTAATTTATTAAGGTTTTTGGTTTAAGTTATTTTATTATATTTACAATTTAAATGTATGTAGTAATAATTAAATTTTAATTGGTACACCATAAAAAACCATTGCAAATTATAAAACTTTCAAAAAGTTTATTTTTTTTTTGGAAACTTAAAATGCTTTAAAATTTTAATAAAATATAAAAGAAATAATAAAAGGTGGCAAAATAAAGTTCTTAGAAAAATAAAGTAATTTCTTTAATTTCTAATTTTTCATGGAAATACCTATGTTTTCAAAAATATTTATGAACATAATTCAATATTCTCACTTTCTAATCTCTAAAATAGAAATATAAATAACGAAAGTAGTTATTATACAAGTTCAATATAATAACTGATTCAACTTAAGATCAATTAAAAGATTAAATGCAGCATGCCTTGGTTTTGCTAAGAAAATGCCTAACGTTTTCATGAAACTATTTTTTCTAAACCTAAATCATGATTTTGTATTAATAAAATAAATTAATAAAGTTGTTTAATTCAAGATGTGTATGTATCCAATTTACATTTTAGATAAAACATAAAATCCTTGAATAAAAGGACTAATATAAAATCCTTAATTAATATTATACAAAATCTAATTTAGATTATTCTAATTCAGAAGTGGGTATAATGGGTAAAATGTAATATATTAAACTTACCTTTTTATTTTTCTTATTATTTTGAAAATTAAAAACAGGTTTAATATTTTTTATAAAAATTTTTTAAAAAAGAACTTAATAAAACTAATTTTATTTAAAAAATAATATATATTAATTTATAGTGTAAAGCTGCAACAAACAATGATACTTTTAAGATTTATGTGATAATAATACTTCTATCGGCAGAATTGTTTTCTTTTTTTTTTTTTAATTTAAAATATGTTAATAATATCTATTTTAAATCAATTAAGATAATAAATTGAATTATGATCAATGAATAAATATTTAATTTGTTTCAATTGTTTTTAAATTTAAATTGAAAAATTTTTGACAATAGAAATACGTTCATACCCAATCTATTATTTATGAAAGATATTTTCATATAAATATTCAAATATCATTGTAAAATAAACATTCTTACATAAATTATTAAATAATTCTTAAGATATTGTACAAAACCATTTTATTTTATTTTTTTGGTTTTCACGGTAAAAAAAAATACATAAATAAACTTAAAATGAGAAGGAAGCAAATTAAATTCGGCATTTACTTCTTAAGATTTTTTTAATATAAAATATAAAACAAAAAATTAACATTAAATATTATTGAAAAATTGAGAATTTTTTTTTTTAATTTAAATAATAATTCGAACTGCGTTCAGCTTAAATTTACATGTACTTTACATAATAATTATAAAAACTTGTCGTTAAAAACTTTTAATCCATATAATCAAAAGATTCAATATATATTTATGATCTTATGCCTTTTGCACTATTTGACTGTTGCACTTCATAAAACTCTCTAATTTTGATCAAATTTAAGAGACGAAAATTCACAATTCAATGTAATAATTTTCGTGTGAAATTGATTTTTTTCTCCAATTTTAGTTGATACATTTTAAATTCTTATCTCTAAAAGACAAAAATTAGAACTAAAAAATATTTTATCATGAATTAAATAAAACAAGCTTACCTCATTTTGAAAAACTTTGATTTGGTATTTTCACCATAAAATCAGGACAAATTAAAGATTCAATAGGTCTAACTCTAATGGATGGAGGTCTCGGTTGTAAAGAATTTTGAGAAATTATTGTATTGTGATTTGATATATTATCATTTTCAATATTAATATTAGATTTTTTATTATAAGGCAGTTGTTGATTTGATAATGTTGCTCCTAATAAATTTGATTCGTCATCACAGTTATCTGATTGTATTTCTATTTTAATTTTTTTAAATAATTGATTTCCATTTTCCAAATTTTGTCTTAAAATTTCAGTTTCAGGTCTTGGACGTTTTAAAGTTAATGTTTCTGTATTATTTTGTTCTTTTAAAACATCTTCTTCAGATTTATTATATTCGAATTTACATCTCATATTTATACCTTTTCCATGATCTTTATTTATATGTTCAATAATTTTATCTAAATCATGATATAAAACCTTACAATATTGACATTCATAAAAAACTGTAACTGAATGCTTCTCATTTAAATGTTCAATAGCTTTGTCCGGTTCTATTAAATCTTCTTGACATATTAAACAAGAATTTAATGATAAAAATATATTTCCTTCTTCTAAATCAATTTCAAAAGCAAAATGTTGCATACCATTCCTATGAGAACGAATAATTTTTGTCATACTTATTTGTAATTTATGTTCTGATCTAATATGATTCTGTACTATTTTACGTTGATGATGATAAAAATTACATTCAGTACATACAAATATTGTTTCTGCATGTAATCTCAAATGATCTTTAATACATTCAAAATCACGAAGTTGTTCATTAATTTTATACGAGCAATGTAAACACTTAAAAGATTTTAAACTTCTATGAATACTTTTTAAATGATTTTCTAACAAATTTTCAGATGGAGAATTATATGAACAAAAATTATTTTCACAGCATTTGTAACGATTTTGTAATATAACGTATTTTGGTAATTTTAATGAATTTTTCTTATTTATATAATTATTATTATTATTATATACATCATTATTTTGTATTTGTATATGATATCTAGCTAATTTTAATATATTTCTCATATGAATTAATATGGTATTTCTATCATTGAATAAATCATATGGCACAACTGCATAAAATTTTTGATGTGGTATTATAATTTCCGATTTTGCTCTTACAATACGATGTTGTATTTGTAAATGACGCTCTAAAGCAGTAACTGTTGAATCTGTTGAAGGACATAAGTAACAAAAATATTTATGTGCTAAATGTTTGGTAAAAAAATGATTTTGGAATTCTTCAATTCTAAAATTTTTTGAACAATGAGGACATTTATTTATTTTGGGTACTAAATAGCCATGTTGGATTTTAATATGATTAAACCATTGTCCGAAATTTTCTAATTCAGTTTTACAATTATTTAATAGGCACTTAAATAAATTTTTGCATTCAAGACCAGTATGTGCAACAGCAATTTGAGCCATTTCATAAAATTCATTTTGATATTCTTCAATTGTAATGTTTGGTTCTATCTTAAATTCATTATCTGATTTTAATTGTTTATAATTTTCCATTTCTTTGTTTAAATATTTAATATTCCAAAAAGTTTCACTCGTAGAGACTAATTTAAAATTAAAACTTTTTTTTTCTTCACGTATTTTTTGTAATTTTAGTTTTAGATTATGTGATGGCACAAAATATCTTTCTTGTAAAACTTCTGACAAAAATACAATCACAGTTGATTTACCTGTTATTGACTTTACCTAAAAGAAAAATTACATTTATTATATTATATTTATATAACCCTTTGTATATATTCTTATATTACCTTTTGTAATTCTCTTTTTTTAAGTTTTGGATTTCTAAATCTAGCGGCTATATATTGTTCTCTATTTGAATGTGTATCAGTCATATGAGTTCTAATTTGTTCAATTGAATTTGTTTCAAAATTACAGAATAGACAGCACAATAATTCATGTTGATCACATTTACAATAGGGTGTATTATAATGATAAGTTTTAATATGATTTATAAAATCATCTTCAATATAGAACTTCGAAACTTCTAAAAAAATATATAATAACTGTTGCAATAGAATACTTTTTGAAAATAAAAAATATAAATTACCTCCAGCACATAAGTGACATGTAAAAGGTTTTAAGTTTTGTTCCCGGCTTTCCAATATTATTTTTATTAAACTTAAAATTGGAATTTCTGGACCATCACAGAATAAAATTTTGGTAGATTTCTTGTGATACATTTGTATATGTAACTTAACACTAAATGCAGAACAACTTCTATAAAAACATTCTGAACATTGAAAATTACAACCAAAATGTTCCGTTTTTATATGGTTAATTAATTCTAACGAATCTTTTAATTTTTCTGAGCAATAACAACATTCAAAATAATCCATTGGATTATCGTTTATATGATTTTTCATATGGTTTAACATTTTCATGTCTGTGTTTGTTGAAAATGGACATAACATACATTTGTAAAAATTTGATAAATTGGTTTGTGACAAAATTTTTATGGATGTTTCTTCTTCTGTATTATTATCAATTAACCATGGTTTTAATGAAATTTTTTTATCTAAATCTATAAAATCTGCAGGTTTTACAGGAATTGTTTCGGTTATTGTTATTTGTACATTTTCACTTGTATCAATTTCTTCATCCGAATCCACGTAAATGACTTCACCATTATAATCTGGTAACATAATGTTATCTAATTCTTGTTTAATGTTTACTGTTTCATTATCATTTGTTGTTGCAAATTGTAAATTCGCTTCTTTAAATATATCATCAAGTTCTTCGAATCCATCTAGAATCGTTGGTTTTATATCTATTTCTTCCATTGTATCAAATTGATTAAATATTTTATTTCTATTATCATAATTTTTATCATCTGCTATATTTTGATTATTATCAGCCATTAATTTATCAACTCTTTGATCGATAATTGTCATATTAACATCAATATTTTGATATTCATCAACCAAAAAATCGTTTTCATTAATTTCATTAATAGATTTTGTAAGTTCCGGATTCTCCATTGAATTTGCAATTGATGGTCGAAAGAACGTTACCAAAATAAGATTTTCACATAATCTTTCTGGTTCTCTTGTAATTAAATGATGATTTTGTAAGTGACGAATTACATTTGGTTTATTTAATTGAATATAATTACATTCTGTACAATAAACTGCAGAAATTTTATTTTGCTTTTTATAACTATAAATTTTGGAATATTTGGAATCTCTTTCACGGCAGAAACTTTTACAATGATTTATTACTTCCTTTTTATAAGCATATTTTTTATTACAACTACACTGCCAAGCAAATTCTCCTGCAAATAATAATTAAATTAATAAAAAAAAACCAAAAATATATAATTAATTTTTCAATTTACCTGTATGCGTAGCGTAATGTTCCTCCATTTCTTTATGACAACCTATCACTTTCACATTACAAAAAATACATTCCACTTCATATTTGTAAGGTTCTTTTTGAAGTAATTGACCCATTGGAGGATTATCTTTGTATTTCTTTATTAAAACACTAGGTAAACGAGCACAATAGACCTCATGACCTGGTCTTCTAGAATGTGAATTGACATAATGTGAAACAATATTATTTGTTTTATTACAAAAAGTTTTATAACAATATAAACATTTGTTCATAATATTTTCATTCAAACAATGATGATTTATGTTAGTATTTCTCAATTTTATAGTTTTTTTTGTTTGCTTTTCAGATTCGGGTAAATCGGTTATAGTTATCAAGGGTTGCAATTGTGGAATTAATTTATTTTTCCTTTTCTTTTTTGTTTTATTCTTAGGTTTTATTTTTTTTAACATGATTTTTACTTCCTTCTTATGAAATTTTTTTTGTTTTTTTACCTTTGTTTTATCAGTTGAAAGAAATTCTTTATAATGTGGAGTAAAATCATCCGTATCATAATCATCTTCGTTAACAGCCGTATTAATATTTTCATCTTCATCAAATATTGGTTGTGTATTGCGTTTGAAACTCTTTTCGGTTTGTAAATTTTTAACAAATCTTTCAAAATCTAATAATTTTTGATGCATTTCATAAGGTTTATCTAAGTTTTTTGAAGATGAATCATTTAAAGGTTTTTCGATTTTTTTAGATTTTATCGATTTGTTCGTTTTATTAGGAGAAATTTGTATATTACTTTCATCAACGTTGGATAATTCATCATCAGACTGAGAGCTGATTTCGACATCAACTTTTCCTATAATTTTTTGTAAAGCTAAAGTGGATGAAATACGATTTTTACCAGCAATTGACATTATTTGATCGCTATCATAAAATCCTAGAAGTTGCTTTTGCAAACTTACGAGTTCTCTTGAAATATTATTTGGTTTTTCAGTCTTTTGTTTTATCTCATCCTCAATTGAATTAATTTTATTTGTACTACCTACATTATTTGATTCAGTTGAAGGATTTTCCTGTGGATTATTTTTCATAAAGGATTCTACAATTTCTTGTACATTTTCTAATTGTTTTTCTGAAAGAAAAACTAAGTTTTCTCGAAGTGCCCCGATTAGATCTGTACAAAGATTTGATTTTGACGTATTTTGAGACAAATCATTTAATTCTGTATTTTGTTTGGTTACTTGTTTTTGAGGTTTTAACCGCTTTTGATTATCTGCAGATTCATCTTCGGATGATGAATCACTTAACCCTGAAAGGGTTAAATTCAAATAAGAATTTAAAGTAACAAAGTTAACAAAAAATATAATTACCTGTGATTCGACCTTTTTTTAAACAAATCGTTTTTTTCTTATTAATCACATTATTGTTATCACTTTCGACATTGTGAGTCGAATTGCTTTCATCATTCGATTTTTGTTTAGTTAAATTATTTTTGTTTAAAGGTTTTTGCTCAGTTATATTAGGTCCGGTTCCGTTGTCTAAATTTGGATTAGTTTTTACACCCAAACCCAATTGTTCAGCCTGCCGTAATGCTCTTTCGTGCGCTTCTCTTTCCGCTCTTAATTTGTCTTCCCTTTGTTGTTGCAATTTATATTCACCGTACGATATTTTTGATTTGGTATATAAAGATCCATTACTATTGTTTTGTTTATTTGGTTCTTGCATTTTAGTTTGACTTGTAATTAAATGAGAACCTTCAAGTGATTTAATAATACCTTCTCTGGAATAATGTGGTGCGGGTGGAATGTTTTTAATGAAACTATTTTGTGGAATATGTTGATTAATTATTTTTGATGTAGCTGAAGTAGTAGGATATAAGGGTGAATTATATAAATTACTTATGTTTAATTGATAAGATGAGTTTCGCACTGCCTGTGGTGCTGTATGTAAATTCGTAACGGGATTTTGAATTAAAGTTGTTGATGTTGGCATTTGTAAAGCTGTCACTTGATTTTGAATCGAAGGTGGCATTTGTAAAGCTCTAACTGGATTTTGAATCGAAGGTGGTAATTGCAAAGATACAACTTGATTTTGAATCGAAGGCGGAATTTGCATAGCTGTAATTGGATTTTGAATTGAAGATGGCATTTGTAAGCTTGTAACTGGTAAAAGAGGAATTGGTAGAACTGCTGTATTACAATTTGCTAAAGGCGTGAAAGCTGTTATTACATTAACTGAATTAAAAGGAACTGAAACATTATTATCAACAATTTGACTCGAACGTAGATTTGTTGGACTCGTTGGTTTATTTAAACGCGGATCTCTATTTATTAGATTATCTGTCGCAGAAGTGCTACTATCTGTTGCTTGTGAGAATAAATTTTTCTCAAGATTCAAACGAATTTTTTGTAGTTCATTCAAAGATCGTTCACCTAAAAGTTTTTCATTTCCATTTTCTTGATTTTCTGTTGTTACAGATTCTTTTTCTTCACAATTCCCATACTTATTTAAATTTAGCTTATTATCAGAAACACTATTTGATTTATCAAAAATTTTTTTTAAATTTTTTCCGAAATCAAATTTTAAACAGTCAGTTGATTTTTCTTTATTTTCCTTATATTTATCAACAGCATCTTTCAATATATTTACTTTTTCAGATAATTTTTCACAAGTTTGTTCACTTTCTAAATCTATTTTGTTATTTATTCTAATTGTATCAGTCGTCTTGGAAGTAACAGTAGATATTTTTATGTTATTTTCTTTGTTCGTTGGTAAATTTTGTACATCTTCATCATCTGTATCTGAAAGTTGTATTGTATCGCTAATTACTTGGAGATTAGTTGTTACATTTGAAAGTTTCTTCGGATCAGTTTTTTCGCTTTTATCATTTTCAGAAGTTCTTCTTTCATTAGGTCTTCTTGTGAAAAGTATCTCTTCTTTTATGTGAATAACATCATCAACTATAGCTACCTCGTTTACTGGTTCTGTTTTTATTTTTTCACGTGTTATAGGCTTTTCCAAATTTACCGTTTGGGAAGAATCAGAACAGGGAATAATTTCCAAATCACTATCACTTTCGTCATCTTGTTGTTCTTTTTTTTCGATTTTGATGTCGGATAAAGTATCATCTTTTGTGGGATTTGGAGGTTTAACTTTCTCATTGCAGTCATTTACTTCATAAAACTCAATTTCCTCATCATCGCTGCTATCATCACATAGTTCTACAAAATCCATTATTTTTGGATTATCATTTTTTATTTGGTTTCTTTCTTGGCTGTCTTCAATAAGTTCTGTTTTAATTGTTTTCTAAAAAATTGATTTTTTTTGAGTAAAAAATAAGTCGAATAAGTCGTTTTATTAGAAAAATGAAACTAATATAAAGTAAAATAACTATAATACAAATTAAAATCCAAATTGAATTTGTTTACAAATTAATACAATTTAAATATATTTTTAATTTTACGTCTAAAAAGTATAAAAAAACATTTTTTTATTATTTTACAGACATAACTGCGTCTGTTACAAAAGTAATTCTTTCTTAAAAAAAAATTTCCCTAGAATTTTGTTTAATCACTCAAAATTTTCGAAGATGCTACAGATTGATTAAAAAAAAATATTTATTCAGCTTAGTTTTTTTTGTTCTAGATTTTTTTTTATTTAGTTTTTTCATAGCCTTTTGTCTAATACTATAATACTTATCAAAAAATAATGGTTTTTAAATATTTTTAAAGTACTTTTGATGGTATTTCAGTTTGAAATTTCAGTTCAAACTTTGATATGCTTTATAAAGATTTATTAAAACGAACTTTTACAATATACTTAATGATAATTTGTCAATAAAAACAATTTTCAAAAATCATTTAAAATATTTAGTTTATTAAATAAAATCTAAATTTTATGTTTTGCGAATGAAGTAGAAGAAACATGAAGTAAAACTCCATAAGTCTAAAACCAATCGCTAAATTGAGCTAAAACAGACCTAAGAAAATAGTTCCAAACTCAAGGGTCAATAAATACAAGATATATGTAAAGGACAAGATAGAACACTAAATATATCTTAAAATTAATAAAACATTTACACTTAAGAATAAGTAAAAGCCAGCTCATCCCGTTCATGCAGGAATTTTGTCATTTTTATTGTTCTTTTGAAATACCGCAGTTAAACAACTTTGGCAATAAATTAAGGCGTCTAAGGCAATAAACAAAAGCATAACGAGTTGCAGGACTCTGGAGTATAGATAGTATACTATCCCATTTATAAAATAACACACCAATATCCTGATTCCGTAAGTATCCCAGAATCTTTAAAGACCATTTTTTTAATTCACAAGGCTCCATCGGTTCACAAAAATTTCCACCATTTAAGTCCGCTATGTGTTTCCAGGATAATATGATTTGAAAATTTTTATTGGAGAGGTTTTTCAGAGCGTATTTAATTAAAATAAATTCTTTTCAATTTCATAAAAAGTGTATTATCGTTTTATTCTGTTCCTATTTTTGTATATTAGTATCATATATGAAAGTTTAGAAAGTTATTCCTAACATCACATGACTTGTTCTAATATCAAGGAAAAGCTTTGGATTAAATCATAGTTCAAGAAATTTCCAAAGAAATCAAAACTCCAGCCGGGTCTCAAAAATTATGCGAAACGTAATTATCATCTCCTAAGTCCATTTTTTAATTTCTCTATTCAAGGTTTAACAAGAAAATTTTAGTCGCCAAGCCACGCTTATTTTGTGTGTTTTTTTAAGCTTCTGAAACTTGAATGTACTCGAATACATTTTAGTCTGTTTAAACAATATCTCTTTAGCCAAATTCCAACATAGTTTTTCCTCATTAACTTAAGAAATTTTTTTTTAACTTGTTTTTTGCTTTACATTTTAACAAATAAATCCAAAAGGATGAAGCATATTTTGAAGAATTAATTTTTTAAACTTTTTGTTTAAATGAGTTTTTTTTATCACAAATTGTAATAAAATTTCTTCAGCACCTTGACTTGAAAAACTTGCAGACTGCCACTGCGCCATCAAATTTATATTAGTCTATATCTAATTATTTAAAACGCTAGTTCTTATAATTCATTTTATATAAAAATTAAATTTTTTGCTCCTTTTACAAAGTAAGTTGTTGAATTTTATTAAATGTATTGTCTATTTTTTTTTTTTTTTGTCAAAATAATACAATAATCACTTTTTCTTATCATTTACTTTCAATCAGTTTTTATTTATTTCTAGTGATTCCAAACTTTTGCAGCATTCTATCCTAGTTCCGAATATATACACAATATTTTTAATTATGCTTGTACCAATACAAAAGCTTTGAATCATAAATTCCAAGAAGCTTTTAAAAAAGAAATCTAAACTTAGTCTAGATCAATCCACAAATTTCCCTTGGTCTTATTTGCTTTCGTTTAGTTTTTCAATTTATTTTTAGAAACCTGCTGGGAACTTTTGTTTTTGCCACTTGTTTTGATTCGTCAACCTTGCTGTACAGTTCATCATTGATTTTTTTTTGCCTAATCCATCATTGATTTTGTTAATGCATACAATAAGTAATCTTAATTTTGCTGTCCGACTTGTAAAGATATAACCCATTCACGAAAACTATTATGTTTATTATATATTTTATAATATATATACATTTATATTAGTCTATATCTAATTATGAAATAAAATTTTCGTTAGTTTTTAAATTTCAGTTTTCCATTGCGCATTCAGAGATTTCAGCACTCTTTCTGAAAAAGTTCTGAATTCATGCCAAATTCCTTCAATGATTGGCATAACAGTTGTGAAATCTTTTTACGTGTATTTATTGTTTCGCCTTGTCGTATTATAGAGTTCGTCTTGCCCTACCGTCTCTTGATCAATTCTTCATTCTTTGCCAAACACAGCTATTACGTTAACTCAGTTAAATTGGTATTATGAACTCCGAATAGAAAATACATATTTATAAATTTTTGTAAAAAGTCCTTTTAAAGAAATAAACTTTGTAGTTTTATTGATACAAAAATTTGACTCACTTGGAAAAAATAAAATATCAATTTTAATTGTAAATAATGCAAAATAAATTTAAACTATACTTACAAAATTATTGTAATTTTCTCTACAATGATTTTTCAAAATGTCCAAAATTACTGACAGCTCTATTCTGAGCAATTTTCGGGAAAATAACTTATTGCGAAAGCTTTAGATATAATTATATTGAAATTCATAATAGACAACCTTACGAAGAATGAAAAAGCTTTTTAATTCAAATTCTATGTAGGAATTCATAATACCAAATTTCTAGTTTTTTCCATCTTAATTAAACATATAAACGTTTTTTGTTGTTGTTTTTGAAGCTATATAATCTTGTTGCAACTATTGGTTTTTATGAAGGGCTTGCGTCGCAAACGAAATTACAAATCCGTTCACCATGTCAGGTATTTGATAAATAAAAACATAAATTTATTGTTGAACATATTTGAAATGTATGCATTTTATTTATCATAAACAAGATGATCCATAATTTCAAATAATATTAAAATGATTAAATAATTTTCAAAAGGATTTTCTTAACCTAAAAATTAATATAAATTTTTTGTATAAAATTATTTACTTAATTTTATAATTTTTAATTTTCAATGTTGATTTCTTGATTTTAATCACACTCATACACTAAATTCAAATGTTTCAAAAGTTCCTTAGTTAGGTACTTACTTTATAATTATTCACTAAACGTTCAATTTTATCTAATCTTTCACTGGTAAGAAAACTATGTCTGCAAACAAAAGAAAATAAAAAATTTTTATGAATTTTTTTTTGTTAAAAATTTTTTTTTCAATTTACCTGTTTTTATCTTTTAAAACTTGAACAATTTTATTCATGTTCGCATCATCTAAAGATTCCAAAAAAGGTATTTCTTCGAAAAGAATATTTAAACGTTCAACAATGCCAGTGTCAGTCATTTGCTATTAAAAAAAAAAAAATATTTTTTTTTATTTCATAGGTTATAATAGCTTAAAATTATAAAATTTATTTGTATTTCTGAAATCTACCTTTGTAATATATGTTTTAAATTTTTTTTTGTAAATTTTTAAATAAAATAACTAAAATGTTACAGATTTATACATGCCTATATTGATTGAAAAAAAAAATCACTAATAAAAAACACGATTTTTCTTATTTAAAAAAAAAAAATCCTAATAATAATACTAACACCTACAAAAATTTTTGTATATACCTATATGTATATTAATTGCATATTTTTCATTACAATGTGCTAAGTTTAATGAAAAATATCAATTAATTTTGATATGCAACCTACATTTTTACTTACGTACTAAAAAACGAACTAAGTATGCTAAATATTTTTAACGAGTAAAAAAATTTTTTTTCTTATATTTTTTTAAACATCTCATATTCAATAAAAAGAGAACACAAAATAAAAACAAAATGGCACTTATTTACAAAGAACAAAATCTATAAATTATTATTACGTCTTAACAAAGAAATAATTTTGCGGTTAACAAGTTTATGTTTGTGTATTTATATAAAAAGTCTCACTACATACTACACAAATATTTGTACATCCATATAAACTTTTACTAAATAATTCGTGTACATAAATATTTTATTTATTTTATATTATACCTTTTAAATTTAATTATGTTCATTAAAAATTAACAAAAAATATGTTATGATATATAAATAAACTCAATTCGATTATTAATATCTATTAATAATACAACATCACATTTCAATAGTTAAAATGACACTGAACTAAACTGAACTGACTTGACACTTTGACAGCACAACACAGAAATCATGACATGATGACTGAGTACTTAAAAAATTGACAATTGAAATTAATTAAAAATATTTTTTTAGGTTATCATCTTATCTGCTATTTTTTTTTTAATTTCCGACAGGAAATTTTACTAATGATTAAAAAAATTTACATTATTTAAGTTGGCTAATATTCGTTCAATCCTTTAAGTTTCAATTATTTTATGAAATCGAATTTATAATTTTTATTATGTTTAAAAAAAAAATTGTAGAATAATTTTTTTATTTCAATTTCAAAATACCTCTTTAAATTATCTTCTTACATATATAATTAAATTACATTGATTACTTTAAATATTTTTTCAATTTTATTTACTCAACTAAACGGTATAATTTTTGTTACTTACTTGCTAGTTGTTAGCTGTTACGTGACTAATTACTAAATGTCTTAATACTTTACTAAACAATTATAATTATGTTATGTACAAAATTCATATCCTTCTCATATTTCAATTTTGAATTCATTTACTAAATTTTGAATTTTAATGTAACTACATACATTGTTTTTGTTTAAATATGTAGTATTCAATACATAAATAAAATTTTAATATACAAGTTACTCATTTTACCAAACTTAATTTTTTTGTGGTTTTAAATTTTAATTTCTATATGTTGTGAAATATTCATACATATATAAAATATAATATTTTCTTATCATTTTTTACTAATCTTTCTTTTTTCTTTGTTCTAAACTAAAGCTTTTATTTTTAACAAACAAAATACAACAAATAAACAATCAGTATTCAGAAGTCAGTACTCTATTCTGTTTGTTGTCTTGCTAGACCAAAAGAATAGAAGTTTGTAGCGATCAAACATCAACTACGCATAACTACAACCACAAATATTTTAAATCTTTATAAGTCAAATCTTGACAATTTTTGTAATTTTAATCAAACACAATTACAATTATGAACGAACTATTTATTAGCTTGAATATTTAAGAATTTTTTAAATGATATAAATTTAATATTATTTTAAAATCAATAGATTTTATTATTTTAATTTTGTTGCCAAGCGATTTATGTAAATATTTTATTATATGTATATATATATATTAAGATAAGGTGACCATTTATCTAATTTTGTCTGGAGTGAGGGTATATTACTATATACTTTTATATGAACTTGCCTGTGTTTATGGGTTTATTTTATGTATTTATATCAGAAAATTTCTTAAATCAAGCACAAGTAAATGTTGCTTACTTAGTGAACCATTACAATAAACAGAATAAAAAAAATAAAATTTTTTATTTTATTTATATAATATATTAAATATAAATGATCCCGATTAGGAGTGTCCAATTTATACTTTCTTAAAACCCCAAAATTTCAAATTTCGTCTATTTCTACAGATATTCCAAATATTTTTTGTAAAACTGTTAAAATAACTGATACTAGTTGTTACTTCAGGAGCAAGTGCACAATCTTAAATAGTAAAGAAAAACGGACTCTCAATTTTGTAATATTGTCAACGAAATAATTCCATTTTGAATTTAATGGAGTATTTTCGGACTATATTATTTCGAAGGAGCATTTAGCATTTAGGGAGTATTGATATTATGGGAAGTATAAAGGCTTTCAAAGGAATATACTACTTCTGAAAGAAGTATATATGGTCACCTTAATTGAGAAATAGATAAAATGAAGTTTTTAAATTTTAATTATTAAATTTTTGTATATGTATTTCTCAGCGTTACATTAAGTTAAATACATAAACATTATGTTTGAATTTGAAATATAAAATTGAATAATTATAACATACATTTATGGATTACTACAAAGTTAATGCATATTAGGATTAGATATATGAATATTATAAATTGTATATGATACTGAAATATTATATTAAATCTAGGTCTAGGTGTAAATATATAACATATAGTTTTGTAATGATTTTGTACATATGACAGTACTCAAGTTACAAAGTTACAAGTAGTCAAAAGTCAAATACTCAAAATATAATGCAGTTTGCGTGAATAATATTTTGCAAAACTATCTCTTGTCTTCTTGTCGCTTGGTGGTTTTGCTGTAAAAAGTGCATTGCGACAATGAATTTGTTTAATTTTGTATCTTAGTTAAGTTAATTATAATACATCTTAATTAATAATGGAGGATGAACATCAAATAAAATTTAAAATTTATCAAATGTCACATTTTGAATAAAAGGTATGTATGTATGTTTTTATTTTGAAAATTGGAAAAATTTTTAAATTTACAAAAACAAGTTACATGACATGTGAGATATTCTTTTATTTTGCAGGTAAATTAAAAAGTGTTAATTTTTTGTATTTTTTTGCAAATACATACATACATATATGTATGTATTTGCTATATAACTAATTTTTTAAATATTGCATTTTTGCAATTGCATATTTTCAATATGTAGTAATACAAAAAAAATAAATTGTTTTTTTACTCATGTACCTACACATGTTACACCTTTTGCATAAAATTTAATTTCATATAAAGGAAGGCCATGGGTTTGGGTGTGGGTGGGATTCAATTATGTGTGTAATAATTATTACATTTATTTTCTGTGCCAACTGCTGTCATTATAACTTGCTTTGAATTTTGAGTGTTCTGAGAAAAAAAACAATTAAAAACCAAAAATGGTTTAAACTTCATAAAATCAAAAATCAAATTTTTTTTTTTAAATTGGAATTATAATTTTATTTGATACACATTAATATAATTCTAGATTCAAAAATTGAAAGGAAATTAGTAGATTTGTAAATGGGAGAAAATTTTTGTGGTGATTAATAATGATGTACATAATATGTACATCGATAGTCATAACTCATAACTATGTAGTCAAGGTATATTAACAAAGTAAAAAAACCTTAAAAAATTGGGGTATCCTCTACCAATGGTAAGATGGGTAAAATTAATGCTTCGGGGCCGGGACCCAAGTAATTTGAGCCAAAATGAATTATAATTTACCGTTATTTTATTTTTATACCCGTATGGACTATATAGTCCAAGGGTATAATAAATTTGCCATTACGTTTGTAACACAGAGAAGGAGGGGGAGTAGATATAGACTCAAGTGTATGGATCGGATCTGAATCGAAAAATAAATCGATTTAGCTATGTATGTCCGTCCGTCCGTCATCACGATAACTCAAAAACTAAAGGAGCTAGGACCTTGAAATTTTCACAAATTCGTTTTTTTGCAAAAACCGGAAGCGCTATTTAAATCTAACCTTTTTGGTCCAAGGGTTCGAGTACCTGCCATACAACTTCTAATTTTATATGAGCATTACTCTATACCTGTGGAAGCTGCGTGTCTGAAATTTTGCCAAAAGTAGTTTAGTATAATGGCCAAAGTTACTGCAAAATTTGGTTGGTCTACTGCAGAGGGTTCGAGTAACTGCCATACAACTCCTTCTTTTATGTGAGCTTTACACTACACCTGATGAAGTTAGGTGTCTGAAATTTTGCAAAAAATAGTTTAGTATAATAGCCAAAGTTACTGCAAAATTTGGTTGGTTTATTGCGAAGGGTTCGAGTAGCTGCCACATAACTCCTTCTTTTATATGAGCATTACTCTACACCTAATAAAGCTGAATGTTTGAAATTTTGCCAAAAGTAATTAACCGGATGATATAATGTATATGTTACGGTCACACGGGTATCCCAGAGTTGACACAGTCTACTCTACTACACTCTTCCTCGTTTTTGAATAAAATTGCAAATTTATTTTATAATTTAAAAGAAATAATTTTAAAATTTTTACAATTCATTTTCAACATTTTTTTTATATGAAATACAATGTACTTATGTACATACCTATAAAACTTTATATTACCAGATGGACTTATTGTACACAGAACTTTATATTATTATAGTACATAACTACAAAAAATGACTAATTAATATTCTATACGTTATATAGTTTAAAATTTTATATAAAAAAATATTATCAACTTCGAAACTGTATTACATTACGATTAAAATACATCGCCTTTTTTTAAATTTATATAAACCGCAGTCTGTGGCTGGTAGCTAAAAGATAAAATTGTATGAAATATGTATATAATTTGTTATGTGGTAAAAAAAACTTTTCTGTTGTTTTTTTATTTCATATACATATACTAATCTATATTCTATATCAATATATGAAAAGAATAAGTAATTTTGTTTTTTATTATTTTTTCAAACTGATAAATACTTTTTCAAACATAAGGTTTGTTTATTAGTTTTCAGGACAAAACAATCCACAATTAAATGTTAAATACTTTAGAACTACTTAGAACAATTTAGAACCCAAAAATTAATGAACGCTTTTAGTATAAAATAAATAAAGAGATATTTGTGAATTTTGAAAACTGAAAATTTAGAACAAAAAAGCGTTAATTAGTTTTTATGTTCTAGGTAGTCATAGTCTTTGACGTTTAATACTATGCTGTTCTGTCCCGAAATCTAATAAATATCAAAAATATTTAAATAAATTAGTTGTACCAAATGATATTTCTTAAAAAATTTTTGTTGTACTTTTATGTTCATTATTTTCTGGTAAAGTTTCCATTTTTATCAATTTTCTTTTCGAGTTTTAGTTTTAAAATAATTTTCTAAATATTCCAATTTTTATATTAAAATAAATTGAAATTTTTTCTGTAAATTTTTAAATATATGAAACTTTTAATATATTTTCAGCAAAGTACAAAGTATTAGAATCATCACTTTGAGTAGATAGTCGAGATAATCGAGTAGACATGATTTTTGGTTATAAGAAAGTTTAAATTAAGAAGTACAGTTTTAAAAAAAAAGTTATGCGTAGCATAAAATTTAGTTTAATGTATAGAGAAGGTGTTCTGTAAGTAGTATTATAAAGTAAAATAATATTTTTGATTTGAATTTAAATATTATTTTAAAAGTAATATTTTAATTTTTTTTTCTTAATAAAATTAAATTTTTATGAATAAAAGTTTTACACTTTAATAATAATTTATTTTGTATACAAAGTTAAGTGATGTATAATTATCAAATTTTTAATTTAAGTTTTTTGAATTAAATTAACTTTCTAAAATATTTTATTTGAAATTTAACAAAGTTAATTAAATTATTGAGGGCCTTATATTGCCTTTTATTATAATTTATTTTAATAGAATTTGTCGTAAATGATGTTCGAATGTAAATCTAATAACAATAACACGATATATGTTGCAACATTTAAGTTTCCGGATAAAGAGTCTTTGAAAACATTATGGGAAGATCGCTGCCGGAAGATCGGACTGGCAACCAACAGCCTATAGTTCCGTATGTAAATTGCATTATGCAGATTCGTTCTTTAGTGGCTTAGGCCATTAGTTTAAACGAATTGTGCCTCCTAAGGATGGCGTTGAAACGAGAATTATTAAAATTAACGTATCAATAATATTATATTGTAAAATTAGTATAAAATCAATTTTATACTATTTTAAATAAGTATTAACTTATTTTAAATTAATATTATTATTGTATGCTTTTTGTAAACTGTTTGTGCTAAGCAGTATGAATAAATAAATAAATAAATACTTACATATATATATATATATATATATATATATATATATATATATATATACATATATATTTATACTTAAATGTTTATATATTCTGCATACATTTTTTGTTTAAAAAAATAATTCAATTTTTATAAAACAACTTTTATATTAATTTTACTCTGTATAAATTAAATGAAAACAAAAAATGTGATGGCGCTTACCTACCTAACTAAGTATATAATAAAGAAATTAATAAAATTTTGAAGCACAGGTAATATTTTTTGTGGTAATTTTTATTCGGCACAAATTTACTTTAAAAAAAAACTTATTGTTTTATTGAACGAGATTTATACACTAACCAATTGGTTTAATATTAACTAGATCGGCAGTTTTTCTTTCTCTGATGTATTTCCTATTAAACCATTTTATGCTTGAAAATTACCATATGTTTTATTTGGTTTTAGCATTGATTAAGAATTATATATAGATAAACATTTTCATGTTAAAAATTTGTATGAAACTTTTTTCGCATATTTTTTAAAATTCTCTGAAAATCGTTGTCACGAATATATGTAAATGTATTGTAACTATTTCTATTTTATAGTATACCCTTTATTTTTATTCTCTACATACATGCAACATGATTCAAGAATATGAATACTATGACACTAAAGAAAAGAAAAAAATCGAATAAGAAAAAAAACGAGGAAGTGTGTAGTAGAGTAGATTGTGTCAACTCTGGGATACCCGTATGACCGTAGTATAAATATTATAATATCATCTGATTAATTACTTTTGGCAAAATTTCAAACACTAAGCTTTATTAGGTGTAGTGTAATGCTCATATAAAAGAAGGAGTTGTATGGCACTTACTCGAACCCTCTGCAGTAGACCAACCAACTTTTCCAGTAACTTTGGCCATTACACTTAACTACTTTTGGCAAAATTTCAGATACCCAGCTTTAATAAGTACAGAGTAATGCTCATATAAAACAAGAAGTTATATGGCAGCTACCCGAGCACGTTGTGCAAACTGGCTGAATTTCAATGATGATGACGGCTTTTTTTAAAATCCGATTTGTTGAAAGTTCCAGAATCCTAGCTCCTTTAATTTTTGAGTTATCGTAATTACGGACGGACAAACGCACGGACATACATAGCTAAATCGATTTATTTTTCAATTCTGATCCGATCCATACACTTGAGTCTATATCTACCCCCCTACTTCTCTGCGTAATAAACGTAATGGCAAATTTAGTATACCCTTTTGACAAATAGTCATACTTGTATAAGCAATGATTTTTTCATTCATAAATTCATAGTTCATTTTTTCGAATTGATTTCGTTTTTTCTAAAAAATTATTAAATTTTGTATGTACTTGCGTACATACCTATATAGATATGTATGCATATAAAGGTTCTAAAATAATTATTTTAAAATCTAACTTTATAGATCTCAATACAAATAACCTTTATGAATATTTGAAGGTGACCAAACATTTTATTTTCTATTTCTTATGAGGTTTAAATTGTAACGGGAAACTTTTTGTTTTGATTTTTTCATTTTTGTTTAAATAAATAAATTTTTCTAAAACTCGCAAAGTGCATAGTTGTGAATGGAATCTATGAAATTTTATAAAGTGTTTATGTATAGATGTATGTATGTATTCAAATTTCTATTTCTAAATTCTTTAATCTTTAGAGGTTTTTGTTAAATTGAGATCAATTGTGGTTTTGTTTTAACTGAAAATTTCTAAATTATCTAAATTTAAGATTTTGAAAATGTATGAATTTTTAAAAAATATGCGAAAAAAGTTTCATACAAATTTTTAACATGAAAATGTTTATCTATATATAATTCTTAATCATATGTTTTTGTTACCTGATATTTAAACAAAAATAAAAAAAATATTATGATATATTTAACCTTTCGCCTTTTTGTTTATAAAGGTAGGTATTTTTTTTTTATAAATATCCCCAATCTCTAGATCCCTGATCGATTCAAAATCGTTTTGAATTAAAAACTGATATGAATGTTTGCGTTTTTCTATTAATTGGAAAATTTAATCAGTCTTTATATTTAATAGTAGGTACTTTACCTACCAAAAAAAAATTTTATTAGGTAAAACCTAAAATGTTATAAAGTTGTTCTACGAAAATCGAGAAATAATAACAAACTTAATAATTGAAGTAAAAAGATACAAGTAAGTTTATAATTTTTAAGGTTTAATTGAATCAAATGCTTGAAATTGAATGAACTCTGAATGAACGTTTTAAAATTTAGGTATAATTTAATTGGTAACTATTCCTTTTCTACACTCCAGGTAACTTTGTTTTTTTTTTTTAATATAAATTGTTATATTATCACGTACTGTATATATTCCTCTTATTTTCTAGAGGCTTCACTAATGGAACAATCTGTTCTGAACCAATTATAAATCAACTTTACGAAAAATTAATTGTACGTGATATATCACTCAGGTATCAGTGACAATGATCGTTCATAAATAACCTGTTTCAATAATAAAAGCTTAGTTATTCTTAAAAATATACACATAAATTGCAATAAATAATTTTATACATATATAATATTATTAAAACCAATTAAAATGTATATTAAAATGATTGTTGAAATATGAAATCCTAAAAAAAATTTATATCCGTATGACTATAATTTTCATCTAATAATTAATTAAAAAGTGCTGCAATTTAGTTGACAATGACATGACTGAGTACTTAAAAAATTGACAATTCAAATTAATTAAAAATATTTTTTTAGGTTATCATCTTATCTGCTTTTTTTTTTTTTAATTTCCGACAGGAAATTTTACTAATGATTAAAAAAATTTACATTATTTAAGTTGGCTAATATTCGTTCAATCCTTTAAGTTTCAATTATTTTATGAAATCGAATTTATAATTTTTATTATGTTTAAAAAAAAAATTGTAGAATAATTTTTTTATTTCAATTTCAAAATACCTCTTTAAATTATCTTCTTACATATATAATTAAATTACATTGATTACTTTAAATATTTTTTCAATTTTATTTACTCAACTAAACGGTATAATTTTTGTTACTTACTTGCTAGTTGTTAGCTGTTACGTGACTAATTACTAAATGTCTTAATACTTTACTAAACAATTATAATTATGTTATGTACAAAATTCATATCCTTCTCATATTTCAATTTTGAATTCATTTACTAAATTTTGAATTTTAATGTAACTACATACATTGTTTTTGTTTAAATATGTAGTATTCAATACATAAATAAAATTTTATACAAGTTACTCAGTTATTTCTTACTACTCATTTTACCAAACTTAATTTTTTTGTGGTTTTAAATTTTAATTTCTATATGTTGTGAAATATTCATACATATATAAAATATAATATTTTCTTATCATTTTTTACTAATCTTTCTTTTTTGTTTGTTCTAAACTAAAGCTTTTATTTTTAACAAACAAAATACAACAAATAAACAATCAGTATTCAGTAGTCGGTACTCTATTCTGTTTTTTGCCTTGCTAGACCAAAAGAATAGAAGTTTGTAGCGATCAAACATCAACTAAGCATAACTACAACCACAAATAATTTAAATCTTTAAAAGTCAAAACTTGACAATTTTTGTAATTTTAATCAAACACAATTACATTTATGAACGAACTATTTATTAGCTTGAATATTTAAGAATTTTTTAAATGATATAAATTTAATATTATTTTAAAATCAATTAGAATTTTTTATTTTAATTTTGATTCCAAGCGATTTATGTAAATATTTTATTATTTTCATATTTATATACAAAGATAAAGTGACCATTTATTTTATTTTGTCTGGAAGGAGGATATATTACTTTTGTATGAATTTGCTTGTGTCAATGGGTTTATTTTATGTATTTATATCAGAAAATTGCTTAAATCAAGCACAAGTAAATGTTGCTTACTTAGTGAACCATTACAATAAACAGAATAAAAAAAATAAAATTTTTTATTTTATTTATATTATTAATAAATATAAATGATTCCGATTACGAGTGTCCAATTTATACTTTCTTAAAACCCCAAAATTTCAAATTTCGTCTATTTCTGTAGATATTCCAAATATTTTTTGTAAAACTGTTATAATAACTGATACTAGTTGTTACTTCAGGAGCAAGTGCACAATCTTAAATAGTAAAGAAAAACGGTCTCTCAATTTTGTAATATTTTCAACGAAATAATTCCATTTTGAATTTAATGGAGTATTTTTGGACTATATTATTTCGAAGGAGCATTTAGCATTTAGGGAGTATTGATATTATGGGAAGTATAAAGGCTTTCAAAGGAATATACTACTTCTGAAAGAAGTATATATGGTCACCTTAATTGAGAAATAGATAAAATGAAGTTTTTAAATTTTAATTAATAAATTTTTGTATATGTATTTCTTAGCGTTACATTAAATTAAGTTAAATACATAAACATATGTTTGAAATATAAAATTGAATAATTATAACATACATTTATGTATTACTACAAAGTTAATGCATATTAGGATTAGATATATGAATATGATTATAAATTGTATATGATACTGAAATATTATATTAAATCTAGGTCTAGGTGTAGATATATAACATATAGTTTTGTAATGATTTTGTACATATGACAGTACTCAAGTTTCAAATAGTCAAAAGTCAAATACTTAAAATCTAATGCAGTTTGCGTGTATGTATAATATTTTGCAAAACTATCTCTTGTCTTTTTGTTGCTTTGGCTTTTTTGCTGTAAAAAGTGCAATGCGACAGTGAGTTTTTTTTAATTTTTGTATCTTAGTTAAGTTAATTCTACATCTTCTAAATATAATAAAAGACAAACTGCTGCTGCTGCTGCTGCTGACCAGCGTGCCCTATGTTATGTTAAGTGTTATTCACACATGTAAAATACTTCTACTTACAAATACTTACATTCAAAAGAGAAAGAAAAAATGAAACTGATAAATGTAAATTTTGAACAGAAAGAAAAAAAAATCAAAACTTATAAGAAATCTGTTAACAGATAGATACAGAAAATTATAATAAAAACGTTTAAAGAAATTTTTTACATTTCAGTATGTATACTTTTATTTAAATACACTTAAGTACAGAACTAATAACTAACTTTAATTTGTAGTTTTTACTTTTTATAAATATAATAAAAGACGCTGCTACTGTTGCAATATGTTAATGTTAAGTGTTATTCACACATGTAACATACTTCTAATTACAAATTCTTACATACAAAAGAGAAAGAAAAAATAAAACTGATAAATGTAAATTATGAACAGAAAAAAAAAAAAATCAAAACGTATGAGAAATCTGTTAACAGGTAGATACAGAAAATTTTTTATAAATATAATAAAAGATGCTTCTGCTCTTTAATTATGTTAATGTTAAGTGTTATTGACACATGTAATGTAACATACTTCTAATTACAAATTCTTACATACAAATGAGAAAGAAAAAATGAAACTGATAAAATGTAAATTATGAACAGAAAAAAAAATTCAAAACGTATAAAGAAATTTTTTACACTTCAGTATGCATACTTCTATTTTATTATCACTTACAAAACTAAAACAAACTATTATAATGTTAACTTAATGTTCTTTAGGTAACGAATTTCCTTTTATTGATTCAGTAGCGCAATAGCAGGAAAAAAGAATATATATAAAAAGAGAAATTAAAATTATACCTGTCGTCCGACAGGCTTTTTTACTAGTAATTAATAATGGAGGATGAACATCAAATAAAATTTAAAATTTATCAAATGTCACATTTTGAATAAAAGGTATGTATGTATGTTTTTATTTTGAAAATTGGAAAAATTTTTAAATTTACAAAAACAAGTTACATGTGACATATTCTTTTATTTTGCGGGTAAATTAAGAAGTTTTAATTTTAATCTGTTTTTGTATTTTTTTGCAAACACATACATACATACATATGTACATATAAATAACTAATTTTTTCAATATTGCATTTTTGCAATTGCATATTTTCAATATGTAGTAATACAAAAAAAATAAATTGTTTTCTTACTTTTGCATAAAATTTAATTTCATAAAGGAAGGCCATGGGTTTGGGTGTGGGTGGGATTCAATTATGTGTGTAATAATTATTACATTTATTTTCTGTGCCAACTGCTGTCATTATAACTTGCTTTGAATTTTGAGTGTTCTGAGAAAAAAAACAATTAAAAACCAAAACTTCATAAAATCAAAAATCAAATTTTTTTTTATTTAAATTGGAATTATATTTTTATTTGATACACATTAATATAATTCTAGATTCAAAAATTGAAAGGAAATTAGTAGATTTGTAAATGGGAGAAAATTTTTGTGGTGATTAATTATGATGTACATATGTACATCGATAGTCATAACTCATAACTATGTAGTCAAGGTATATTAACAAAGTAAAAAAACCTTAAAAAATTGGGGTATCCTCTACCAATGGTAAGATGGGTAAAATTAATGCTTCGGGGCCGGGACCCAAGTAATTTGAGCCAAAATGAATTATAATTTACCGTTATTTTATTTTTATACCCGTATGGACTATATAGTCCAAGCAAAGATCATATTAACTATAAAGATATCCCACGCCATATATAAAAATGGTTCAGTAAAAATTTGAAGTGGATTTTTAAAAAATCCACAAAGCTCTTTTAACTGAGAGCTTTGCTGAGAGACACTGAGAGTAATTTTAAAGTAAATCATTGTAAATAAGTTAGTATACATATTTCTCTCTCGTTAAATTTTTATGACAGGAAAAAAAAAGAAAGAGTATAGATAATTTCTTTACGTTTGGATGATTGTTCGCGAGGATTTTAAAAAATTATGTTTTTATTTTTTTCTTATTACGTTTTGTTATGTTACTTGAATTGTATGTAGAAGTAGTTGTGTAATGTGTTGTACATCGTAGTAAGTATTAACTCATTCATTGATTATCTATGGGTCCATTTAGACGATGTTAACAGTTGTTGAATTCACATCGTTTTTGCTCTTTCCCACTTCCTCATTTTTTTTTGTTTTAAAATTTTTTTGTAGAAGTGGGAAAGAGAAAAAACGATGTGAATACAACAACTGTTAACATCGTCTATTTTTGTTGTATTAAGTAAGAATGAAAAAATAAACGAATTAAAAATATTTTCTCTCTGTGATAAGTCAGTGTGAGAACTGGATTTTATAAATAAAAATTTGGATTTGATTTTTGAAGTTGAATTTGGATTTTGGATTTGATTTTTTGAAAAGGAAATAAAAACATTTTCTCTCTGTAATAAGTCAGTGTGAGAACTGGATTTTATAAATAAAAATTTGGATTTGATTTTTGAAATTGAATTTGGATTTGATTTTTTATATTGAATATTAATATCTACTATTAGAATACGAAATAGTATGCATTTTGATTAAAAGGAAAGAATTGTTTTTGATTTTCTGTAAAGCAAATTAATTTTTGATCTTTTGAAGAACAACTTTGTATAGGTACCTAAAGATAAAAAAAAAATCTAATATTTTTTATTATTCTTTATTTAGGAAATTTTATTATTTTTATAAAACCAAATTTTTTAATTATCAGTTAGTTTCTTATGTTTTATAATAATTTATCTTAAGATGAATTAATTTTAATTATTTAATATTACATATTTTTAAATTTAAAATGTTGTCATGTTTAATATTTTTTATATACATATCCTATTAATAATAATATTGGTTTAGTAAAATCTGTGTTTTTGATCTTCTCGTAGTTTTATCTTTGATGTAATCCAAGAACAATGCTTCCGTAACAATATGGTAATCAATAAATTTAAAATCTGTAGCTTATGTGAATAACACGAATCGTTCTCTTCAAACCAAAATTTGTAAGGCGATTCTTTGGTACATTTAATACAATTATCAATAATGAATTTTTTTATATTTTTAACATCCTTATTTTCTATGAAAATTTTTTCAAAAACTTTTATATGAATTTTGCAAACATCAAAAAATTTATCAGACGGTGCATATAAACTACCAAAATCAGATTCATTGCGATAATTTTTTTTGTGAATAAACATTTCTGAAGGATAAGTTATAATTTCACTTGGCTTTACAATTTCATTTTTACATTTCTTACATGTAATTCGTCGTGCAATGTAACCTATAAAATATCTAGTAGATGTTAACTCTATTGGTATATAATCAGAATTAAAAGAATCTATGTTTTCGTCAAAATAGTCTTCATTTTCCTTTACAATGTCCTCTGAATTATAATTAATTTTGATTTGATCGCTTATATCCCAAGTTAACAACTCCATCTACGACATCTGCAGAAATATTGTAAGTTAAATTCTTTCTTATGGATACTTCATCAAAAATTAAAACACATTCTTTTTCATTATCGTTCATGCCTTTCATAGCATCTTCCAGAGCCTTATAAATACATACATTATTTCCTGGTTGGAGATTTTTAATATCATTCCATCTGTATAAAGATGAAGTACTAGGCAAATTTAATTTTAATGTGTCACGTAAAAATAAATATGTTGATGTAGATCTGTAAATAAAGATAAATACGTAAATTAGACTAATTAATATACATATTTATGTATAATATATAACATATTATAAGTTTAATAACTATACACACCTGTAATATATCCTTTGGGAAAATAGTTTTTCATCTTCTTTCCAAGAAGTACTTTTGCATCTTTTTTTTGTTAGTAACATTTTGGAAAGAATTTTTTCATTTTCTGTTACATGCTGCAGTTTTTCGATTTCTACTTCCATTGATTTAAGATCTACCTCCTCGTTAGATTTTGTTCTAAGTATTTTTTTTTTAATTTTTTTACTTCGTCTTTTAAATTCTTTATTTGAATTTTATTTTTCTCACATTTCTTAGACAAATTAATAATTTTTTTTTGATAAAATGTTGAATTTTTTATAGTTTTTTTGCAATGTTTGCAAAATGATGTTGGAGATTCAGAAGCACAATCATACTCAGAGCGTTTTCTTTTTCGAACTGGTGATCTGAAGTTATCCATATCTTCATTTTCTGGATCATTATTTGGTGTATTTATTCTGTTTGCAGTATTATCCAAAAATAAATTTGGAATTGCACCATTTTTTAATTTTCTTACCCCTATTAAATCAGGTGAAAAATGTTTTTCACATAAAAATAATAAGGGAGAATCTGCAACAAACTCTTCACTAAATTTGCATGTTTGCACCCACAAACTAAATAGAGGGGAATCATAAGCTGGAAATTTAAACAATTTTAAGCTTGCAATATCCCTTTTAGATTTTCGGCAATGGGGCAAACTGCATTTATTCCCGGCTTTTAGAGATCTTTTACTCATTTTAGTATTTTTTTTTTAATTTTTATATAATGTTCTTCACAAGTTTATAATTGTTTTTCTTTTATTAATTGTCGTATCAACGAAGTAAATTCACTATTCACTAAACACAAATTTATTTTCACTATATATTTTTATTACTTTATATATTTTATGTCACTATATAACAAATATTTATAATTAATATAACTTTTATTTATTTCCACAAATACTTATTTATATATAATATATCACAAATATTTATAATCAATATCACTTTTTACTTAAATTTAAGGATTTAATGCAAGGACTTTATATATAATTAGTTTTAAACCGCTTTTGAAAGATTGTATAATGACAATGATTTATCTTTTTTAATGTTTCAAGTTTAAATACTATTTTTAAAAATAATTTTTTACAAATATAATTATCAAATCTTAAATTAAACTTGATTGATATTTATTACATTATAATAAATAAATTTTTTAATTTTTAATTATGTTTTTTATTTGAAATATTACATAACGTTTTTTGACGGCTTATAATAGAAACAGGTAGTGTGCATTTTCCTGTTCTTGTTTTTCTTAATATTAATAGATTTTTTTTAAATTTTGTTGGATTCCTAAAATTAATAGCTGCCCACAATTAATGGTTTCTCACAATTCTTGATCAATAGCCTAATAAAAGAAGTAATACCAAAACGTAATTAAGCCAGGATACGCTGCGTGAATGAAACGCCAAAGGAAGAAAGAGGTTCATTTAATAATATCTTGGAAATTCGAGTCCAAGAATATTTAAACATTTGATTAATATTAAGGAAAGAATAATTACAAACTACCTACCTACCTGTTTTTTATTTTAAATTAAAAATAATAAAATTAAAAAATTTTAAACAATAAAGTTCTTATAATGTACCTAATAAATATTCAAATAAATTCAATTTATGATTAGGTAATTAATTAATATTAAAAAATTTCTAAATTATTATAGTAGGTATCAAAAAATTATGGCTATATCATATTAAAAAATTATATAAGTAGGTACCTAACGAAAATATGTTGAAAATCATTTTTTCCTGGAGACTTATTTTTCAAAATCAAATTTCAAAAGAACAATATTTAAGTTGATCAACATATCTATCTAGGTAAATGCGATAAAAAAATATCGTCACTTTTTTGTTAATGAATTTATTTTCTTATTTTTATTTATCATTCATTCAAAATTCTTACGCAGTATTAAAACAATTTATATACCTATTCAAATTTCAAACAAATTTCAAACTTTCTGAGATTGCATTCTTATCTTGTTTAGATTTATATGGATGTGTGTGAACTTTTGATTTATGTTATATGTATCATGAGTAAGAACATAATATTGTTATTGTAATTTGTATTATTTTATGTATACACATGCATACTATTTTACTAAAAGTACTTATAAAGTAAGAAAAGAACTATACCTACTAAAATAGTGAAGTGAAAAGAAAACTGAGAAAAAAAACATCAATAAAAGTGATCTCCAAAAATGATCTCGCTTTTATTATAGCTTTAATTTTTTTTTTGTTATGAAAAATAAAATTGATAAACTTTCAAATTTCATGATTTTTTTTTTGTTCTACGTGGGACATCTTTATAGTTAATATGATCCTATGGTATTATAATATGGTCCAAGCAAAGATCATATTAACTATATTAATATGATATGAGTTAATATGATATGAGTAATATGAGTTAATATGATCTTTGGTCCAAGGGTATAATAAATTTGCCATTACGTTTGTAACACAGAGAAGGAGGGGGAGTAGATATAGACTCAAGTGTATGGATCGGATCTGAATCGAAAAATAAATCGATTTAGCTATGTATGTCCGTCCGTCCGTCATCACGATAACTCAAAAACTAAAGGAGCTAGGACCTTGAAATTTTCACAAATTCGTTTTTTTGCAAAAACCGGAAGCGCTATTTAAATCTAACCTTTTTGGTCCAAGGGTTCGAGTACCTGCCATACAACTTCTAATTTTATATGAGCATTACTCTATACCTGTGGAAGCTGCGTGTCTGAAATTTTGCCAAAAGTAGTTTAGTATAATGGCCAAAGTTACTGCAAAATTTGGTTGGTCTACTGCAGAGGGTTCGAGTAGCTGCCATACAACTCCTTCTTTTATGTGAGCTTTACACTACACCTGATGAAGTTAGGTGTCTGAAATTTTGCAAAAAATAGTTTAGTATAATAGCCAAAGTTACTGCAAAATTTGGTTGGTTTACTGCGAAGGGTTCGAGTAGCTGCCACATAACTCCTTCTTTTATATGAGCATTACTCTACACCTAATAAAGCTGAATGTTTGAAATTTTGCCAAAAGTAATTAACCGGATGATATAATGTATATGTTACGGTCACACGGGTATCCCAGAGTTGACACAGTCTACTCTACTACACTCTTCCTCGTTTTTGAATAAAATTGCAAATTTATTTTATAATTTAAAAGAAATAATTTTAAAATTTTTACAATTCATTTTCAACATTTTTTTTATATGAAATACAATGTACTTATGTACATACCTATAAAACTTTATATTACCAGATGGACTTATTGTACACAGAACTTTATATTATTATAGTACATAACTACAAAAAATGACTAATTAATATTCTATACGTTATATAGTTTAAAATTTTATATAAAAAAATATTATCAACTTCGAAACTGTATTACATTACGATTAAAATACATCGCCTTTTTTTAAATTTATATCAACCGCAGTGTGTGGCTGGTAGCTAAAACATAAAATTCTATGAAATATGTATGTATGTAATTTGTTATGTGGTAAAAAAAAACTTTTCTGTGGTTTTTTTTATTTCATATACATATACTAATCTATATTCTATATCAACATATAAAAAGAATAAGTAATTTTGTTTTTTATTATTTTTTCAAACTGATAAATACTTTTTCAAACATAAGGTTTGTTTATTAGTTTTCAGGACAAAACAATTCACAATTAAATGTTAAATACTTTAGAACTGCCTAGAACAATCTAGAAAGCAAAAACTAATAAACGCCTTTAGAATAAAAAAAATAAAGAGATATATTTGTGAATTTTGAAAACTGAAAATTTAGAACAGAAAGGTACAAAAAAGCGTTAATTAGTTTTTATGTTCTAGGTAGTAGTATAGTCTTTGACGTTTAATACTATGCTGTTCTGTCTCGAAAACTAATAAAATATCAAAAATATTTAAATAAATTAGTTGTAGGTACCAAATAAAATTTTTGTTGTACTTTTATGTTCATTATTTTCCGATAAAGTTTCCTTTTTATCAATTTTTTTTTTTCGAGTTTTAGTTTTAAAATAATATTCTAAATATTCCAATTTTTATATTAAAATAAATTGAAATTTTTTCTGTAAATTTTTAAATATATGAAACTTTTAATATATTTTCAGCAAAGTACAAAGTATTAGAATCATCACTTTGAGTAGATAGTCGAGATAATCGAGTAGACATGATTTTTGGTTATAAGAAAATTTAAATTAAGAAGTACAGTTTTAAAAAAAAAGTTATTGCGTAGCATAAAATTTAGTTTAATGTATAGAGAAGGTATTCTATAAGTAATATTATAAAGTAAAATAATATTTTTGATTTGAATTTAAATATTATTTTAAAAGTAATATTTTAATTTTTTTTTCTTAATAAAATTAAATTTTTATGAATAAAAGTTCTACACTTTAATAATAATTTATTTTGTATACAAAAGTAAGTGATGTATAATTATCAAATTTTTAATTTAAGTTTTTTGAATTAAATTAACTTTCTAAAATATTTTATTTGAAATTTAACAAAGGTAATTAAATTATTGAGGGCCTTATATTGCCTTTTATTATAATTTATTTTAATAGAATTTGTCGTAAATGATGTTCGAATGTAAATCTAATAACAATAACACGATATATGTTGCAACGCAACATTTAAGTTTTCGTTAAAAGAGTCTTTGAAAACATTATGGAGAGATCGCTGCCGGAAGATCGGACTGGCAACCAACAGCCTATAGTTCCGTATGTAAATTGCATTATGCAGATTCCTTCTTTAGTGGATTTGGCCATTAGTTTAAGCGAATTGTGCCTCCTAAAGATGGCGTCGAAACGAGAATTATTAAAATTAACATATCAATAATATTATATTGTAAAATTAGTATAAAATCAATTTTATACTATTTTAAATAAGTATTAACTTATTTTAAATTAATATCATTATTGTATGCTTTTTGTAAACTGTTTGTGCTAAGCAGTATGAATAAATAAATAAATAAATACTTACATATATATATATATACATATATACTTAAATGTTTATATATTCTGCATACATTTTTTGTTTAAAAAAATAATTCAATTTTTATAAAACAACTTTTATATTAATTTTACTCTGTATAAATTAAGTGAAAACAAAAAATGTCATGGCGCTTACCTACCTAACTAAGTATATAGTAAAGAAATTAATAAAATTTTGAAGCACATGTAATATTTTTTGTTGTAATTTTTATTCGGCACAAATATTACTTTAAAAAAAAATTTATTGTTTTATTGAACGAGATTTATACACTAACCAATTGGTTTAATATTAACTAGATCGGCAGTTTTTCTTTCTCTGATGTATTTCCTTATTAATTAAACAATTTTATGCTTGAAAATTACCATATGTTTTATTTGGTTTTAGCCATAGAATTACTAGTACTAGAATGGCAATAGAGAAAAAATTTTCAGACAAATTTCAAAATTTGGTACGTGTACCGTTTGTATGTATTTACTAGTTTCTCCGCGATTCATTTCATTTTGAAAGTGAAATATAAAAGAAACT
The DNA here is from genome assembly GCA_963082915.1 of Dolichopus griseipennis. NCBI lineage: Eukaryota > Metazoa > Arthropoda > Insecta > Diptera > Dolichopodidae > Dolichopus > Dolichopus griseipennis. The sequence goes on along the minus strand of OY720445.1, from coordinate 78,635,394 downwards.
TTTAAGTACGATTCAAGTAAGATTTCAAAGTTAAAAGTAAATGATAACAAATTAGAAAAATTATATTCAAAAAATTTGTGTGTTGTTATGCTTTTTGAAGTTTTTTAAAAAAACATTAAATTAAATAAAGGATTATTAAGATGGGGAAAAAAGTGTTGCTTAAAGAATTTTTGTTATTTCTTGAGGTTTTACAAATTTCAGCCAATTTTTTTTAAATTATTTTAAAGGTATTTTCCTTTTGGTTTTTGCTCTCCATTTTTCATTATTATAAAGTGACAGTTCTGTAAATTTACCAAAACATTGTCTATTTTTGAATAGAATCAATTTGAAAATCATATTGTAATGCTAAAATTTTTAAATAATAAGTAAAATTTTTATTGAATAAAAAAAGGGTAAAGAAAAAACCTTTTAATTCTTTATTCGGAAACGTTAAGTTATTTGAAACAGAAATCAAAACCCTCCTTACGGTTAACATAAATGTAGATTTCATATTTGCAAAAGGTTCGTTCATATTTAAAAATGGCTAAAAATGTTTATATATTCACAAGACTATAAATACTTTTTGTTTTGTTCAAAAAATTATGATTTGTTTTTGATTTACTTATTTTCATTTCCAAGATGAATAAATAAACCTACGATAAACCTTAAGATAAATCAAAATAGATATGTAAGTTAACTAAAATTAAACTAAAAATATACTTGTTGGAGATTCCATTATTTTAAAAATAATTGACTGCAATTTGTTCAAATATTATTCAAATTTTTTTCTTAATGTTTTGTTCAATTATATATTTAATATTAAAAAGTAAATATTTAAAATAAAAGTAAATTAAATAAAATAGTAAATATTTTTATTCGAAATAACTTACAATATACAAACTGCCCAATCCAAATGTATTTCTATGTAAAATATAAACAAAAAAACTAATAAGAAACTGCCTAATAAACATTCTCATTTACTTAAATATAAGCAATGACAGATGAAGTAGCCGTACCATTTGGTACGCATACGAAATTGCATATGTATTTTTTTGTCTGAATACCTCAGGATAGGAAATCACATTAGAAGAAAAGAGTCGGGAACATCCTTTTGCCATTCTAGAACTAGTAATTCTATGGTTTTAGCTAATGTAAAGTCAGCTGTATTGATTTGGTATACTTTGTATTAAAGCATATAGAACAATTTCTTTTAAAATTACAAACAATGTTAGTAGATAAAGCAAGTTTTATTAATATGTGTTTTGTTTTTTTGTTTTTGAAGAAAAGGAATGAAAACTAAAAGATACAAATATGTAATATTTTTTTGTGTATTGAAAATAGTTATAAATGTGATATTGTATATTGCTTTTATGTTGGAGCAGCGATAAGTGATAAAAACCATCGATGAGAGCATAGCATAGAAAATTATATACAAGATTTAAATAGAAATGTTTATATTAAAAACTCTTTATTCAGTTTTCTACGGTCTTATATTATTTTTCAAATTTATATTATTTTTCAATTCAACATTCAATGTAGAAATTTGTAACATTTTCCGTTTAATAAAATTTTTTTAAAACTATTTTTCATTTAAAATAAGTGAAGTTAAAAATAATATTAATAAAAATTTATTAAAAAGTTTGAAATTTAAATCAGTTAATAGCTATAATCGAAGCTTCAATATAACCATAAGAGCATAGCTTTTTCTATGCTCTAATCGATACTCTTATCGACGCTCTTATCACTTATCGCAGCTTCAACATAAACGGACCCTTATAAAGAAAACCTACAAGTTAATATATTCTTGAAATGTTTAGTAGATTCATAATCGGATGTAGCGATGTAATTTTTATTATTCACAAATGAGATAAAGTATTTTTTCTAAATTTGAAAAAAAAAAAAGAGTAAAGTTTTAAATAACTATAGGTGTGGTCGTAAATGTAAACTTTTTGACGTAAAATATGCCATTCGACATTTATTATAAGACCAAACAATTTGCAATCAGTAGACATTCAATTTACAAATAAATTTTTGTGGTCGTAAAAGTAAATTTTTTAGTTTTGCAATGGATATAAAATCAACAGATTGTTTTTGTTTTCCACTTTTGAAATGAGTTTCCATCGCTAGTCTTGTACAAATTAATAGTTTTAAGGTGGATGTGTCCCACAACAAACTTTGTGATTCACTTTCAGTTTCACTACTGTTAATTTAAATTTAAATTAATTTACAAAAAAAAACATAATATTTTCTTACTTACATTATTAACCATAAAAATAAAACAACGCTGAACGCTCAAAAAACTGTACTTTACTACTTGGTAAACTGATTGTAAATAAAAAATTTAGTTTGCATAATTGAAGTTTACTTTACACATATTTCACATTTACGACCAGGTTCAGTTAGCAATGATTTTTTACATAATTTTTGGTCGTAAATTCAAAATATGCATATTGACAGCAAATTTACATTTACGACCATAAGATATAATTGATAGCCAACTCGAGTCATAGCTATTTCTGTTTTTGTTACCTGATATTTAAACAAAAATAAAAAAAATATTATGATGTATTTAACCTTTCGCCTTTTTGTTTATAAAGGTAGGTATTTTTTTTTTTTTATAAATATCCCCAATCTCTAGACCACTGATCGATTCAAAATCGTTTTGAATTAAAAACTGATATGAATGTTTGCGGTTTTCTATTAATTGGAAAATTTAATCAGTCTTTATATTTAATAGTAGGTACTTTACCTACCAAAAAAAAAATTTTATTAGGTAAAACCTAAAATGTTATAAAGTTGTTCTACGAAAATCGAGAAATAATAACAAACTTAATAATTGAAGTAAAAAGATACAAGTAAGTTTATAATTTTTAAGGTTTAATTGAATCAAATGCTTGAAATTGAATGAACTCTGAATGAACGTTTTAAAATTTAGGTATAATTTAATTGGTAACTATTCCTTTTCTAAACTCCAGGTAACTTTGTTTTTTTTTTTAATATAAATTGTTATATTATCACGTACTGTATATATTCCTCTTATTTTCTAGAGCCTTCACTAATGGAACAATCTGTTTTGAACCAATTATAAATCAACTTTACGAAAAACGAGGAAGAGTGTAGTAGAGTAGACTGTGTCAACTCTGGGATACCCGTATGCTCGTTATATAACCATTATATCATTATTATTATAAACATTAATTACTTTTGGCAAAATTTCAAACATACCAGTTTTATTAGGTGAAATATAATGCTCATATAAAAGAAGGAGTTGTATGGCAGCTACTCGAACCCTCTGCAGTAGACGAACCAAATTTTGCAGTAACTTTGGCCATTACACTAAACTTTTTTTGGCAAAATTTCAGACACCCAACTTCAATAGGTATAGAGTAATGCTCATATAAAAGAAGGAGTTGTTTGGCAGCTCCTCGAACCTTCTGCAGTAGACCAACCAAATTTTGCAGAAACTTTGGCCATAAAACTAAACTACTTTTGCCAAAATTTCAGACGCGTAGCTGTAATAGGTACAGAGAAATACTCATATAAAAAAAGAAGTTGTATGGCAGCCACCCGAACCCATGGACCAAAATGGCTGGATTTAAATAGCGATGACGGCTATTGCAAAAAAACGAATTTGCGAAAATTTCAAGATCCTAGCTCCTTTAGTTTTTGAGTTATCGTGCGGACGGACAGACGGACGGACAGACGGACGGACAGACGGACGGACGGACATACATAGCTAAATCGTTTTTTTTTTTCGATTCTGATTCAATTCGTACACTTGAGTCTATATCTACCCCCCCTCCTTCTCTGCGTCACAAACGTAATGGCAAATTTATTATACCCTTTGACTATGTAGCCATACGGGTATAATTAATTGTACGTGATGTATCACTCAGGTATCAGTGACAATGATCGTTCATAAATAACCTGTTTCAATAATAAAAGCTTAGTTATTCTTAAAAATATACACATAAATTGCAATAAATAGTTTTATACATATATAATATTATTAAAACCAATTTAAATGTAAATTAAAATGATTGTTGAACTATGACATCTCAAAAAAAGTTGTTCGGAATTTTTATATCCTTATAACTATAATTTTCATCTAATAATTAATTAAAAAGTGCTGCAATTTAGTTGACAATGTAAAGATTCTGTTAAAAAAAATGGCACTGTATTCGCTTTTAATGAATCTTTAATAACATAATAAACAAAACTTAAAACCATATAGAAATAAATACAAATTAACTGGGAATTAAATCTGAGCGCTAATCTTATAAATTGCGGCAATTCTTTGTTTATAAATATAAAAAATAATTTAAACATAGCGTAAATGTGGCTACATTTTTTAAATGTAGAAGCTCGCAGTTTTGAAACTGAAAAAGATAGAAATTCAGTAGGTGCTTGTTTAAAAGAAGTTTTGTTAAGTGAATACATTTTACAGAATTTTCATAAGTAGTCAAGAAACAGAGTAAAGAGTAAAAATATTAAAAATAAAAAAAAAATATTGAATTTTAATTTAAGCTCCCATATTATGGAAACTAGAAGAGGTCCAGTTTAGCCCCATATAAAAAATGTGACTTATAAGTATCTATGCATTTCCTACTCATAAGTACCTATGCACTTAATTAGGAAACACCCTGTATAACAGAAAGTTAAATATAACTGGTAACATCAACAGTATGTAAAAGAATTGAGATTACCCTTAGTTCTAATAGTCATATGATGCCATATGATTTTGTACGATTGTATGACTTTTCATATAACTAAATATAGGTTATCATTCGTTATCATTTAGAAATCATTCGTCAAGTCATAGGCATACGAAAAGAAGCGTACATATCCATATGATATCATACATACAAGCAAACTAAATTGAAAACAAGTTAAAAGTAACTAAAACTAAAATTAAAAAGAATTTCAAAATGAAATATAGAAAGGTAAATACATATAAATTTTTAATAATTAAATGTGTATGTTTGACATTTTATGTTCCGTATGATTGGTTATGATGACAATTAAAGTAGGGTTATGGTTTTGAATATTATATGTAATCATATCGAATATTTATCGAAAGTTCACATCAAAAATATCACATCATATGATTATTTGAAAAGCTCTAAAAGTTTTATTTCAATTCGTTAAAAAAAAAACTTTGGTAAAAAAACACCTTGAAACAATGTGTTCGTTAAAAAAATATTTGAAAAATTTTTTTCAATTTTTTTTTAACGAAACAATAATTTAAGTTTAATTTTATTTACGGAAAGTTGGTAGTTCTGTTTTAAAAAAAATTATCTTAGTTTAAAAGCTTAAACGATCTTTTAAAATTGTAATTTATTATTAAACTTTAAGTAGCTTAAAGCTTATTAAATCTAACTGACTTCCAAGTTCCAATGGAATAATGAGAAAATTAAATAAATAAATTTTTTTTACAAAAAAAATTTTCCAATGATAATATAATTAAAAACATATATATATATTTTTTTTATAATACTATATTTAAAATTTGTTAAGTTAGTTTATCGAATACATTTAAGCGGCTTGGTTCTTAACGTTTCGTTATCGTATCGTTACGGTTAATTTTTCGTTAATTTTTTTTTGTAATTTTTAAAATTTATTTGTGTTAGACATTCCGTTTATTATTTGATTATTAACTAAATTAAATTTTAAATTAAATATAAAATTAATATTCAAAATTATATATTCAAAAAATTAAAAAGTTTTATTTATTTACAAAATATTATTAAAAAAAAAAAAAAAAAATAAAATTAACAGGTGAATAACGTATTGTGACAGGTGAATCATTTTAAATTTAATAAATAAATAGTTAAAAGAAAAATAAATAATAATAATAATAATAAGTTTTAAATTTCAATTTAATTTCATTAGTGAGCGTGTAGAGTAAATGTATAATATTTTGTTTTTGTGGTTTTAATTACTAAATTTATAAATATAAATTATATATATATACATAATTTGTATATAACTTAACAAATTTATAAATATATTTATTCATAAATATATATTATGAAATATATAAGATAAATTAATAAAATATAGTAAAAATTTAATGATTCCATAATAATAATATAGATATTAAAATTTTTTAAATAACATTTATAATAATTTAATATTTATTAAATTAATAAATTAAATTTTAATATTTATTTAATTAAAATTGTTTAATATTATAATATTAATGCATAATGTAATATAATTAAGTGTTGCCAACTGCAATTATTACTATTTTTCTAACATATTTTTTTTTAAAAAAGAATAACGGTAAATATCCAAATTGTTATGCAAACTATAATAATACATCAAAATCAAGTAATGTATAAGTTAAGAGTTGTTTGCAGGAGTATTAATGAGTTTTCTAAAGGATAAATCACACATTAAAGGATAATACTAGAATTGGTTTCAGAAGGTACTAATTATATGCCAAAATTTTAAGATAAATCACACATTAAAGGATAATACTAGAATTTGTTTCAGAAGGTACTAATTATATCTCTTCCAGTTGATAACAAAATAAATTTTTAAAACATTTTTGTTTTTCTTAAAACAAATTAATAAGGAATTTTGTATTAAACTTAAATAATATACATATGAAATTATAATTTTTCAAATGCCAAATTTTAATATATTTAATAATACCGGAAAATATATTTAAAAAATTTACAAGATATACCATCAAATTTAACCAGAAGAAGGCTGTACACAATTTAGACCGTATCTAATCTATACTTTTGTATATTTCAAAAAAATTAATTAAATTAATAAAAATAAACTTAATTAATTTATATACATAATTTTAAAATATATAATGCATATATATATGATTATTCCTTTAATCTATTTGTTTGCACCAGTTAAACAGTATTTTATTAGAACAAAATAAAATAATTTACCGTTATATTGGGTTACAATTAAATATTTCCAAGTTATTTTATTTTATAAAAAACCAACTTACCAATTAGAATAATTTATTTTCTTTCATTTTCATTTTTAAAATATTAATTTTTTTTTTTTTTTTTTAAATTCCAATGCAGTTGGCAACCCTTAATTAAATAATCTAATAAATATAATTAAAAAAAAAAAACACTACTAATAGTTTTCTTTTTAATTAGGCAAATTAAAACTGTTTAAGTGCAATTTTTATTTATATATATATATATATATATATATATATATATATAATATAATTATGATATTGTTTAAAAAAAAAATTATTTTAAATTAATTCAAATTTATTTAAATTGAATAAAAAAATTTATACATAACGTATAAGTTTATACTATGTATATATATATATATATATATATATATATAAAATATACATATATCTTATAATAATAATGTATAACAGTTCTTTAAGTTCTATTTAAAAATTTTTAACTGGGTTATTAGTTTAAAAAATTGAATGATTTCTTTTTAACAAAAAAAAAACGAACACTTAAGAAAAGAAAAATTCTAAACTAGAGACTCTCAAATTAAAAAAAAACACTTTCACACACCAATACATATACACAATTAAGTGTAATTCTAAATTTAATACATTGTTAATTAATAATGAATCTAATATTGTAAAAAAAAATTTAAAAATTTTAAAATAAATTTTAATAATAATAATAGTAAATAAAAATAATAGTTATTATATTATTATTAAGTGAAGTTATAAACTATATTATATACTAATACAGTTACATAAATTAAATTATGTAAATAAAGATTTATTATTTATGTCTATGTATGCATCTTTGATGTTTGTTTTGTTTTTAATGTGAGATAAAAAAAATTAAAATAATATTTAATTTAAAAAGAAAAGTCGATTAGACTTAATTCATTTATATAATTATATCCATATAAATATATTTGGAGAAAGATATATATATATATATATATTATATGTATAAATATATGTATATATATATATATAAATTAAATTGAAAAAGTAGAAAAAAAATAATAATAATAAATAAATAAAACTGGAGCAATAAAATAGCGGTAGTCAACATGTCACATTTCAAAGATAATTCATGGGTAAGTTAGTTTTTTTCCATTTTTTTTTTTTTTCTTTATGTTTTTTTTTTTTTTTTTTTATTTTTTTTGAAAATGATTAGTAAGTTAATTTCTTTCTTATTTTCAATATCATATAAGTATAATGTATATAATTAATTAAATTAAATTAAATTAAAAGAGATTTTATTTTATGTTAATATTATACATTAAATTTAATTTAGTTGTTATACAGTTAGTATACAGGGTGTTTTACAGCAGTAGATTAATAAAAGTTTTGATGTGAAGGAAAATATTATTGCAAAGGGAGGGAAGAGGGGGATTTTATCTTCGATAGAAGCCATTACTCCCTCGTATGCAACAGGTGTTATATACATACATCAGTCTAATTTTTTTTAATTTTGTTAATCTACATAGTGTACAATAGTATTTAGACAATAATTATTAAAGTTATGATAGAGAGGAAGGGATAGACAGGTGGTATATATACATACATCAGTCTAATTATTTTTATAAACTACATAGGGTACAATAGTATTTAGACAATAGTTATTAAAGTTATGATAGAGAGAAAGGGACGGAATTAGTAATAATAAAGTAGAGGCCTGGATGAGCAGGGTTTGTAGTCGAAAATTTAATTAATTCTATATACTTCCTAAAAACGTAAGAAATTGATAGAGACATAAAAATCTTATAATAAAACTGTGAAAAACCCTTAAGTTTGTTTATTCTCTATATTTTTTTTTGAATATTTACCCTTCTTTTGTACGGCACCACTAATACCCTATCCGATCAGGGTTGGCTCTGGTCGAAGCCTTTTCAGTTAAAGAGTCCGAATTAACCTTTCGAATCAAATAAATATTAAACTACTTTGACAATAAATACACGTTTAATAATAACATTGTTAAGTCTATATCCATTAGTCGAGTGGAACAAGTCTCGAAATTTTATTCAGTTATTTAAAGATTTCCGAATTTTTTGCCAAATACACATTACACATTAGACCTTTGATTACATTGACTCCAGGTTTCGAAACAAATTCACTATTTTAATATAAGTATTGATATTAATAATGATAAAGTGATTAACTTAAAATTGTTTTTTTTTATGATTTCGAAACGTGGAAGCTGAACAAAGGTTTAAAATATGTGATTAAATATGTGACATCATTCCAAATTATATGATTTTTAAAAAAAAAAATTCTATTTTTTTCCTAGTTTCTTAAATGTTTTTTCATATATTCACTTTAAAGTAATTAAATTGCATTTGAAAATAAATAGTGCTAATTAAAACAAAAAAAAGCCATAAAGATTAAATGGATACTTCTAACAAAAAAAAAAAAAAAAAAAATCAGTAGATCGTTTACTCAGTTCAGGGTTAAATTAATAAAAAAAGTCTTTTTTTTTTCTCTTGTATGTTAAAAACTGTTTGTGTTGTTAAGAGAAAAAAAACTTATGATTTATTAATAAGTTATTTTTAACCCAGTAGGATTTTATGTTTCAAAATTGTCACATCCCGAAGTATATCTCCCATCAAAACTACCTTATCGTAGCTTCAATAATTTAGGGGTACCTCGGTTAATATAGGGTTATCTGATCAAGTATTTTTTATTATATCCCCATAATTTATTTAGAAATTAATGGGTTAATATTAAAGTTAATTAGTATAGTAAAAAGTAATAAAAATTGTAAGATTTATTTATAACTTATTTTGTTTTTTTAAATTGTTTTGTGATCTTTTCAAATTAAATATTTTCTCATTATTTTTTGATTAAATTGATATCGTCCAAGTAACATTTAAAAAAACATTTAATTAGATTGTAAACATTAAATTAAAAAAAAAGTAAGTAATATAAAATGATTAACGATTATGATCCACTATATTTAAAAACCCAAAAAAAAAAGAGATATACCTACAATAGATACTTAATCCATTAAAATTATATAACGATTTATTAACCTCTTATTACTAATTGGATTGCCTGATTACAGCGATTTGTTTAATAAAATTTTGATAGTAAGTAAAATTTTAACTTAATATTAACTGAATTTAATCAAAAATCCAATTAAATTTAATTGATTAGATACTAAAAAATAAGTTAAAAAGAAGAAATCAATTGATGGCCTTGAAAGACCTTGAGTGTTTTGATGCTTGTTTTTAAGCGATATCTATTATTGAAGAAAGTTGGGTAATCCCTCTTTTTTTGAAGATTTTTCTGTTTACTTTCTAATTGTTTAACCCTTTGACGACCAAAGGGTAGATTAGTAACACAAGCTTTGTATAAGTTTTTTTTTGCTAATGCCTGTAGTTATTGTTGATTGATTAATTCAAAATAAAGTTATTAATCGTTAGATTAATGTAAAATTAAGGCTATAGTTCCTCAAATTTGAATACATATTTTATCTGATATATCCGAGATGCTGTTCGATATTTATTTAATTTTTAGTATTAAATTTAAAAAATAAATATTTGTTATTTACTTTCTTTTTTTTATTTTTAATTATCAAATAAAATAAAATTTTTTGAGAAATTCCCAATATTTCAAGGACGGATTAGTCGTTTTGAAAAGTAAAAAAACATGTTTAACATGAAATTTATCCAGTAATTATATTATTTTTATTTACTGTTTTACTTAAGAAATTCAGACGAGGAAAATAAATATATGTATATTTTATTTAATTATTTATTTTTATTTATTTTAAAATGACGAATAAAATTTTATTGTTATTATTTTCTTTTTTTTTTTTTGCAAGTAACTGCTCCTAAAGAAATTAAATTTAGTAATATGAAAAATTTGATCAAATAAAGGTATGGAAAATAAATCGAATTAATTTTAAATTCTATTTTTATTTATTTAAGTATTTAAATGTAAGTTGTAATTTCAGTATTACAATAGCTTCGAGTGCCTAATAACTGTCTATTTAATTTTTATTTAAAAACCATCAGCTAATTAATTATATATAGTTCCTTTATTCTAAGGTCTCGAACATGCAGACAACGTACGAACAAATTGCCATACAATTTTGCACTCACTTGTCACTTTAGTATATGGCCACTCCTAACCAATGAATTTTGAATTATTTTTTGAAAAATTATTCGCTTGTTGTATGCGTCTCCGCGGCCTTACACGCCTAAATTTATGATTTAATCGAAAAAATCCTGTATTTAATTTGAGAAGTGAAAGGGTTAATTATTATAATTTATAAATGTTTTTATAAATTCTTCTTTTATTAAACTCGCAAGAAATTAGAAATAACATATTGTGTTGTCATGGCAACCATTTAAATAAAAAATTGATAACTGACGCTTGTCTAAATTCGAAACTTTAATTGATCCTTTCCAGAAGATGTTTTATGGTGTATAGATCTTTAGTATTATGTTGCTCTTCAAAATCTTTTAGGTATTTGTCTCACTTAATCTGTAGGCTTTATGCAAACCCTGCCTTGTTGAGCTTAATGATTTAATGAAATGTTAGTTCAATGATTTCAACACGCAAGTGATAGGTTCAGTTCACAGTTATTGCAATCACACTATCAGTATCTCTAAAAACAAATCTGGGAAAACAGACCTGATGCTAGTAACACTGGTAGTCTGTCTACCGCTTAATCTTAAATTACAGATTTGACAATCTAATATAAGTCTCCCTAATGTGATTTTCACATTTTATGTCAAATTTTAAATCTAATTTGAAAAAACAAAAAATCACCAAAAAAGAAATTAAGTAGAGCATTTGATTTAACCTGATGGTTACTGCCTACTGGTCAGGTGATTTTCAATTAGAAAAAATTAACATATGTGTGCTGGTGGAATGAAATGAAAATGAAAATTTGTATCATGACAAAAAGAGACGGTGATACTGGTAACTGACTGTCTTTTATAACTTGTTATTGTTTTTGATTGTTTTTTTTAAGTGAGAATTGCAAATTTCACAAAAAATTTTAAATAAAGCGTGCGAAAAGAATTTTATTAGTATCAAATTTTTATTTAAATATTGTTATTATTATTATTATTGTTGTTGTCATTGTAGTTGTTGATATTAACAAATATTTGTATAGATCAAATTTTTGCAAAATAAGAAAATATTTTTATTTATTTGCTTTTTTTTTTTTTAATTTAAAAAATTTTTTAATGAAATTTGATAATTAAATTAAATAAATGAAATATTTTAAATTAAAAAAAAAAGTTGAGAAATTTTAGAATTTTTTTAATTTTATTTTACTTAAAAAAATATATAACCATATATTTGTTAAAATTTAGGTAGGTATCACATCACTATCCATCGAAATGATCATATATTAATTTGAGATTAATTTATTATAAGTTTAAACTTTACTTGAGTTCTAATCATTCTTCAATTTCATATGATTTTAAAATATGTGTCTAATATGTGTCTCTTGGAAAACTGTCTAATATGTGTCTCTTGAAGAGCTAAAATTTTCAATATGTGTCTAATAAGTGTCTCTTGAAGTACTAAAATTTGAAATATGTGTCTAATATGTGTCCCTTGAAGAGCTAAAATTTAAAATATGTGTCTAATATGTGTCTCTTGAAGACTTAAAATTTAAAATATGTGTCTAATACGTTTCTCTTGAACTACTAAAATTTGAAATATGTGTCTAATATGTGTCTCTTGGAGAACTAAAATTTAAAATATGTGTCTAATATGTGTCAATTGAAGACTTAAAATTTAAAATATGTGTCTAATATGTGTCTCTTGAAGAGGTAAAATTTCCAATATGTGTCTAATATGTGTCTCTAGAAGAGCTAAAATTTAAAATATGTGTCTAATATGTGCCTCTTGAAGAGCTAAAATTTCCAATATGTGTCTCTTCAAGAGCTAAAATTTAAAATATGTGTCTAAATGTGTCTCTTGAGGGGCTCTACTACGACGAACCATATTTAGAGTTTATTAAAGTTATTAATTTAGTTAATGAAGGCAAATGAATTAACCAAATAGGATTATAGATCCAAAATAGTCTTTTAAAAATGACTCCAATCAACTCCGATTTTGTTTAATCCAATACCTTATTAGAAGAGCAGCCCTAATTATGGTATAATGTATACATATAATAATTGTTAAACTGTTAAGTATTAAGTAATTTCTTTTTTCTTATTAATAACCTTTCTTAATTGATAAGTTTTGATTAAAATATCTTTTCGAATTTTGTTACTAATATACGATATATATACGTTACGTATTAAATTTCTTCTTGATAATAAACTATATGTGCATATGTGATATATCAATAGAATCAGAATTATAAGTTTTATTTAAAAAACAATCACGTATTATACATATGGTATCAATCATCTTAAATTTCAAAATATTAAGAATTATGATATATAAGAATTACACTAACTTACTTATTTAATATGGTTATAATGTATATATTAAGGTAAGAACATATCAAATTCATATATACTTATGCAATTAATTATCTTTAAATACATTAATTCATATGAAAAATCAATTTTCTTGTATATATACAATGCGTTTTAACGGTTTATTTGTTAAATAATTTTTGAATAAGTAAAAGATCTTAATTCAAAAATATTCAAATCAAATAAATATATAGGCTTCCCTTTCAATATCTTAAATTTTGATAAGTTCTGAATGCTTCGAATGTTTACTTAATTTTAAATTTAAAAAAAAAGTTATTAATCAATGATATATAATTGGAAAAAATTAAAACTTTAGAAGCCTCAGTTACTGCAGATAACTATGAATGTTTATGATAATATCATTTGCCCCTCAATATATGCAATTAATTATAACTTTTTTATTATTGTCATTGCATTGTCATTAAAAACTCCTATTAATTAATTTATAGGGTTATATATATAGACTATCCCTTATTTGGTTTTGGACTAATCCAATTTAGTTTATATCGTCGGGTCTAGGAGTTTGTTATATGTATGCATGAGTATAATAAAGATTTTGAAGAAATTTACAGTTTTTAATTTTTAATTTTGGGTATTGTTACTGATGTTTAAATAGCTAATAATTTGAATTTTGATCTATCCTAATCCTTTAGGTTATTAGGGGATTTAAATTATTTAAAGTTTTTAAAAATATATCATATGTTAACAGTGAAATTTAACTGGCGCAAGCAGAATGTGTGCTTACCCCATTGATTTGGCTTTAGGGGAAAGTTTTTTTTGAGAGTAGGAATCTTACACTACCAAAAACCGGTACCGTTTTAGGTGCCTTTTGAAGATTTGACATAAAGGTTACAATTATTACAAACTTTTAAGATCTTTTGAACTTAACAGAATGATCTGAATTTTTTGTGAAGTTGTAATTGGTGGTGACCCATTTTCATGGTATTTTCTTAATTAATTTTGCAATTCAGATCACTGTTTTATTGTATTTTTTTTTTGAGTTAATTATCAAATAGTTTCAACTATAGCATAGATATTGTTTAAGTATAAAAAAAAATAAATTAACAACTTTGTCATCCGGATTTTGTTTTTATTTTTAATATTGTATTATTTAGACTATATTTTTTTGCGTTTGCTTTTTATATTTCTACTAATTTACAGTTTTTTCACGTTAATTTTTATTTGTTTTTATATTTCAATTTGTAAAACAACACCCAATATATTAATTGTACATATATATGCTATTTACTGGCTTGCCACCAATTTTCAACCAATTCAGATTTTGATGAATGGAAGTAAAAGACAGATACCAATACCTATATATATGTATATTTTTATAAAAAAAGTGAAACCATTTTGGTTTTTTTTTTTTTGTCTTTGTTAGTTCCAGTTAAACCAAGCGAAACTGAGTCAAATAACTATACAACAAATAATTAAAAAAAAAAAAAATTGAAAATGAAAACGAACCAACAATTGGCAACAATTATACATGAAGTAAATAAAACAACAACCAAACAAAATGATGTAAAAGAAAAGATCTTATCAATATTGGATTAACTTGTGATTGAACGTTTTTATTTTAATTTATTTTAATCTAATGCACATACCAAACATGCATGCATGTATTACATATAGTATAGCATGATAATTATATTTATGAATTATTAAAAATATATATATATCGTAATCTCTAAACTCTGTATTTAATTGAGCTTAACTATTAAGAAGAAAGTATGTACTATATAGATTAAATAAAAAATTTGATTTAATGATGATCACTTTCATTTGTTTAAACACATATTATTTATAGGTGTATTCTATGTTTGATAATAATTATAGTATTTAAAATGTAAGTGAAACTAGAGACTATTAAATAATAAAATATTACAGTTTTTTTTAAGTACCCCAAGTAATAGGATAAGCACTCATTCTATTTGCGCCAGTTAAATTGCAGATGTTTCATTGTTAATATATTTGTATTAACAGACATAGGACATAAGGGTCTCAAGAATAATACATTAGATGTTAACATTATAATACAGATTGAAATCTATACTTAACTTAAATGTTCAAATTTCTACTTCTTTTATGTTGGTATCAGGGGCGGCGCCTAATTTACTAACTTAAGTGCTCAAGTTCTCTCTAGGTGAGAAGCGTTAAGTGGTAACATACAATGAATTTAATGTGTTTTTAAAATATTTTATTTAATATTTAAATTTAATATACTAATATATATATGAAATCATAATTGCGTATTTTTAACTTGTTTTGTTAGGCAACATTAATTATTATATTTTTATGTTGTTATCAGGGGCGGCGCTTGGTTTATTTACTTAAGGCGATATTAAGCCTTAATTTGCGGTCTGTTTTCATTTAAAATGAGATTTAAGTTTATAGGTTAAACATATAGTTTAGTAAATTTATGTTACAAAAAAATTTCTAACGAAACGTTGTATTGAACGTTAAATTGTTATTTCCTTCAATATCTTATTCGGTCTGCTTATATTTGAACTCTGGAACGGATACAACGTGTATATTTAATTATTATCTAGAGTTTGCCTGGCCTAAAGTTTTCGTATATGTTTTAACTTATATTTAAAAGTTGGCTTTAGTTCAACTTATCTGTTTTTTACATATGCTCAAACTATTTAGCATATACTTATCTTAATTTAACTCCATATCAAATCTGTTGATTAACAATTATTCAATACATGAAATCTATTTTTAAAATAATTAATCGCTTTCAGATATTTAAATATTTTTAATTTTATATTAAGTAATAATTAGACAATTAAAATATCTTTAGCTTCTATTTAATTGTTTTGCAATTTTTTTTTTAAATTCATAATTATCAATTAATTCAATCACGTTTTAATGCTAACTTTATTTCATCTAATTGTTATGGTAAACAATTAAATTTATGATTTATTAATTAATCACTGCAGCTTAATATTATTATTTAATATACAAAAACAAAAAGAAAAAGTATTGTTGCAGTTGTTGAAGTTCTTTTTGAATGAATTCAATGAGAGATTATACATATATTAATAAATTAAAAAAAAAATACAACCATTAAATGGTTTTTAATATTTAAAATACTTAAGTTTTTGTTATTCGCATAAAAATATCTGTGTAAAAATCCATATAAATTATATCTGACAGGTGTTAAATATAAATGAATCTATTTTCTGATTGACCTTTAATACTTTATTTTATTATATTATTAAATTATTATGATATTTAAATATATTTTTAACCTTAAAGTGGTTGTGATATTTTGTTCGAAACTTTTTTGTAGTATGTTACAAAGTGTTAAGCACAGATGATAGTTTATACAGAGTGATTTCAGTTATTCATTATTGTTTAAAGGCACTTTATGACTAGGGCCAAAATAGAAAAAAATTTTAGTATTAAAATTTTTTACTACATTTAAATATTAAAGTCAATACATTGAAAACACATTAAAATTTACGCACACATTAATAAGTGATTGCAGTGGTGTATATTAGAATTAAACTAATCATAGTCAATATATATGAGGCCTCGTGATGACTTTTATGAATGATCCTTGACTTCTCAAAAATTTCATTTTGAGACCATTGTATGATCACATATGGGTTAATTTTTATTTAAAAATCATTTTATTTTAATATGCATGAAAAATTAAATTTTCGAATTTTTATATACGTACATTATGTTGCATGCAACAATACCGCATAAAAAATAATACATATATAAATATATATTATGCAGTTTAAATGTAGGCTATGAATTTTATTATTTTACGGTTTTTAAAACATGCAAAATTATTTTTTATTTTTATTTTAATTTTGTTTTATATTTTAATTTATCTTGAAAAGTTTCCAGAACAAAAATGGCTATGTAATTCATTTTGGGCTGTTAAAATTTAATTTATTTTAATACTGATATTTATTGCATTGTAAAAAAAAATTAATCTGAAATTATGGTGACAATTTTTCATAAAAAAAAAAAATAAGAAATCTTAATTGAACTTGTGTCAAATATAAAAGATTCATAAAACTTAATTAAGATTTTATCATTTGTTATGATTAAATGAAATTCAATTTAATATAAATAAATTTTTCAAAAATTGCATACTTTTAGGGGTCAAATATTTTATTTCATCTTTTTCCTTGATTTGGACGTCTAGTTTCTTTACATTATTTTAAACATATATTAAATATAAAAAATTCATTAAATTTAATTAAGATTTCATTAATTATTATGATCGAATGAAATCCAATTTTATATAAATAAATTCAAAAAAATTGCATACTTTTAGGTGTCAAATTCTTATTTCATCTTTATTATTGATTCGGACGACTAGTTTTTTTGATTTTATTGTGAAAAAATAACTACCACAATTTTGTTAACGATATAAAATGAATATTTTAACTATTTTTTTCTTAATATGGTTTTTGTTTTTGATTTGAAGTGCAAGAAAACCCATTCGTTTAGTCAGATATTAAAGAATTATGTATATACGAATTATCTTTATAAACTTTTTAAATACATCTTAAGACTAGAATACAATTTGCAATTGAGACAGATTGAAAAGGGGGATAATAGCAGGAGATTTGAAAAAAATAAATAAATCTACATATATATATATATATATATATATTGTAAACCTATTTGTGTTTTGTTTTAATTTTAATTTCATTTCTTTCATATAAGATTTTATTTAAGAAAGTAATGGATCGTTTGAATTTATTGATAGGTAGTTATATGTAAATATGTATGTATGTTAAGGTATTATTATCATTCAAAATAGTTTCATAAGTTATTTGTTTTGAGTTGATTTTTTTTTCAATTTCACGTTGATTTTTTTTTTTAAAATTTCAAAAAAAAAAAAAAAATTGAAGTTAAAGTTAAAAAGAGTAAAAAGAAATGTTTCCAATTTTCATTGTGGAATAATATAAATACCAGATAATTTGCTACAGATAATTATTTTTTTTTCTTTTTATTTGTACTTTTTATGTATTGGTCAATTCCAGATGTGTTTCGAATCGTTTTCTATTTTTTAATTTTTTTTTGAAAATTTAAAGTGTTTATAAATGCAAGTGACTATATGTTTACTAAAGTGAAAAAATTTTAAAATTTACACGTGACGTGATTTTGCTTAAATTTAAAATGTTAATAGATTTGAAGAATTCGATTTTGAAAAAAATTAAAAAATTATTATGTTTAACAATTTAATAGATTTTCTAGTGTTTTTTATATTAGAAATTATTGAAAAAATGATTGTAAAATTATAATATATGCTTTTTTTTTCAATTAAGAGTACCTTTACCTACGCCAATATAGTGTTGTACAATTTAAAAGGTAAGGTAAGGATTTGTGTTAAATTTTAATGGCCTTTCTAAATGGCTGTAATAAAATAAAGAAATGGTTTATTATATGCTCAGATTCAATGTTTGGAAAATCAGTTAATTAAAAAAAAATGTCAATAGATCTCTGAATGCAAAAAAGATTTTAAGTTTATGGAATCTATTGGGTTTTTTCTTTGCAAAACGAATGATGGTTGAACTTAAATTAAATTATAATAGGATTTTGTTATGTCCTAATTCATAATTAATAGAAAATTAATATTTTCAGTATAACTACTTTCTTATTTTTCGTAATATTAAAAATCATTTAAATAGGTATATATACTTAAAATATTAAAATTTTTAATTAACTGTTTAACTAGTTAATGGTTTACTATAAAAATTTTTTCCGAAAAATAAGATTAGAAGCATGTTAGAGTTAATAGACATTAGAGTGTTAAAGAGTTAATTAGTAATTAAGTAAAATAATTGATTTATTTAGGCCGATATAATTAATTTTTTGTTTGAGAAACTTTTTAAAAATTGTAAGGGGTCTCCCATATATTTTTTAAATCTTGAGAACAGATTCATTTATTCATAAAGATAATCGAAAACACATTATTTTAATTTTGAAATACTATTAACTGTAGTGTTAATTTCTACCGAAGGGAAATCTTCGTAATGGAATTAATTTTAAGATTTTATGTAAAAACATGTTATTAAAATATGCGATAAAATTTAAAGTGCATGCCTATTTAGTTTTTCACCGTGATCACAATTTCCTAATCTGAAATACACGTTTTTCTAAATATTTTCTTTAAGATATCAGTGAGCTATTTAAAAAGAGAGCAATTATAAGGACAAAACAAGTGGTTACTATTAGAAGTCATTGAAATGTTGGACAACTATATTTTAATTAAAATTTTTAAATAAATTTATTACGCTAGAAAATAATTTGAATTTTGCAAAACGCTTAAACGAAATTCTATAATAGAATACGTCTATGTTTCAAGTTCATGGAAATAATACTAAAAATAAAATATTTATATAATTTCCTTTGTTAGAATAAAAAGCACAGAAATATAATATTTGTTCAAATCCTTTGAGAAGTTTGATATTAAGTTTGATGCGATGGAGTTGAAAATCAAGTTGATAGAAAAAATGTATTAAGGTATTTTATTTTCTATGAAATTTTATGCTCCACAGTTTGATTTTCCGATCCGATCGTGAAATTCTTAAGATTTCTTTAGGTAATATTTTATTTTATTCGGAATTGAACTTGATAAAAATAATAAC
Organism: Dolichopus griseipennis; assembly: GCA_963082915.1. Classification (NCBI taxonomy): domain Eukaryota; kingdom Metazoa; phylum Arthropoda; class Insecta; order Diptera; family Dolichopodidae; genus Dolichopus; species Dolichopus griseipennis. Next base: position 78,615,385 of record OY720445.1, on the reverse strand, counting down.
CTTAAAAATTATAAGTTCTACATAAGTTTGATATTAACCTGACAGTGTGTAAGCATCTTCAATTCCATAAATGAATATTCTACTTTTTAATATCCTATTCACACTATGCAAAAAACTTACTAATTATAAAAGTAAGTTTAAAAATCAACCGTTCAGACAATAGTTATACATGAACCTAGTATTATTTGGCGTTTTGCGGTATTTTTTTTTAAAAAGGAACAACGTTATTTTGTTAAAAATAAACAACACTGACATTTTACAACAAAATCTTATAGGTATGTAAACAATTTCAAACAATAATCGAAAATATCAAAAATTTAGTTATAACTTTTAACTAGGGGTTGCAAAATCCTGGTTCATTTTGACAGCTATATTAAATATGAAAAATCTAGTTACAAACCACGCATGAACCTGGTTTATTGGAAGAATGGTTCTAATTCTTAGTGTGAACATAGTATAAACGCAAATTCACAATTAAAAAAAAACAATGCCTTGAAAATCTTTTAAACCCCAGATATAAGTTTGATATTAATCCGATCATGTGAAAATATCTAACATTCCTTTAATATTTGTATTTCATTGCAATTGACAAATTCAGTATAAAAAACGTTTAATATAAACAACATTTTGCATTAATTTATTCAAATTAAATTAATATTCAATGACCATTAAAGAGTTATTATATTTTTCATGTTTTTCCTTTTTTTTTTTTAATAATTTCCTTCTTTCTATTTCCGTTTTTCACATATCGGAAACAACTCCTTTCTTGTATTTAAATTTATAAAAAAAAAAAAAAAAAAAACAAAAAATAAAAAAATAAAAAATACTTGAACTTGAATTTAATTGCAGCTTCAAATTAAGCAAAACAACTGAAAGAAAATTGATTATGCAAAAGTTAATAAACTTTTCATCATATAGAGTTTTTGACATAATATTTTTGATGTAATATTTTTGTGTTGACAGGTTTTTGTTTTGACAGGTATTTTTTTTTTGACAGGTTTATTGTTACAAACACATTTTTTGGTTATTTACTTTTATATTTTTATTTTTTTTACCTTTGAAAATTTACGTATATAGTAAAAGTCAATACCAATTAAATATGATTACAAATATGGCAATTTATTATAATTATTAGTTATTTAACATTTTTATTTTTGGTATTTGTTGTTTTTTTCAAAAAAAAAAAATTGATTAGAAAGTTTTTTTTTTTTTATATTTTATTGCGAAAAATGTCAGCGGAAGATTATATCTTTTATACATAATAAAACACAACAAAGGTGATGTAACGGTAGTATTTATTTATTGTTTATTTAATTAAAAAAAAAAATTACAAAATAAACCTGTCAGAAATTTCCAATTTCAATAGAAATTGTTTTATGGCTAAAAAAATAAATTTTAATAAATAAAAATTTTATTTTTCAATATTTTTTTTTCAAAAATGGTCATATGCCTACCATGCCATTCGATTTGTAGATGGCGGCAATAAAACCAAATAACAACAACAAAAAAAAAACCAAATTTGATATTGAAAATTTTCCAAGGACAGTGCCCTCTATTAAAAAACTTGGGTGTATAATAAAGTAAAGGAGTATAATAAAATAACTAGTTTGTGGTTTAAAATTAAAATTATTTTGTGATTTAAAATTATGAAAAAAACGGAATTTAATGATTATTTTTAATATTTAATTGCAAACTGTTCAGTTGTAAGGTAAATAATCCCACATAAACAATAGGCACATGGTGAAACAGAGAGGAAATATATTATTATTATTATTATTAAAATGAATCTATATGAATGTCACATACAATTTAAACATGAGATAGTACAGGGTTTCATCAAACCCTATGGTCAGATCGTATCTAATAAAAAAATATAATTTACAATTTAAATTACAAGAATTTATATCATAATACGAGTATAAAATAAAATACACACCTCAACTGAAAAGGAACGTCTGAATCACTCGCTTATCACATTTTATGTAGTAAGGGACTGTTTATAAATAAATAAATTAGATGCTGGATCTTATAAGATGTATAGAAACGTTTTTGAATTTCAATATATATAATTCTTTTTTGTTATATCATAATTATCATAATATTTAATCGGCTTATTTTTTCCCACACAAATATTAACGTCCCTTTTCAGGGCAAACTTCTGGACTAAATTTGCGGCTCATTAATTTGTTTATAAATTTAAATAATATTTTCAGTGCGAAAATCGTTCAAATTTTGAGCGCTTCGCGATACTACAATAATAATAATATTATATGTAGTTATTCTGTATCTGTGAGTTATATTATTCAATTAAATTATTTGTTTATATTGTTAAACATTAAAGTGTTTCTTATTAAAGATATATAATTATTAATTATTGTTTAAGCTATTTATTTGTGCCCAATAGCGAATGGTAACTGAGTCGAGTTCGAAAATCAGATAACATTTTTTTTTTTATTACTTTTATTGGGATTCGAACCCGGGATCCTCGAATCAAAGGTCTGTACTCTAACCACTGTGCCATTCAGCCGTGAATATATTAATTTGATAAAATATCTGTCTTAGTCTTGATTTAATTTTAATTACTGACCACCATCAAATTTATTTGAGCAGTAAAAAAACAAGTATCTTTTCAGTAAAAAATGTGTTTATGACAAAAAACTTATCTTTCTTTTATTAAAGGTTAATAGTTTATTATTTTTTTTTAAATGATTTTGTGAGTTATTAATAAATTAGATGTCCAATTAAATTAATTTTAAATTTCATTTTAAGTATTAATAAAATATTGAAAAAATAACGGTTTTTTTTCAAGGTAAGATTTGATTTTAAAACTAAAAATTGTAGTATTAAAAAAAAAATTAAATTTAAATATATTATTTAAATTTTGATATAGTTGGCATCTTCTTTATCATTAAATAACCTTTTTCGAAATTTAATAAAGAAACTTGAATTGCACAATCAAGATTAGTGTATATGCTGTGGTTTATAATGTCCAACAGTTTTGGATATAAAAGTAAAATTTCAATTCAATTCAAGAATAACTAGTAGTTAGTTAATTATTTGAAAAAAAAAACTTTTTTCTTGAAATTACTGTTAATTTTTATTTTTTGAAGTCTATGACTTTTTATGTTTGAATTGAATTGATGAATTGATTAGGGAAATACTTTCCTGGTTTTTCTCCTACACACCATAATAACAGTGTATCTTTATTCAAATTTTTTTTACAATAGAATCAAAATGAACATTAATCATTAATTTATTTATTTTTGAAATATTCAAAAGAAGATTATGTTTATAATTTAAAATAAAATAAAATAAAAAAAAATACTTCCGATCTCAATGGGAATTTAAAAGAAATAAATCTTGAGTTAGAAGTTTAACAGCATGTTATTTGCAGAAATTTGAATAATTATTTGTTGATATAATATTAAAGATAAATTTTAAATATTTATTTTTTGTTGTTTTAATCGAAGGACATCTAAACATGTACTTAAAAGAATAATTATAATTACAATTAAAAGTTATTGAGTAATTAGTGAGTATTTTTTTATTTTAAATTAATATCTTAAATTACCTTATGATTCCTCATAATGATACCTAATAATTTAATAAGATGTCAATTTTTTTAGGAGATAAACTAATTTCATTCTGTTCATAATTCAAATTTACAGGGTTGAACATGCTGTACTTGTAAATCGATTATCTGCAGAAGAATTAATTGCTTAGGTATTTTCGTATTAACTATAAGGGAAGTAATTAAGAATGAAGTTACATCTGATATATGTCTCAAAAATTTATATTTTAAGGTCGGAAAACATTATGTATATTATCAAAAAAAAATTTGAAGTTAAAGGTTTTCATGTAGACGGTTTGGGGACGTTCATTTAATTTTTAAACTTGGTGAAAAACATTCAAAGTAACTTAGAGAGTTTTACGAGGTTCATCTGGGTTGTGTTGAATTTCAATCAACAAATACTAAACACCTTTTAGTATCCAATTTTAGGATTTTTTTCTAACTGTTCAACTTTTAGGCTAACAAATCTTAGAGAAACAGGTACAGGTAGAAAAAAGTACTGGTCAGATTATATTCCTGTAATTTGATTTGATCGAAATGAATTCGACATAAAAAATTCTAAGATTTCTATAAAAATAATTTTTATTTTACGGTATTTTATTAGTATATACGGTACTTCTGTATATGTGAGTTATATTATTCAATGAAATAGTCATATTTTTAAATTTCGTTTTTTTATAACTTTATTTTATTTAAATACTGATTATGTCATTAATATGAACCCAGTAGCGAATGGTAGTTGATTCAAATCGAAAAACAGGTAAAAGTTTTTAACAGAGGGATTTGAACAAGGTCACCTCGAATGAGAGGTCTACACTCGTAGCATTGTGCCATACATCTTTTGATCTATATATATTTCTAAAAATCGATTTTGTTAATAAGTACAATTCAGTATATGTTTCGGAAGAAGATTTATAATACCTTCAAACTACCAAAAGTTTTAAGACAAGTATTTATACCTTCAAACTATCCTATACGGTTTAAGGAGTTTGTAAAATATTTGACAAAAGGCTTAAATAATCTCCCATTTAACTAAGTGCTTACAAAATAACTGCATATTTAGTAAATCAGTTACTTAATCTATTTATCATTATTTATAGCCCTGAGGAATTGTTTATATATAGTTAAACATGGTTAAACTTCCATAAAACAAACATGTCATAATGGTAGTCAATTTGTTTAGTATTTGTTTTTATTTATATCTACACAATATTTTTTTTTTTTTGGTTTAGTAGTTTATTTTTTTTCATCAATTTTCCCATAAACCACAAATATACGTAAAGATAAGTAACCGATATACGTGAGCGATATTTATATATTCTATTTTTTTTGTCAAGTGCGCAATATCAGATTTCTACATATCTAACAATATTTATTATCCAATAGATTGATTTGTTTTGGATTTTCATTTCAACAATAACATAACAATTGATGATTTATTATCGATTTCAATCGACTTGAGGTTTTCCCCTCCCCAAAATTCAATATGATTGAATTTCACTATATATTTATACACTTAAGATAAAAGTATATTGATGAAAAAAATTTTTTATACAGATATTACTTAAGTGCTAATATAAAATTTTACCCTTGATTTGTAATTTAATTACATGTTCGTTTTATCTATATATTTCTAGGGTTTTTTTTTTCATCAGATTATTTTAATTGATTATAAAAAATATTAAGTGCCTCCCTAATAGCGATACAGTGTAACAATTTGTTTTAAGTTGTAGATGTAAGTTCATTTTCATGATTCCATCTATAGATCAGCTTCGGATCGTAAAAAGAATCAGAATTAATCAGAGGCCCACTAGAATAAACGCCCCACCATATCAAAAGAGCATAATCAGCTTCGGATCGTAATCGTGATGGGTAAAAAGAATTAGAAATTAAGCAGAGGCACAGTATAGCTAACACTTCCTATAATACCAGAAGAGCATAACCATCTCGGATCGTAACCTAGACGGGTAAAAACAATCAGAAATTAAGGCGAGGTGCATTTGAATAAACACCCCACAATACCAAAAGAGCATGATCAGCTTCGGGTTGTAATCTAAAAGGGTAAAAAGAATCAGAAATTAAGCAGAGGCACAGCATAGTAGAATAAATACTCCATACAATACGAAAAGACCAACATTTGACTAAATTGTTCAAATTTTCGAAAGTATTTAAAAATATTGTATATCATGCTTCTAATTCAACGTTTGCTAAAGCCAAGCTTTGTTAAAAATTTCTCTAAATTGTTGCCTATAGTCGACTTTGTTTAAAACCGAGCTTAATTCATTCCTGGAAATAAGTCTAAAATTTGGTGATTTTTGAAGACACTTAATTCTTGGGTAGGGTTATAAATTTAATATCCCCCCATTTATAATATATGATAGGGAAATTTTGATAGTGGCTTTCAGTTGATCTACCCCATTAAAAGAAGCTTAAACTTAATTGCCAAAATATTGATAGGGAGAAGCGAAGGCGTTAAACAAATTGACGCACGATAAATAATTATTATCATCATAGAAATATGTTGTTGTTCACCACCTGTAAACCAAATTAGCTCTTCTTCTACTCACTCTATCTGTAATTGAAACTATATAATAAACTATTTTGTTTAGTATTAAAAAAAACCTATAAAATTAATAAAGTAATTGATTTTTTTTATTGATTATAAATTTAGTTTACGTCTTGTTTTTTATTTACTCCATATTGCAAAAAAAAAAAATTGAAAAAAAACACATAAAATAACAATAAGGAAAGAAATTTTTTTTATTTTATGTAATTCATATCTCACAGCTCATAGTTTTTTCATATTAAATAATCAATTTCTTTCCGATACGATTATTTTCACTTGTATTGTAATTATATATAGTTTAATAATATTGATCATCATTAAAATTGATTTTAACTGTCAAATTAACCCATTGGTTGCCGAATGGCCATTTTTTGTATAAGTATAATATATTGTGATGTTTGCCCAATATGAACATGCAAGTTATATGAACTAGTTCAAATCAAAGATTTTGTGATTCAAAAGAATTAACCCAAAAAAAAAATGTTTGTTTCAAACAGGTTTTATTTGCAAATAAATATTTTAAAAGCTTGTGTTCGTTCAAACGAACATAGTGATTTAAATGGTTAATTTGAAAATATTAGATTAATTTTCAATAATAAAATCGTCTGCTTTATTTCTGGCTTTATTAAGATTGAATACAATTTTCAGGTATATATTTCCAGGGTCGTATTAGGTATTTAATGATTTTTATAATCATGAGCAATCAAAATGTTTAGAATGAGGCAAGCGTAAAAGAAAATGCCAGTTTTTAATTCAACAAAAAGCCATAAATGTTTGATATCAAGAAAGTATCTATTTATTCTAATAAATTACAGGAATAACCGTTATTCGGTAAATTTTTACAATGTTTTGTGTTTAATAACGTATTAAGCGTTTAAAATAACTGTACATAACAAGTAAACTTAATAGATTTTATGTTGCTGGAGTTCGGTTAATTTAAAATTAGATTTTATCGAATCTCTCTATTAAAGTGGTTCGTGTATTGGATTATTTCACGCTCATTGTTTAAAATTGAGTTTCTTATTAGAACTTAATAACAGATTTTTTTTTAACAGACTTTTATTTAGTAGAACGTCTGTATATACCGTACAAAGTTTAGTTCCTACCTGTCATATTAAATTTACGGTTAATTTGTTTTTTTTTTCTTTTTTATTTGCTACCGTAACTAATTTTTGACATTTGATCGGATATTTTTTTTAATTTACATCATATTTTATTTTTATATGAATATATATATATATATGTATAAATATATATATTTTATTTGATTCAATGAATGATTTTAAATTTCTTTTTTATAATATATTTGTTAGTTTTTTTTATTTTCAACACTTCACCAGATTTAATCTATGCCAAAACTTAATTTCCCAGACATTTTGACTATATGTTATAAATTATAAGTATGTTAGTTAATTTTAGGTAAAAGTAGTTTTTATTTTCTTCTATATTTTGATTTTGTTGAACAAGAAAGAAAATTAGTGTAATAATTATGTTTAAGTTCAAATTAATTATATATGTGTGTAAGCATGTAGGTATCGTACATGAAAAATTGATTATGTAATATGTGGAAGGAAATTGATTGAAAAAAAATTGTCTTAAATATGATTTAACTTTTTAGTTATACATGAAGTCAGTATGGTTAATTATGTTCAGGTATTAAATAGTCTATTTGTTAGGATTTCATAAAAAAAAGTGTGTTCCTGAAAGCTAATATAGTTATGAGTTCAATTGTATGTTTAATTCTATAAGGTATAATGATGGTTTAAGGGTCTGAAGGGGTTTCTGTAGGAGAGGTTAGACCTAGAAAAGTATATTTCCATATATAGCGCAAATGGATAAGACCAGTTTCAGACAGTTTTCTATATTCCTAAAATTGAAGATCCTGTCATGGGTCCCATGAAAAATTCTTCAATTGGCCCTACCCTATTCTTACTTCATCACTTTAGTTATAAATTACAAGTTTTGGTATTAAATTAAGGTTTTCCAGTATTTTTAAATTCATTTTAATTGAGTAAATTTCAATTCCGAGAACCCTTCTTACTGTCGAATTGATGATTGACAAATTTCTTTTTTTATTTCTTCTGGGACACAATTATGGATTGACAAATCAGAAGAAGGACTCGAAGAATTAGGTACCTTATAAAAAAAACTAGATTTGTACGAGGAATTAAAAGAATTGAGTTTATAACTAATTGGTTAGTTACTTTTTAGTTATACGAGCAAAAACAGCAGTAGAGGCAAGTACTTAAGTCTTAAGTTTATATTAATGTTTCTTTTTTTTTTAAACGCTAACTGTTCAACTGCTCTACAATAGCACTCAATAGATACAGTTCTATTTTTGTTTTTGGGTTATATGGTACTCTATACCTGTGAGTTATATTATTCAATTACATTATTTGTTTATATTGTTATATTAATGTATTTTTTATTAAAGATATATAATTATTAATTATTGATTAAGCTATTAATTTGAACCCAATGACGAATGGTAGCTGAGTCGAGTCGAAAACCAGAAAAGTTTTTTCACTTTAGCTGGGATTCGAACCCAGGCCTTTCGCATTAAAGGTTGTCACTCTAACCACTGTGCCACCCAGCCGTAACAAAACAAAAGTCAAAGCTATCCAGCCGAAGTCAAAAAAAAACCTTATTTAATGTTTGTTTGATTACGTGTTAAAAGTTTTTTAGCAAACAAATCTGATAACTGGAGATCCAACGAGTTTTAGAAAAGCTTTCAATTAATTCTAAGATACTGTTACAGTTGCAGATCATTTGATGTTGATGATCAATTATTCCCTCCAGTTAGTCCTTAATCAGCCCTTTAATTTAATAATCAAATGTTTAAACTGAAATTTGTAATATACATTTATTGAGAAGGTTCCACTCAACTTTTAAATGTACTTTAACTACTCACTAGATATTTTGATTCAATCAATGGAATGTGCTAGAATAAAAGATTATACTGAAAAACTTGTAATAGATCCATTTAATACAGACGTGCATTTTGCTTATAATAAACTAATAATATAAAAAATATGTTTTTAATATTATATGCTTTGTCTACTTCTGTTACTTCTGCTTCAAAAATATTTAATTTATTTTTAAAAGTAAAAACATTAATAACTGCGCAGGAAAATAAAACTTAATAGTAAGTCTACTTTAGTGTCTACTTTAGTAGATATAATAATAATAAAAAAAAAAGTTAAAAATACTTGTGCAATGAAAGTTTGTATCCGCAGAAGAAGATACATACCTTATAGTAATTTTAAATAAACAGGTGTAAATGATAATAACAAAATACCACTGCAATGTCAATGCATATTTTATTGCATTATATGCCAGTTTTCTGACTATATATTATTTAATTTTATTTACATTTTTTTATTTTTCTTATTAACTTCCGTATTAACTATTTTTAATAATTACTTATATACCATCTTCTTCATTCATTCATTCAATAATTAATTTAATTTGTCAAACAATGAATGCATACTATGCATGCGTATGAAAAACAAACTGATGCTGCAGATTACAACGCCAAACAATAGTTTCTTATTTTCCGGTTTTGGTGCAAAATTCCAATGTTAGAAAAGATCACTAAAATTTTGTTCATTTTCACTTTTTTTTACAATATAAACACTAATCATTTTGTTATTCACATCTATGTTGACATTTGTTTGCGTTGTTATATGCGTATTGTTATTCTGTTCGCAGACGCAGTATAACGCAAAATAATGCGTAGTTTTAAAAGTTTTTTTTTCTCATTAACTATCTGAGAAATTTATTAAATGTACTGAGTATAATTAATAATATCTAATTAAATTTTAACTAAGATTTGTATTTTCTATTTTTTAAATGCAATCTATAGTTAAATTTCTTATGAATTTTATCTAAAACTTGTGTTTACTGCGCATAATGCATTTCCATATAAATCTGACAATTGACAAGAAATTTATAATTAAAATTTTTTTTTTAACTTTAAAAGATTAAAAAGGTTGTTAGTAATTCCTTTTAGTTTATATTTTTTATAATTCCCATCACTTGGCTTTTACATTATTGCTGTAATTAAATATTGAATTAAAATGTTAAATTGTTGTAATTTGTATTTAAATATAGGGAAGTCATAACTTTTCTTTTTTTTTAATGCATTTTTCATGAATTTTTTAAGATGAAAATTGAAAATGGAAGTTTAAAAAACAAAAATGAAGAAAATTTTTCTAGAAATATTGTTCGGAAATTAAATTAAATTTTGAAAAGATGTAATTGTATAAAAAGTGTAAATTATGCAAAAAAAAAATAAGTAACGATTCGGCAGAAAAATAACACTAAAAGAAAAATGTGAAAATTCCGAAAGTTTTTAATGGCCAGGAAATTTTTAAAAAATTGAGGAACCTCAGATTAAATTTTATAGTTTTTGTTGTTATTTCTGAAATTTAATTTGTATTGGTATTATATAGTTAATAGTATGTATAGTAAAGTCATTATTATAGAAATAAAATTTATGGCCATTATTCAATCGGATATATTGGAAATTTGAATAATATAATCTGATAACTCAAAAAAAAAAAAAAATAGAAGTTAATGAACCTAAAAATTTCGAAAAATAAAATTTAATAAAATTTCAATCAATTAATGAAGCGATTCATCATAAAGAAGAACTGTTTAAATTATATAAAAGTTTAATAGTTCATCATTTACGGAAATTAAAAAGCATTTTTAACCTTTCAGAATAAGTTTTGATATTATAATTACTTTAAACTGTTAAGTTTTTACAAATAATTCATCTTTCTTAATTAAAATTTAAGTTTATTATGTCAATAAAACTTTTAATAAACAATCAACGTCATTTGACGCAATAAACTGATGTTAAAATAATTTTCCTTTTCCAGTCTAGAATAATCTAAAAAATGATTCCTGTTAGGTTTTTTAATAGTTTTTAATTCACTACCTAAATTGAGGTTAAATACGGTCAAATATTCTTTTAAAAAACAAAAAACGTCATATGACGCAATTATCAGCCGGTTCCATCAGATGTTATAAGCAGTTCTAATTCTTCATTCGTTGAAGTTAAATATGCCAAAGAAATTTTTTTAGATAAAAACAAAGGAACGTCATATGGCGCAAAAAACTGAATAAAATTCTTTTGACAGTTGGTTTAAATTGATTTTTATTGTGCAAAAACTAATGAATTATTCCGAACACGCGTTAAAGTATGCCTTTGCTTCACAGCCAATTTATATTCATATTTTTTTAAGTACAATACTTTGAAATACCTTATATTTCAAATCCGATTAGTGTTTAATATACAATTCGGAACGGATATTAAACTTTATTTTATAGTCTGCTTAAATTATTTCTTAAGTACAGTTTTTATATCGATTTCTGAGACTCTTTCTAGTTCAGTTAACATTGTTCTACAGTCGATTTGTTACGTTCTATATACTGTTAAACTAATAATTTTAATATTATATTATATTTATAGTATAAAATTAATATTATTTTAATTTGTAATCGGTCCTTCTGTCTAGTTACATTTTTTTGAAGGTTCCAACTGTTAAGTTAATAAGCTTGTCAATACGTGGCAGTTGTCATAAATCTATATTTGACATCATGACACCTTTTGATTATTTATTTATTTTTAAACAGTCCCTTTCCTCATGCAATGTGATAAGTGAGTGAAGCATGCCTTTCCTTTTTGGGGATGGCAGCTTATACTATCTATGAATTTTATTAATAATATTATTTATTTGGTCACCATGGAGATTTGTAAAGAGAAATTATTTTGAACTCCCTCGGTTAGCAATTCAAAAGCATACCCATTCATCATATGATAAGTTAATAAAATGAATTTTTAATTATTTTATAATCTGTCCGTCTGTCCGTCCAGTTATTTTTTAAACTTTAGATTTAAAAAACTAATTTTTAAATAAATTCTATATTCTGTATTCAATCAATTTAATGTGTTTTTAATACCCTGTGAATTACACAATATTAATTAGGTTCAGTACTTTAATTTAAAATTGAATATTTTAGTAATGCATTTGTAATCAAAACATGAATAATTCATTACAAGTACTTACTATATAAAGTTAATACTTATTTTTAGTATTTACAATTTCAAATGTTTTAAGGTTTAGTAATTACTAATTAAGGTTTAATACCTTGAACATTTATGAAATATATTTTACAAAATCAATAAAAAATAGGGCTTTTATTTATTTTTAAAGTATTTTAGTGTTTTAGAAAAAAAAATTTGTCCTAATTTATGCTTTGTTTAATGTTTTCTGCATTTTAAATGAATTTTTTTTTTTTTGTAAAATAACTTATCATTGAATAAAAATATTGCATCAAGTTTTTTAATGGTAATAAAGTAATTTTGGAAATTTATAATTTATTTTTTATTTACTTAATTTTTTATTTTTAAACTTCACAGTTTCAATTTTGTGTCTAATTATTATACAGGCATATAGTGGGAATAATTTATATGGAAGGCTATTATAGGGTGTAAAATTTTAATATATACATACTTAGAAATTTTTTTTTTAATTAATTAAGCTTCATTATATCACACGGTTAATGAAAATTTAAATTAATATTTTAAAAGAATGGTATATTTTAAAAGGTTTTTTTGAAAAATATAACTTTGAATTAATTACTTTATATATAAAATTGTAGTAAATTTTTTTTTTAGTTTCAATACTAAATTAACTAACCATATTAAGTACACGTTTTAATAGATTTTGATACCCTTGATTATTTATGCATTAAAAAGTAAATGGTTTCTTTTAGTACATTAAAATAAAATAAAAATATAGTAAAAATATTTTTATTGATTTTTTTTTTGTTAATTGAATTTGAAACACTTGAAAAACCTATACTTACTTTAGTTAACTTATAACACTTTGAAATTAAATTAGATATTAATGAATATTTACCAGTTAAATTTTGTAGTTGATATGAGTATTTCAGGGACATTTTTTCTATATACTCAAATAGTTTCTAAATCAAATTGATAAATTATTCATTTGATTTGGATTAAATGGCTTGTTGAAATGTTGACGATATTTTAAAACTCTTTGGGGGTTGCTTGTACCGATATGTGGGAATTCCCCGTTGATTTGGATTAAATGGCTTGTTGAAAGGTCGACGACATGTTAAAACTCTCCGCAGGTTTGATAAAATGTCTTGTGTCAATATGTGAGAATTCCCCGTTGAATTGGATTAAATGGCTTGTTGGAATGTCGACGATATGTTAAAACACTCCGCAAGTTATAGCGAAACAACTTTGATTCCCATTGAGAAGATCCTTTGTCTAGTTTCCATTGAAAAAGATTTCATTGACATGATTCTTTTGTACAGTTTCATCACATTGAATTATAAGCTATATGGAATTAATGCCCAAGATTAACACTTCCAGAGTTATTGCAATTTCTATTTGTTTTAATAACGTAGGTGGTAGAAAGCATTAAAAACCAGGTGAGTAACTTAAACCTCTTGGCAGTTTAACGGAATTTACTTGATTCTGTAGGCACAATAAGGGTATATAAGAAGCAGTATGACTGAGGAATAAGAAGTGAAGAAGAGGTTGGATAAATTACTGATGGATGATATATTGGATGGAAATATAGGATTTGAAACCAAAACGGTGCTAATAAATTTTAAAATTTGAAGATCAAGTTCCTATATTGCAGAGATCTAGAATAGGTTATACCGTATATTAAATTGAATTCAATCTCATCATTTTGAACTATTTAATCCTACTATTATTAAAGTTAATATTGAAAAAGTTTACCAAACTATTAAAATATAGTTATTTAATACATTGAAATTTAATCTAACTTAAAATTATATTGTACAACTTATTAATATAATTCAAGTACATCAGAAGATACACAAATATAGTAGAACAAAAGCTTAAATATAATAATTATGTTAACACCTAAATATTAATCTTAAATTTCTATATTGTGATTCTTTTATTCTGCTGGGGAAACACTCTTTGAACATTCCGGTACTTTAAAGTAGAATTAAATGCTATATTCAAATGTTGAGTACTGGATTACAGTTTTTTTTTTTTAATTCTCGAGATTTAATAGAACGTTTAATGCAAAAAAAAAATACTTACAGTTTAATAGTAATCTTAAGTTACTTTCATTGTACTTACTAATAACATTACTTTGATATTGGGTTATTAAGTTACTAAACGTGTTTTAGGTTAAACCTATTTTTTGATCATCGTACAAAAAAACCAAAAACAAAACCTAAAAGTACTCTAATTTACTTTATATTAAAAAAAAAAAACAATTCCTAAAACGCTAGTTTTTGTTTTAAATCTTTTCCGTTGTTTTGTTTTGTTTTTTGTGAATTATAAGTTAAAATGTAAATTATGTATTTTGTGTGCACTGAACCAATTCATGACTCCCATTTGGAAATAATCCATCACTAGAATAGTTCATGAAATAAAAAAATAAAAATAAAAATTAAAACTAACAATCTATTGAAAGGGAGCCTGTGTGATGTGCCCTTTTTGTCTAGTGAAAAATAATAGATACAATTTAAAAAAAAAAAGTTTTAATTCTACTATGAATTAATAGTAATGAAATAGCGGACATTGAAATAAAATAATTTTATAGACGTGCTTGGGATTACATAAATATATATATTTGTATAGTGATAATGGGAATCAACAAATTTTGCTTTTGGGAGGATTTGACTTCGTAATCTAGAACTAGGATTTGATTTCGTAATCTAGAACTAGAGAAGAATTAATGGTATTAAGTACCCTTCCTCGAGTCCTAAAAATCGATCTATAGATAAACAAAATTTGTTCACTTAAAGTTTGCTGCATGGCCGCCAAAAGTTATAGAGGTTTTTGATATCCTACTCTATAAACTCCAAACCTATTTTAAGGATACAGTGAAGTGTTGATCAGCTGGTTCATGATTCCTATTACTACAAGATTTATATTTTGAGCCTTTCAAAAATTTACCAAGTGACATAAGCAAGACTTTGATCAACTAATTTATAACAGCGATGATTGATTCATTACCATAGTTTTGTATTTCAAGCCTTTCTATTCTGTTACTGTTTAACTCTCCTTAGTGACAGTATTATCATTAATGTTATTACTAGCTAATACTATATTTATCATAGTTTTGTTTTGTTTCCACTTCTGGTTGCATATGGAATCAATTTGCCTCGTTAGTTTTCGGTTGTGCGCAATTATATTAATTTCCGCGCAACTTTGTCAATTTCTTCATAATTTATAGCCATTCGAAGCCAGATGCTGTTAGATCAATCTCACCTTCGTCCATCTTGGGGATTCCATCCTTGAGTCATTCTGTATTGATTGTTTCCTCAGATTGTGGAAATCCTATCCATCTCTAATAACTGTATCCCTTATCCCGCCAAAAAAAGTTAGTATAGTATTGTAAAATTAAATTTAAAAGTTTTTATTTAGATTGAGCGGAAAATTTTTCGAACATGACTCTTTTATTTTTAAAATAAAATTCTAAAATTATTTTAAATAATTAAATACCCAAACTAATATTTACATAATTATATCTTGCAACAACAATGTAGACGGATAGACAAACAGAATATTTTCTCTTATCAATTTCTTTATCATTAAAAAATGTTCTATAGCAACTCAACTTGAAAATCAGATTTGTTTTCCTATTTTTAAGTATAGCATAAAGTTAGTTTAGAATTGGATATTTTTAATCTAGATTTTTTTTTGATTTCATCATCCCGTGTTTAAATTTTGTTTATTTTGCAGCTAGATGTTGTATGTATTTTCTATAATGTATTTTGATATCTATTAAAAAGCTTTCTAAAAATTGAGTTGAATGCACCTAAAATCGGTTGATATAGCTATGATGGTCATTGTGGTTCATCTTTTTGTTTTTTATTCTATTTATATTTTAATCTGCTTTTTTTTTAGAGTATGTTGCCGTTGGGAATCGTGTTTAAAATTTTTAATTAAGAATTTATGTAGGTGCAAAAATAAATAATAGTAAAATCACGACAGCTTAGAATTGGTGGCGGTTAGAAGTTTCTATACATAATTGTAGATTTTCAATTGACTTTAAAACTAAATTGGCATAAAAATTGACATTGGAATCAATTGGTAGTAATTGATTTTTCAACTTATTTTATTTTGAAATGTTTTTTAAACGCAAGTTTTTATGTTAATAAATTTATTAGTATACGAAATTGGGAAGTGGTTTAAATGTTCGAAGTTTAGGAACAACTAGTGAGCTTGTTATTTTTAGGAGATTTGAAGAAATAAGTAATAAATTAAGTGTATTTAGGGTATTGCACCTATAAAACAAGAATGGTATAAATGCAAAAATGTTTTTTTGAGGTTAATTAGTATAGAGATAGTTGTTGAATACCTATGGAATCACAAAATAACAAATTTATTAAGAATTTAATTAGAAGGTTAAAATGATTTCAGTGTTTAAGTAGGTGTTGATAAGTTCCATTCTGGTTTTTACTAATTTATTTCTTCTGTACGACTTTAAAGTTGATTTGCGAATTTTTTTAAAGGGTTACCGTGAAAAGTATCGAAAGTTACCCATTGAAGTTGGGCAGAGTTTTTTTTTTAGGTTATGTGAGATTCCAGCAAACCAAAATCACTCTTTTTTGAGACATTTGGCATTTGATACAAATAAACCATTTAGTATCGGATATAAGGATGTGAAAATTGGTAAAATTTGGTGTGGGAAATCTAGGATCATGGGGATTGGTTGGAATGCAAACTTTGGTATGCTGGGGCATTTGGAATAACGATGTTAAAGATAGAAAATTATTTTACTTTATCTAAATTGTAAACGTATAAGCAACTTTAAGAAACACTTTCTTCCATGCATAATGTAATACAATCAGTTTTTATAAAATTTACATTCAGTGGATTGTAGAAAGTTCTTTAAATTATAATCTGTCAAACGAAAGTCAATTTTAAGTACTAGTGAGTATAGGGCTTCCATTTGAAGTTTCCAGTTATCTGGCATCTATACTTATTACTATAAGGACAGTGCGCTTTCATGCAATTCTGGGTCTACCTCTTACGCTAGAATCTTTTTGAGTCTTGGGGGTTCCAACATATTGAAATTCTAGTTATGTCGTTTTTTGTCAATGTGAATTCGAGCCACTTATTTGCTTTACAAGAGATGCTTCGTTAGCTTAGTCCCAAAGGTCTTTGTTGCTGATTCTATTCGACCAAAAAATTTCTCATATGACTCTCAAGTGTTTATTGACGATGTTTGTGATTAATAATCTAAAATTATAAAAGTTATTCCTATGTAAATTAAACTGATCAATTTGTTTAAAATTTTTTTGATTGGTTTTTGACACAAATCTTAACATGCTTCTTGTTTAACTTAATTCAAAAAATATTGGATCAAAATTACATGTATATTTCAAACACTAATTAATTACACATCTTTAACAACATCTTTGCTTTTATTTAAATTTTTTTTTTTTTTTGAGATATTATGAAACTTAAAAGGCGTATCTTATAATTAATTAAAACACCTGCCCGCATATTATATGATCGTTTAATAATTTGTTTTTTTTTTTTAATTTTTATTTTATTTTGGTAATTAATTGCATAACAATAACGGTTTAAAAATAAAAACTACAAAAACAAAAAAAAAAAAAATAAAAACGTTTAACGGCTTTACTCGGAAGTTAATAATTGTTTATTATTAAAAAAAACCGTCTGTGTAGAGTTTTTGTTTCTCTGTTTTTGTTAGTTTATCATTATCCCATTAATTTTGACAAGTTTTAATTTTAACTGTTTTTTTTTTTTTTTAAACTGTCAAATTAAAATAACTGAAATCTTAAGATTTAAATTCAATTAAAAAAAAATACAAAAACACTAAAAAGTCATGTCAATGTTTCAACAATTCATTTGAACAAATCTAATTCAAAATGGAAAAAAAATTGTATGTATATATATATATATTTTTTGAGTTAAAATCACCTTGGCATTCAGGTGAATTAGTGATTTTTTCTTTGTGATTTACCTGTTGAAATGAATTTGATTTTTGATAATTTATTTTTTTTAAGCTTTTGTTTTTAATCTGAAGTTGCCAGAGATTCGTAAAAACAAACTAAGTATTTAAACTTTATAATTTTTTATTATAAATTTTAAAGAGATTCGGAAAAATTACGAACGAATTCTGCTTATTTTTTTTTAATTAATAGAGTAATTTTCATTAACATATGAGTTATATTAAAAAAATTTAAGATTTTTTTTGGTTTTTCCAATACTACTAGCCTCATCATTTGATTTTCCAGGGCTATAATCGCCTTGACAACTTCTGAACGTATTCTGTCACAAATTTTGACAGATCTGGGATTTGAGAATGAAATAGAATGAGTTTTAGTCGAGGGATTCTATTTTAAAAAATTACAACTCAGATTAATCATAAAGATTTAAAAAATGGTTTAAGACTCACAGATAAAGTTCTGTTAATTTCTATTAAGTATTAGAACAAATTATAACAGCAGTTGTCAAGGCAATTCCAACCCTGCTTACAGTGCCCAAGGTTGAGTCCACTAGTATTGGAAAGACAAAATAGTGCTTACATATTTTTAATAATGATGTCCAGTAAAATTACTCGGTTAGTTAGATTGAAATGTTGACATTTGGTATTTTTTGGAACAAGGAATTTAACTGTTATTTTGGACCAACTGTTTTTTACAAGCTCGTGTATAATTACAATGCAGTAAAAATTTTTACGCGTGCAGTTTAAGCTATGCTTAAATTTCAAGCTCATAAAACGTTGTATTAATTATCAAATTAATTCCAGTTAAAAAAATTAAACAATATTAAAAGTAGAATTGAACGCATGCAGTCTATGAATCGCTTAAATTTAAAGCTTATAAAACGCGATAGAAGTTATTCCACAAAATTAAAGCGAGAACGCATGCATCTGAAAAAAATTTTCAAAGTACAAATTCCTAAAAAAAAAATAAAAACAATACATAAGTTATTTTTCTGTTAAACGAACAGGTATTTTTTAGTTGTCTACCTGAAATCAAATTACCAGGTGAATTAAATTATATTTGATTTGTGGAAATATTCTTGAATTTTCGTTTTCAATTTTATTTGATTTTTTGTTTTTTTTTTATTATTTTTTTATTTATTACTATTAAACTCGATCACGTCTGACCTTAATACATGATGTATGTGTATACATATATACGAAAATGTCGTCCATCAAAATATCGGCGATCTATAAAAAAAAATTATTTTGAAATTTATTATTAAATATATTTGTAATATTGTACATTATGTATATAAAGAATGGGTTAATAAAAATTGATGAGTTACTAGTAGGCTTTTTTTCGTGTGAATATCAAATAATATGTAAAAGAATTGAGAGATGTAGGTTGACAATTTTATATAATGTTAGTTTTGTTTTTTCTATGAAAATTTGGAAATCCGGTGGGAGATTTATGATATTGATTGTTATTTTGGGAGTAGTTGTTTTTATGATTTTTAAAAAATTAAATAATCATCCGGAGGGGGACAAAAACAAAAATGACAAAATCAAATCATTTAAAATTATGGTATGAAATTAAATTATGGCATATTAGATGTCGTTAAAGTTTATTGATGCGTGTTTATTATTTTGTCAAAATTTTTTCAATTTATATTTGAAGAGTTTTCAATTTTGATGATGAGATGTGATGATGTATTTAGGAAGTTGTTGGATGTCGATCAATTATATAATATACATTAGATGATTGTTTTTTAAATTACAATTTTAAATTGAACTTTTATGATATTTTGTTAATTAAAAATTGAACATATTAAAAACATTTATTCTCTTATAAATATTTATAAATGCTTCCATGTATGTTCAAAAACTTATTTATTAAAAAATTTCGAAATTGTTATTTGTATTTGAATATTAAATATATTTGATATATTTTAAAATGTTTCCTCTTCCTCCTTTTTCAATTGATGGTTTAGCAATTTTCTATTACCTAAAAAAAATATTAAGTATTTTAATATATAAATATTTTAATAATACATTTTATAACAATTCTTATTATTTTCTTATATAGTTTTCTAATACAGATCTGTGTTAATTTATTATTTAAATCATTATTCCATTTTGTTGTAGATTACATTCTAAAATCTAAAGCCTTGACAAATGGTTGATGTTTATGGGGATATTTTTCTATGGATAGGTTCTCTATTTCTACTATGTTAGAGTTAAAAAAAAACTATATTGGAAGATTAATTAATAAGATAAGTTACAGAAGTTGAAAATATTTACCAAATTGTAGTCAACATTTTAATATAAGAATGGACTTGATTGTTATAAGTCCCATACAATCCTATTTAGGTGGGAATATTATGTTAAAAGTAATAACAGTTCTAAAAAAGCGCGAAAAAAAATTTGAAAGACTTTTTAAAAAATGACTTTTATTTTTTAATTATTATAGATGCCATCTGTGGTGTTAATATGTAAATACAATTTGGTTGATTCAAAGATTTTCACGATTAATTATAATAAATCTTATATTAAATATATTTTTTTTTAATTTATCTTAATTTTTGACTTTAGATAAAATGTGAGAGCTCAAAGTTCAGACAGAACCCTTTTTTTAACCTTAAAAATTTCTTAATTGGTCTAAAATTGGTTCTATAATTAGCCTTTTTAATTTTTAAAAATAATTTTTGGAGATAAAATAAAAACAAAAAAAAAATTTCTATTATTAGTTAAGGATTTTTGTTCCCTGCGCAGTGTTGTTAGATAAAATTGAATGGAAATCTTGAATGTTGACCTCAAAAATCTTGAAAATCTTGATTTTTTAGATACAATATCTGGAAAAAATCTTGAATGAAAAATATCGGCTAAATTATTAATTTAGAGATGATCCTAAAGAAAAAAAATATTTTATAAAATAAAACATATTTGACTTTTTATGAAAACATAAACATTTTATTCATTAATTAAAAAACATAAACAGTATTCAATAAATTATTAACATTAAAAAAAAAAGTAAAATATTTATTCATTTATTAAAATTAAAAAAACATAACATATTTATAATTTAAAATAAAAATTAAAAAAACCAAAATTTTTTTCAATACATATACATATGTATACTTTATAGATTATTTTGAATACAAATTATTCGACTTCATTCTTGAATTTAATTCTTTATTTGTTTGTACATCGAAGCATTGAAGGTTTTCAAATTTTAAATAATCTTTGGTTAATAAAATTGCGCGCATTGTATCGGCGCCTAATCTATTTCGTGTTTTAGTTGTGTTTAAGTTAATTTGTGAAAAAGTTCTTTCAACTACCGCGGAGGAATTTGGCAAAGATAACGTATTACATGTTCATTATGAATATTTTATCCCAATAAACGATAAAAAAAATTATTTTGATTGTTAAAATTGAAAAAATATCAAAATTTTTGAATATTGAACCTTTATTTCAAAAATCTTGAATTTTGGATGCAAAATCTTGAATCTTGAAGCCAACTGAAAAATCTTGAAATTCAAGATAAATCTTGAAATATCACAACACTGCCTGCGGTGCTGTTGTTTTTAATATCTTTCTTTTGAAATGGATTAAAATGTTGCCATATGACTTCGAAAATAAAATAAAAATACAATTCCTTTATCTTAATTTTACATTATAAAATACATAATAATTTTTAATAATATAGTCGAATCATAAATATTTGGTACAAATTTTTAAAAGCTGGTACAGAAATAATTTTTAAACTTGTGGTAACTATTATTTTATAATACAATTCGTTTACACTTCCTCCAGAATCCTTAAACCTCCAGATGCCTAATTTTAAAAATTAGCCGCAGCTAATAAGTAATTTCGTAAAACTAAATAAGTAATTTAAAAAAACTTAATTAATATTTGATAGTATAACCTCTAAAAGAACTCCATTGCGTTGCATTGTTTTATTTCACATTTACCTCCCTCAATATTCAAAAATTTCTTTATAGCTCTACCGTTGTGTTTTTCTTCTCATAAGTTAATTTAATTTTAGATTATTTTGTGTTTGAACAACAAATTTTTAAATTTTTAAATGGATTTTATCGGTAGTTTTTATATTTGTGTATACTCGTATACCCAAGAATTAAAATTAAAATTTTAGAGTTCAAAATTTTCTTCATATAAAACTGTTTTATTTTTTGTCATAAAATCGGAATTTAAAAATTTTGTAAAATAATCAATTGTCAAAATAAAAAAAAAAGTTATGCATTAAAAATTTTGTTAATTTACAAAAAATGCGAAATTACTATTAGTATATACTCTAATTATTTATACAATTATACTCTAATTTTATAGTCTTTAGTTTAAACTTATTAAATTCAAAAACTGGAAAATACAATTAGTGTATTCTAGAATTCATTTAAAAAAATTTTTCAAAATTAAAGTTACAAAAAAAATTTACAAAATACACAAAAAAATATAAATTTAACTTTTATATAACATGACAAAATATTTAATCTTAATATAAGAGATGTGGTAACACTACTCTTGATTCATTTCATTTCATTTAAGCTGTAATCTGTACTGTATGATACTTGAACAATTACACAAAATACAAATACAAATACTAGTTTAAATTATTCTCTCGTTGACAATTGTTGTAATCGGATCGCATGTTGAATTGCATTAAAATAAAAACTAAAAAAATATTAATGGAGGATATTTTTTTTTAATTATTTTAAACATATCAAGTAAATTAAAATTGAAAAAGTATTATTGAAATAATTATAAACTAAATTATGTACTTAAAAGCATCAAGATTTATAAAAAAGTATAAAGTAGAATAATTTTATAATTTTCAATTTTGATAGAATACAAGTATTATATGAAATGTCATAACGGTTAAAGTGATTTGTTTTGTTTTTTTTTTTTAAATATTAAAATGTCAATTGTCAAATTGTATTTGTGTGCATCAGTGATATGATAATATTTAGATTAATGTCAAATTGAAATTAGTTGTATGTGAAGTGAAATGTTTTTATTTTTAAAATTTTTGATTTCATATTTATTGTTTATTTATTTTTTTTTTAAATAAATAAAAATTATTTGAAAATTAATAAAATATAAAATAAAAAGTGTTTAATGATAAAATTTATATAATGTTGTATAAATTTTATAAAATTATATTATAACAAAGTGGTGTTTTTAAAAGTAGGTAATTTTGAAAGAAATTGGGATGAATATAACAATTAATATGGAAGAAACGGTAAGTTATGATTTATTATTTTTTTTTTTTTTGAAAATATAGTTAAATTAATTCATTAATTTGTATTGAATTAATTTAATATTAATAAAGAAGTTTTATAGTATCTATATTTATATTTAAATTAGTATAAAATGCTGATATTATTAATAAAATAAGTTGAACTTTTATAAAATATATATAGGTTTCCAAATTAAATTTGGAAACAAACTGGATCTTACACCATGATTAGACATTAATTAGAAGAAAAATTATATTTTTATAAAAATCCGGTTAAAAATTTGATGTAAAAAGTGGTTCAGAAATTTTAATTTTCAATTTGATATTTAGATTATAATATGATCACAAATGATTTTTTAAATAATATTTTAATAAATAGACCGTATGGTATTTTGATTTAAAATTGAAGCAGTGAAATATGAGATACTTAATATTTAAATCACTTTAAAATAGAGGAGTTTCCTAACATTTACTTTAAATATAGAAATAATTTTGTGATATTATGATTAAATTATAAGGTAATTTCAAAATTCCTTTAAAAACTGGATAGAATTTAAAGTGTAGCCCATAATAAAATATACATATAATTAATGTTTATAATTTTTAAAGGCTGTTATACTGGTTTTAAGTTACAAATTAAATATATAAACAAGACTAGAAATTGAGCTTAATTAAATATTTCTAATTTATTACAAAATACCCCATATATTAAGGTGTATGTCTCCACATTAAGTACTCGTATGTGTATTTGAAAAGATTAATTTAAAATTTAAAAGATTATAAAAATTATCATCTTTTAAATTATAAAACAAAGATGAGTAATTTGAAAAGAATTTATTTAGAAGATGAATCACTTTATAATCTTAAAATAAAATTACAAATTAACATTCTTTAAAATTCTTATATTACAATTTTTCATTTTTCCATACTTAGTCAAGATTGTTTTTAGTATTTTGTTATTTTAAAATATTTGTTCTTATTTTCCAAAAAAATTTTAATGAATTAAAATAGACTTTAAAAATCCACATGTTATATTTGAAAATAATTTTTATTATAATATAAATGAAATTCTAATCTTCCGAAGCATTTAAAATAAATCCAAATAGTCATAACTCATCACTTTTCACACTGTTATAGATCAGTGATCATACAGGATGGACAATTTTGTAATAATTTAGGAGTTAATGTTTTGAATCAATGCAATTATTATTTGGTCCATCATTTTTAATCATACCAATTTTTCTGTAGATTTTTCAGACTTATAAAATAAGGTGCAGGATCTTAACTCCCAGGGTCATTGGGATTTCCTTAAGGACTTATGACTCATTTAGTGGGACAGAAGTGGATTGGGAATGGAAGTTCCCTAAGGTACTTATGACCCTTAGAGGTTTGACTCAGTGTTGTGG
This sequence comes from Dolichopus griseipennis, assembly GCA_963082915.1. Classification (NCBI taxonomy): domain Eukaryota; kingdom Metazoa; phylum Arthropoda; class Insecta; order Diptera; family Dolichopodidae; genus Dolichopus; species Dolichopus griseipennis. The sequence continues at coordinate 78,590,592 of OY720445.1, read as the reverse complement.
GTCATAATATACAGTTCTCAGCTAAAGGGTTATTTGTAATAATAAAACAAATATATTTATTTTAATTATATAACATTAGTGACGGGTACGAATATATGAAGACTTATATCAAAAATGATTAGCACACATTTTGGAGTTGGATTTGAAATCAGAGTATTCCATTTTTTCAAAATTAAGAAAACAACAATAATTTTAGTAATAAACTACATTTCAACTTAAATATGCTTTAATATAGACTCTTGCATAGACAAATATATAAATACATATTATATTACATCTAATAAATTACTTATATACTTTTATGCTATCAGAAATTTGGTTTTAATATATTAGTATATATATATAAGCTTCATTACACAATATTAGTTATATAATGTTATAACTGCCATTAAAAATTATTAATAACTCACTTATTAGGTCCTAACTTCCAAAAGGAACTTATGACCCACTTATCATGGGACTTATATCCCACGTTAATATTTCAAAGTGAGTCAAAGGTTCCAATATAAGTATATATTTAGGGAGTTATGTCCAACTAAATAATTCATAAGCCCCTAAGGGAATTATGACCCTGCACCTAAAATAATTGGTATTATATTGTAATTTAAAAATACATATATCTCTAATTTGAAAGTTCTATTTAACCCAAATTATATTTTTAAATAAATCTAAATATTTTTTTTTATGGATATTATCTATCGAATTCTAGAATTTGTAATAGAAGTTCCTATACTTACTATCTATTATTATATTATTTAAATAAGAATTTCTCTTTATTCTATTCAAATTTTTTTTTAAGTGCTTTCAAGTACAATTTTTCACAAAATTTCAATTCTAAGTAGTTAAATTAACGGTACTTTTCTTTTAATTTATTTTTTTTTAAACTTAAGTAACATTAACCCAGACAAAAACTTAGTATTTTTTTTTTTTTTAAATATTATATGAATTTCAAATTTTAATATACAGGTTAAGTAAATGTATATATATTTTTTTTCTTTTATTAAATATTACGTTTAATATTATATTAAAAAAAAAAAAAAACAATTATGTAGTAACTATAACTTACAAGTTTAATGACTCTGTATATACCTACAAAGTATACAAAATTTTATTTGTATTTTTCATGCGTTAACGGAATTTATTCTGAAGCTTGCAACAGTAAGTTTTTTGACTGATGTTGCAATATAAAAATATATATTTATTTACGTAAATACAAAATGTAATAAAAAAAAAATTAGTAAGAAAATCCCAAAAACAAGGTGGAACAAATGTATATATATATATATACTTACATAGTGATGAAAAAGTATGATGACCATAAAAATTAACTTTTATAGTAAGTACTTTTAATATTAATAAATATTTTCTAGTATTCTACTCTAAAGTAGCATTCATCAGGAACCATATCTTAAAAAAAAACTCGTCACACTAAATATGTGTGTTAATTATGTATGTACACATAAAAAGTATCTATATATTATATATTTATATACATTGTTGTTATATATTCTAATCTAACATGTAATTTATATTATTAGTAAGTAAGTAATTTAACATACATTATTATGTGCAATATTGTATAGTGATTTACGGTTTAGTTGATTTATTTATACACTGGGGTGCAAAAATATATGTAATATGATATGAGTAAGTATTTTTAAGTTAAGATTTGTTTAGAATTTAAATTTAAGAAAAATTTATAATAAATCAATATTTTTGAAGTTTGATACTTCATAGTTTTTTTTTTAAATACTTAATATAGGCACCCCAATTTTGGAAGGCATAGCATACGAAGTGATAGCAATTTGATATATATTACTGTTATTAGCGATTTTAGTAATCGTGTGAAGTGATGAGCCTTCAAGATTCGGAGTGAGGGTGTTAATTTATTTAATTTAAGTCTAAGTTAGTTAATCGGTTTAACACAATTTTGAATGGAATTATGGATTTTAAAAACTTAATGAAATACTACAATAATATTTAAATGATAAAAATTACTTTCATCCCAGTTCATTGGACTATTGTCAGAGTAAAAGCATCTTTTATTTCTTCAATTGTATAAATGTCTTTTAATATTCACTTATACATTTAAATATAGAGCAATTTGGAAGTCTTCTTAATGGTTAAATATTAATAATTTAAATAAATATTAATAATAACAGAATTAAGAAGGCTAAGACAATGTTCGGTCACTTACAGTCAATATGGAAAAACTCACATATGTCCAGGAGTACAAAATTGAGAATATTCGGGAACTTCAGAAAGATCCACCATTAACATATGGAAGTGAAATCTAGTTAGTTACGAACAACATCAAAAACTACAGGTCCACACACAGAAACTAGAGGTTTTATCATCTATATATCTATCATATATTATCAATAAGTGTTTAAGAGTCATACTCAGAGTATACTGGCCAAGTACAGTAAATAACAATATCCTGTGGAAGCTTGCCAAGTAAAATCGATTTCTAAGAGATCAAAAGAAAAATCAATTGCCCCAAAACGGGAATTAAGCGTTTACTTTAAATTTTAACAAAAATTGATGCCTATTCTTTGGTTTCGAAGTGTTTTTGTAAATTTTGGAATTAATCATAGATTCGGGAATTTCCATGAATTAGAAGATGGAATCTTTAAGAAAATTCTAACACATTCAACATTAAATGTCAAAATATGTTTTGATTTAAAAAAAATATTTTGTATAAAAAACCAGTGACTCCACCATTTTGTATACTACTGTGATAACATATATTTCATGCACATATGAATATTAAATTTATATTTTTATATTTTTTGAGGTCAATTCATTGACTATATGCACATATACCTACCATATGAATCTCTATACACATTAACGTTTTATGAGACAGACGTTGACGTTGAAACGATATTAAAAAAAAAAAAAAAAAAAAAAAACTCTAAATCTGTATGTTGTAATAAAAATGTGAAGCATTAAAAAAGGCGCCAAAAAAAAAAAAAATTGTATAAAAATAAAAAAATCAAAAAAAAAAGCGGTTAAGCTTAATAAAGTACCCGTAAACTTTTATTTTATTTTGAGTAATTTATTTCACTTGGTCTATTCGAGTGAAATCATAACGTTGTTTAATCATCACTTATAATTTTTAGTTCTAGAAAAAAAAAAAAAAACAATAACCTGGAAAAAAATAGAGTGGGGTCAAAACATTATGATAAACAGTATATTAACCGTCTTTAATTATCAATTAAGATGGATAATAAATGTTTAAAATAATAATACATAACGGTTATTTTCAAAATTGTGTATATGAATAAATATTTTTCACTTGAAAATAAAAAAAAAAAAATAACAGATATACAAAATACGTAAGTAGTTAAATAACAGTTAAAAAAGCATTTATGAATAATTATAAAAGAAAAATGGTGAATAATATTTATTTAATTTGGTTTTTAATGTTTTTTTTTTTGAATAAATGATAAGTTTTTTATGAAAATGAGGAGTTTTTATTTTTAGGCCTCTCATAAATAATGGAAGTTTTTAATTGAATTAAAAAAAAAACGAGGAAGATTATAGTTGCCCTTGTCAACTTTTAGATACCCGTGCATACCCACTATGGTGTATAAAATAAACCGTAATTTACTTCGCTTATAGATTTAACTCATTATCCCATAATTTTGGTTAAAAAAAAAAAAAAAAAATTGGCCCACCCTAAAAGCCGTCCGAGTGATGTCCAACTATGCCGAATAACTTGCTCTATCACTTTACCTGCCCAATTTTAATTTTAGCCTCGTAGCTTTATAGATTCACAGTTATTGAACTTTGTATGGCAGCCCCCGAAAATGGGGCCGTAACATTTTGAAACTTCATATAAGTGCCTTGATTCATTATATAACTAACCGTGTGTAATTTTCATCCTCGTAGTATAATTAGTTTTGAAGAAATTCATATTGGTGCAAAAAAGTTGTATGGCAGCTCCCCGAAGCCTTGGTCCGATTTTAACCAAAAACAATAGGGAACCTAGAAATTGTCTAAAAATGACTTTGTGTGAATTTCAAGACTCTAGCCCTTTTAGTTTTTGAGTTATCGTGCTGACACACGGACGGACGGACGGACGGACAGACACACATAGCTAGATTGACTAATTTTTCGATTCTGAGCCGATACGTACCCTAGATTGATGCGTTACAAACGGAGGAGCAATTTTAGTATACCCGATGTCATATATGTATGCACGGGTATAACAACAACAACAACAGATTCCAGTTATTCAAGTTATTTAAAGTTTTTTTAAAAAAAGTTTTTCTAATATTTCTTAGAATTAAAAGCTTTAAATTTTTTTTTTTGAAAAAATTAATTAATAAAATGTTATAAATTCTTTAAAAAAAAATAATTATAGTGCAATTTTTTAAATTCATCTAAAATAGATTATATAATATAAAAGTACTTAGTATATAATTATTATTTAAAGTGGTATTTAAAATATTTTTCCGTTTCAAAATTTTTTTTGAAAAATAAAAAACACCGCATTTTAAACTTTGATTTATATAATTTTAAAAGATATATAATTAAACCACGTTGCTCAAAGTTTTTAACTGAAAGTTTAAAATAAGTTACAAAACATTTGTTAGTGCACAATATACTGATAAGAAAATTAAAGCGATTCAAATGAATCATATATATACTTGTTGAAAATTCTATGAAGTTTTGTTAGAAATATTTCAAAATGAAAATTAATTATTAATTAATTATAAAACTGTTATACATCTAATACATAACTTTCACTTTGAAATAAAATTTTGATAAGTGATAACTATTATAAATGATTAGTGATTATAATTCCCATATATACAGATTCCCATATAAGTACAGTTCAAAAACTATAGATGACATTTACAATCGTAATAAAATAATAATGAATTATAAAACTGTTATACATTTCATTTCCAAATACAGTTATAAAATTAAAGGTAGCATTTGCTATCGAAATAATATATCAATGAATTATAAAACTGTTATACATTTCATTCCCATATACAATCCTCAAACTATAGGTGACATTTATAATTGAAATAAAAAAAAAAATGAATTATAAAACTGTTATACATTTAATTTCCATATCCAATTCTAAAACTATAGGTGACATTTACAATCGAACTACAATATCAATGAATTACAAAACTGTTATACATTTAATTTCCGTATACAGTTCTAAAACCATAGGTGACATTTACAATCGAAATAAAATATTAATGTATTATAAAACTGTTATACATTGCATTTCCATATACTTGTACAGTCCTAGATTAAAGGTGACATTTATAATCGAAATAAAATGATAATGAATTATAAAACTGTTATACATTTAATATATAACTGTGGTTTAACATATATTCGGCCATTCCTTTAAAGTCTTTATTTTTGAGGGTTGTGCTTAGAATTTAAAAGGAAATTTTATTTAGATATTAATTTTTATGGAGTGAAAACTAAATTAAATCTTTGAATTAAAACTGTTATACACCTATTATGCTTATTAATTTTTAGAGATATATATATATATATACATATATAAAACATTCTTATTTATTAAATACTAATTAGTGATAATACTGTTGAGTGATAATACTGTTGAGTGATAATACTAATGATTATTTACATATATACAATCCTTTTGTTTGGTGGTTACTATGGTTACATTTACAATTAAAATGAATATTTTTAAAAATCAAAATCGAAATAAATTATAAATTAATTATGTAAAACTGATGTACATTAAATTCATAAATGATTTTTTCAATAAACCAATGATAATTGATGATGACCAACTCTATAAAGTCTTTCTATATCATGGTAACATTTACAAATATCAAACTGTTATACATTTAATACATAATTGTCACTTTTAATAAAATACAGATTAGTGAATGACCATTCCTAAACAGCCTAAAGTTACACTTACATATAGCTTGTAATTAAATATAAAAATAAATTTTCTATCAAATATTCAAAAACTATTTTATTTTTAATACCAATGATCTGAACAATGCGAATTGCGGTTAGGAAATGTAAGGCCTCGGGTTCGAACAACGTCATGTAGTCTAAAATAAGGCCGTTATAAGAGTGGGAAAATAATAAAACAAAATTTACAATTAACACATAACTGATCCTTTCAACACTCAACACTCAACCCATAACTGATGAGATAACTAATGTGATTGATGCTCATACCTATATATACTTCGCTTGTAAAAGAGTCGCAAAAGAAACTTCAAATCTCTGTATACTATAATATACCTTTCCTCTCTACTGAAAGTATTATAGATTTTGAAATATAACATTTAAAAAATGCTATATATTTTTTTTTATGATTTCCTCCATAAACATTTATTAATTTTACAAAAAAAAACAAATTTTTAAATTATTTAAATTTTCACGGTAAATTATTAACGCAAAAACCCACCAACAAATAAATGAAGCGTTACAAATATTTTAAATAAACAAAACTCAATTACTAATATTAACATTAGTTATACTAATTTTATATATGTATATTTATTTTTTTTTTAATATCTAATATACCATGTAACATATAAGTAATCATTGTAATCAGTATTATTATAAATTGTTTTTTTTTTAGTTTTTTACAATTTGCTAAGTACATATACTGCATAACATTTTTTATATACATACATATATATATATACATATATATACTGAAAAATGTTATTTAATACTAATAATAATCATAATAATAATCATAATAATAGTAGTATCATAGTAACGTTAAAAGGTACAATTTTGAAAGAAAGTAATCTGATGATTACTTTTGATAAGTACTTATTATATATATACAATATTATTTTATTTTAAATTACATGAATTTATTTTTTCATTTTTATTTTGTTTTTTTTTTCATTTTTCCAATTTCCAAATATAAAAAAAAAAAACAAAAAAAAACGATATAAAAAAAATATTTAATTCACCTGCATTGCTCACCTGTATTTTTTTTTCTTTTTGCTTATATTTTTCCACTTGACATTTCTGTGAATATTTTGTTTTTTAGATTTTATTTACATTTTTTTTTGTATGTAAGTATGTAAGTGTATGTATGTACCTATTAAAACAAATCTAAAACTTTCTCCATTGTTGCAAAATATTATAAGTATTGTACTAAAAAAAAATTTACCACAGAAAAATAAAACCATAGCAACAAACCGTCAACTCTGAGGAAGTGAGAGAGAGTGAGAGAGAATGAGAGTTGGAAAATTTAAGTGAAAAATTTAGATTTAATAATGCAAAAGGGGAGGCAGAGGAGATAGAAAATTAGAGTTACAAAAATTATTTCATTATCTAGTGGTAAATTAAAACAAAAAAAAAACTTTATTTTATATATTTAAATAATGTTTGTATATATATATATACATTTTAAGCACATTTTTAAAAAAAGTTGACCTATTCAAAAATATATATAGTCGAGTCAGTCCGTCTTTCTGTATGAAAATTTCAAAGAATTCAACACCTTTTGAAATATATAGCAAAGAAAATTACAAAAAAAATTTTAAAACTGTAGCTCTTTTAGTTTTTGAGTTATCGTTCTGACACACAGACGGACGGACAGACACATCGATTCATTTTTCGATGCTAGTCATATCTAGCTCGTCTAGATCAATATGTTACAAACGAACGAGTAATTTGAATATACCCGTGGTCATATATGTAGACACGGGTATAACAAACCAATTTTATGAAACAACTTATCTTTTTAGTAACACCCGTTACGAGCGGGATTCTGTAGTCACACTCTTTACGGATTTAAACTGTCCTAACACAATTTCTATAATGTGTATCTTCAAGGATGGAACGCTCTCTAGGACATCTACTTTTATTATCTTTATAAATATAATTAGTGTTGCTTTATATATATATATATATAGTATAATATATAGTGTTGCCATATTATATTTTAATTTACCGTTATACGGAATAAAATTTTTACCAATTTATCGATATCTTATATCGTCCTACGTTCTTTTGAATATCTTTTTGAGTTGCCCTACGTTAAGAAGCTGAAAGGGTTCTAAAACTGAAAATTCGCTATGTTTAAACATCTGTAACTTGAAAATTTACCAAATTTTTTTCGAACGTCCCAAAAATTTTAGGAAAAGTTGTAAAAAAGGGAGCGGTACGAAATCTCAACATTTTTAATCTCGCTCTTTAAAATCTGGCTTTTTTAAGAATTTTAAAGTTGGATATAAAACCAGAATTATCAGTTTTTTCTAGAATATAACAAAAAAAGATTTTCTATAACGAGATTTTAAAAGGCGAGGTTTTAAGAAAGCGAGATTTTAAAGAGCGAGATTAAAAATGTCGAGACTTAGTACTAGACCCTTGTAAAATTTTGTTAAAATTCAATTTTTTAATAGAATATTTTTCAAAACTTATTATGGAACATCATAAGTATAAGTATTTTGTAATGTATGCTGTAATTTTTGGGAAATGTGATTTTCTAAAAACCTTTAATTTTTTCCATTACTTGTTTTTTTTTTGTTTTAAATTATGGGAAAAAAATTCAATTATGAAAAATTAATTACAAAATTAAAAAAAAAAAACAAAAAAAAAAATTAATTAATGAGTTTTTCTTTTCAATTTTCTCAGATTTTTTTTTTTTTTTACATTTTCATTTTGTTAAATTAATTTAATTTGTGAGTTTTCATGTTGGTCATGCAATTCATCGTAACACTGACATTTATATTAACTTCAAAAAAATAAATTTTAATAATAGCAAGTTGGATTTTTTTAGTTTTTCTGCCCAGTATTCAGGTAATTAGGTTTTAATAAAATTAAATTTAATTATTAAAAAAAATAAAAAATACCTACAAAAAAAAGGCAAATTTAAAGTTGAATTCATTAAAATTGCGTAATTTGATAAATAGGTGGTTTTAAGATTCATTTTTTTAATCTTTAGATATTTATATGAAGTTTTTTTTTTAATTTCCGGTTAATTATGAGTTTTCATTTAAAGTGTTTAATTCTTTCATAATTTATTTCAAACCACAGGATATCTTTATTTATAGCTTGAATTTGAAAGTGAAAAGGATGTGCAAAATAATTGATGAATAGTTAAGTTTTTCACTTCCTTTAAAGATGCATGAATTTAATTCAGTGACGAAGCGTGACTTTTATATTAGGGAAAGCATTTTTAATACGTATATTAAAGAAAGTTAAAGATTTCGGTTTTTGTGTGTATTAACTGTTCAACTGTTAGGTTAATATGTCTATGTATACCTTAGATATTTTATGGAACTATGGGGAAGGTACTGTAGATATTGCATTCATATTATTAACATTGTACATATATTACTACAGATATAGTACTATGCATTTTAACTTTGTATAGGGTGTTGCGTCCTGTCTCTACATAGTTTTAAATAAATAAAATTCTATATTTGATAGTTACTGTAACAATTTTATATATGAATTATAAGGTTTTTCTGTATTTGTGGGTTATATTATTAAATTGAATTATTTGCTAAGTAAATTAGCAGTAATAATGCAGTTTTTAGAATTTAGTATATATAAATATTTTGTGCTGACTGGGTAAATAATGGAATTCAATGAATTCTTGACCAGATTAAAATATAATTACTAATAATCGATATTAAAAACTTCGGGTTTAAAGTAATCGTAATTAGAAAATTTCGAGCGTAGTTTAATTTTTGCTAGTTCTCTTGTGTCCCGAAAATTTGAGATGAATTCAAGAAGTAGTTCAGATACCTTCTACACACCTCCTTGAATTTGATAGCATATTATCAAAATTAATAAATAGTTATATAGAAACTTTAAATTTGGTGCAGGGGTTTTGTGTCCTGTTTACATTCGGTTTCTAAATTTTGAAATAAATAGAAGTTCTGGTTGGAACACCTTTCACAAACCTCCTAAGGCCTGATTTCGAAGATATGCTCGAAATCATTAAAGTTAGAAACTTGAAATTTGGAATCAGGTCGCTTATCCGATTTGCTTTATGTTTCTTAAATTTTAATCTTAGATGAATTTGAATGATACAAATTGTGAGAATCCCATTAACTAATGGAAATTAAGTTTAGAAAATTAATTAAAAATTAGATTTTTGTAATTAATTTCTATATACGAGTCCAGGCGAGAATTGCTATTATAGAAGTGGTGTGGTCTTTGGTTTAAAAGCCTCAAAATATTTTTTTATGCTTGGGAAATCCCATTCCATCTCCTATTCTTCTATATTTTTATCTAACTTAATTATTACGATATTCTTCTTGTCTTAGGTTCGGGTTAATGAAATATAAAAATAAAAACTCAAGAATTTATAATGTAATAGTATTGGACTGCATATATAAGGCATTCAATTTTTTTTCTCAATTCATATTTATATCAAAGATAGCATCCATCTACTTGCTGAAATAGGTGAAATAGATGAAAATAGATAGGGATATAGGGTTTATAGCTAAGTGAATGGAGGAAGTGTTGAATTAATCAAATAATTTAAAATTGTTTGGATCTCTGTAAAAGCACTATATTACATCCATTATAGACCGTTTTATTTAAATTGGCTATATCTATTTATTCAAAAAAGTGATTTATAAACTTTTTGCTTATAACTGTATTCTTCAGTGATTCTTAAACTTTTCACTTGAAGAAATTGTAAAAATTTATTATTATTAATTTACAATTTCACAAATTTAGGACAAAAATTGCAGTTAATTATTTATTTTGAAAATTAAGTCACATAAAAGCTTTTTGTATTTATCTGTATTTATTTTTGTATTACCTGTGCTATAAATTTTCCAAATCTTAAAATATATTTTTCATCATTACAGTACTTTTGTTTTTTGAATTTGTAATTTGAAAAATAGTTATAACTTTAGTTATTTTCGTTTTTATTTTTTTTTATTTTAATTTTGTATTTTTATTGATTGCGCTTTTCATTTTTTATTTTAGGATTTGCCAACTGCTGTTATTTTGGTCTTTTGCACCATTCAAAAAATTTTTCATTTATTTTTTTTTTGTGGTTTTAGAAATCAAATCAAATATAAAATGGTTACACTTGAAATGGAAAGTTAAATTTTGAAAGTACTGTTTAAACTGTACAAAATGTATCTATAGATACGAGTACAGTTATAAGTAGAAAGAAAATTATTTTATTGTCATTTATATATATATATATATATATATCTTTTAACCATTGTTGCAATTATTAAAATCAGAAAAAGAAAAAAAAAAAAATTTTAAATTTAATTTTTTAAATTGTGTTTTTGGTCTGGTATTTTAAATGATAGTTAAAACTGTTTATAAGTTTTAAATTTGTACTTATATGTATAGATAGTTAATAATGAAAAATGTAGATAAATTTTTTTTTTTAAAAGGTAATTAAAAGCACTTAATAATAATTAAAAAATTACAGGTAAAATTGTGTAGTTACAAAAACCAAGAAATAAAAATAAAATTAAAAAAAAAAACAGAATGTGGTATGGAAAGTGGTTCAACAAAAATATAAATTAACCAGTTTTATTTTATATCATTTTCATAGATTACCCTTTTTCATATACATGTTTAGTATATATATATGTATGTGATACATTACAAAACAGATAATGTACAAAAAAATGTGGTATGAAAAATTTTACAAGAAAGTTTTTCCATACAAAAAAAAAACAATATAATTTTTTTTCAAGTTTGAAAGTTCAAACTTTTAAATATACTTACAAGTATATCTAAATTGACAATTGTTTGTTTTGTTAAATTATAATTAAATATAACAAAAGAATTAAATTTAATGGAATAGATTGTAAAAAATATGTATGCACGGGTATAATGAGCAACAAATTTGTATTGCATGATTAATAAATCAAAAAAACTGAAGAAAGTCAGTTTGTTTTTAAAATTTTAATTTAGTATGTGTATTTAAGATATTTGAATTAATAACTGAAAGCAGACTCAAATGAGTATTTAAGATAAATTCTTCGTCTTCAAATTTAAGAATTATAAATAAAGGCTTTAGATTTAGGAACAAATTGAATTTTTATGTTATCACTGATTATATCTTGGCCCTCAAAAGAATTTTAAAAGTGCTGATAATATGTTTTAAATATCAATTTCAAAATGTACCTATAAATAAATTAAACAAGAATTATTTCATTCTTTTGTATTAAAAGTTTTTAGTCTTTGCGCCTATTAATATGCAATAACTCTTAATCTCATCTTACAGACTGGGATTATGATAAGTAGATGTTAGTGTATAATTTTAAAGGATCTGGTGTTAAATTTGCTTAACTCTGCTGTTATATTTTAATTATGCTTTTGAAATGAAGTTAGCCTTTAATATGATACCTCTCTAGACGTTCTATTTATAAATTGGATAAATAAAAGTTATATAGAACGGATATTTGCTTCTAAGATATAAAATATTAAAGCCAGGCTTTCAAGTGAAAAAGAAATTTAAAATTTAACAAAACACAGAAGTTTTAAATTTCAAAGACATTTAGTTATATTTAGTTTATACTACCAGTATAACTGTTGTTTATATTAAAATGAGTTTATGTTGAGCAAAAATAATCAAAATTAAAAGAAAAAAGTACAATCACTGGCGATAAGATTGAATTAAAAGATATTGCATATTATTAGGCGTAAAAGTTAAAAGTTTTCAATACAAACGAATTAAATAATTTAAAGAGTTCAAAAACAAAAACAAGTCTTGAGGTCAACCTTTACTTGAATTCAAAAATTTTTTGGTACAATGGATAACTCGTAAGACGTTTCTAAGTTTTTCGAACACAATTTACGAAACTTTGTAAGCAAAGTGTTAAAGTACTTTTTTCAAAAAAAAGTCAATGGAAAAACTGGGTATGATTTAAATTATAATTAAAATATTTCTTTATTATTTTGGGTTATCTTTTAAGTATTTGTTTAACATTTAATAACTATTCCACCTTATTTTTTTTTCTTTAATTGTTTTTCAAGTAAATCGATTGAAATTTCCTGCTTTTAATGCAATAAAATTAATTAAACAATAAAAAAAAAACAAAAGATGGAAATTGTATTTGACTTCTTTATAAGTCAAATATTATGCCATTAAATCACTACCTACATTCTTGAAGCACACACACTTTTCTGACAACAATAATATTCCACGCCTAAATTGCCAATTCATTTATTCATTCATCAATTAATTAAACAAACCTTTTTATCTTTTTTTAACTCTGCCATTTTTTTAGGTATTCGTTATTTTATTTATTTATTTCATCTTTATTTTTTTTTTCAATTGAATTAAAATCGTTTAAAAAAAAAATATAATAAAATATAATATAATTAATTCAAAATGTTGTAAATTTTATTGTTTAGATACAAAAAAAAAAAAAATAGACAAGGTAATGAAATAATTAAATTCAAAGAAATTTTTAAATAGAAATTTATTAAATTATCAAATCGAAAAATAAGTGAATGAAATTTTCATCAACTACCATTTAATCATTAAAGAAAACAAAAAAAAAAGAAATTGAAACCTACATGGAAGTAAATGCAATGCCCACCACAGTAATTATTCGTACGTGTTAAAAATTTAAAAATAACCTGCATTTGTTTTTAATATAGTTGCGGTAAAGGTTATAATAAATTTAATAGTATTAAACATGATTTAATTGGAGTTGTATAATTGGAATTTAAAAATCGTCTTGGGAGCTTCGGACATTCCATTATTTGTTTGTCTTCTTCCGACAGAATTAGGCTTCTTACAACTGCCTTACATGTTTTTTTTAGTGTACAAACATAAATCCTACAATGCTACCCAAGCTTTTTTTAATATTTTGTTATTCAACCATTTTCTTTTGATTTTCGATGTTTGAAGATAATCGATTCCTAAAAATGACCCTTTAAATTCTAAAAAAATAATTTGTATTAGCTTTAAAAGTAAAATAATACAAATATGTATATTAATATATTTGCGAGGAAAGTGGAATTTTACAAATGGGGATCTGCAGGGCTCTGTTAGGGTAAGCTGTATCAAAGAAAATTTGGTTTTATTTGAGAAGATTATTAATCGTTTATAGCACGAAGACGGTAATGTCTTCTGATATATTTTTTTTTAAATGCTTTCTAAAGTTTTCTTCTAAAATTCTTGTTTTATATAATAAATAGCGTGTCATCACTATTTTGTAATCAGACATCATTTTTTTATATTATATCACATTTCAAATTGCATCCGCCTAACCTAAGTCATGGCCTCCTATAAATCCTCTTCGAGTAATTTTAATATGTCGTTGAAAAAATGACTTCGTGTACTATTGAATTTGTTCTTTGGTTTTTGACTTCTATATATTGGAATATTAATCTCCAAATGGAGAGGCCCTAGTTTATAATTTAAACTAAAATTATCCTCCTAGTGGATAATTTAAATGTAAATTTTTTCATTGGAGATGAACTGGATTTCTTGAAATTTAATTCATACCATTTTTGTTCTCAATATGAAGTCTAAAATAATTTTAACATTATCAGTTATGCTCCTAAGATATTTTGGATTGGGAGATCAAGCGGAAATCAAACTCAGACAGATCAAGTCTTCGGTCTTAAGGAATTAAGAACGCCTATAGATAAAGAACGCATATAAGGATTCAAAATGCCTCCAGCTTAAGGAATTAAGAACACATACCGAACTTTTAGATGCATTTACTAGAACTTAAGTGTACTGCGCCACCTTCATTTATTTATTAGCAGTTTAGCTTAGTCATTCTTACTTATGTATTCCTACATATTCAACCTTCAATTATCCATTACTTTCATTTACCATTTTAAATCCAATGACATTTTGAGAAATTTTAGAAAAGCACCTTTTTAAATATAACATTGATCCGAAGAAATTGCTTTAAACAAAACCCCAAATTCAAAATTCATTTCCGTGATTATTTAATTTGGAATTAAATTAGTATATATTTTAATTCATAAATTAATTTTTTTAAGTACAAATCAAATTGAACTTGTCTTCTTATATTTTTAAATATAAATTGACATTCAATATTATGTTTTCCGCGTGTAGATCTTAAAAAAAAAATTTTATATTTCTAAATAATATATTTCTGAATAAATTATTTCTTTATTTGGTCTTTTTTTATATATTGAGAAATTTTTTGGGTGGGCGGAAGTTATTTGAATTTTACAGAACCTAAAAAACAAAAACTTAATAGATCCAAAGAAAGAAATAGAAAATATATTTAACAAAAAAATATAACCTAGAATTAAAAATTCATTAATTGATGCTGCTAAAATGTTAATGAGTTTTTTTCTAAAACAAATAAAATCATCACAATGCAATATAAAAAATTAACAGAAGAACGCTTTTAAAGCGTTTAAAATTTGAATATGTATTTTTTTTTTTAATATAAATGTGAGACATTATTTTATGGGAAATAGTGAACAATAAATTTCATTAAACATTAGAACTATACTAATGATTTTTGAAAATATATTTTTTTTTTTTTGAAATAGAATAAACTTAATAAAATGGTAGGCCTTGGTGAAATACAGTGATCACTTAAAATTTACGCATTTATTTTTACATTTTACTACATTCACTTAATACTGATTCAATGTTTAGTTTATTTTTAAATCACAGCACGCCGACAATGCGATCTATGTGCTCAGCATAATTATGTCAAATGTGAATAATGATTTGACAGCTGCATTTTGACATTTTAAACCTTCAATTGATCTAAATTTGATAATTAAAAGCTTTCTGAAATTAAAAGGAACGAAATAAAGCAAACTTTAAAAAAATAAATTTCAATAACTACTCGTCAAACGTCAACTAATAAAATTGACAGTTAATTTTCAATCGTGCTTTTTTTTATAAAATCTGAACGATCTGAGCGTACTCCATGCTTTGCTTAGAGAATTAAAAAAAATTACTTGAAACGTATTTTCAATTACATTTTAAGGCAAAATCTCTTTGGCATCTTTAAGCTTCGGGTAAAACATAATTTTAGCCATGAGTTATTTTCAGTTTTATTTTACCATGAGTTTAGAGCTTTGACACAGGCATTTTGCTTAGACATTGTTAGAATTCAGGCCTGACTTCTCTTTCGTATGGGGTTTTCTCTTAAAGAAACTTTTTTTTTAGAGCTTTTTAAATTGGCATAAATATTTTATTTAGATGCTATTAGCATTCGTTTGTATTAGCTTTTCTCTCAAATGAACTCTCAATTTGGTTAGAGCTTTTGAATATAGTAAAAGATGATTTATTTAGAAGGTATTAGTCTTCGTATTAGCTTTTCTCTCAAATGAACTCTCAATTTGGTTAGAGCTTTTGAATATAGTAAAAGATGATTTATTTAGAAGATATTAGTCTTCGTATTAGCTTTTCTCTCAAATGAACTCTTAATTTGGTTAGAGCTTTTGAATTTAACATATTCTTTAAGAAATATGCACGAAATTTATTAGATAGTATTTAAAAACCATTGTAGTATGAATCATTGTAGTATGAACCATTTTAGTATGTCTCAGTTTTTTGTAAATAATAAAAATATTAAAAGTATTTAATTAAATTAATTAGCATAATAAATGATTGATAATATAAAACTAAAGAAGATCTTATTGATCTGGTAATAACGGTATTTTATAATTTCTCAAAGCTTAAAGCTTTTAAAAAATTACTTTAAAAATTAAATATAGAAAAAAAATCAATTAGAACTTAATATTCCAATTAGTAACTGCTAATGTTAGCATATAACAAATATTGTAACATTTTTTGTGAGTCATTGTATCGCGAACAATTGATTTATTTGTTATTAGTTATAGTTATTAGATAGTGATTTTTGTCACACATACTAACAAATTTAAATTAACAATATTTAGTTAAAATTTAAAATAAAAAAATAAAATAAAATTGTGTTATTGATAAAAGAATGAGAATTTATTGAAGGTTTTAATTTGGGGCTATTTTGTTTTTTTTTTCATTAGTATGAAGGTTTCATTTATATTAAAAATAGAATTTAAACTAAAAGGTATCCAAATCAAAAATACATATTTTAATTTTCTGGTCCATTGTACAAACATTTATATATTTATATATATAGATATAAAAGTATACGTATATAAATGTTGATTTTAGAAATTTTGAAATGCTAATTAACTTTTTTAGCTAGTATTTTTTTTATTAACTTTAATTTCAATATACTGACTGTCTTTTGTATCTAATTTAGAGGTTATGTATTTTTTTTTATATTTTTTTATCGCTTTTGTTGTTGTTGTTGTTATTTTAATTATTTTTAAGACGACTCATTTTTTTTAGCTTAGAATTTTTTAATATATTTTGATGATATCATTATGAAAAAAAAAATGCTCACCTGTAATTACGAGTATACTAATGTGTCGTTGGATTCTGATGAAAAATAATCTGAGGCATAAAGTTTTAAAACCAAATATGGTAATTGGAATATAATAAAACCAAAATCTATGTCCACAAAATTAATAAAACGGAAATATTCTTATAGAAATTTTCTAATTTCCATTTTAAGAAATAGAACAGTATAGTAATTATGATAGAAAGAAGTTTTATTCGATTAGTTTTATGAAATAAAATGTTTATTTAAATATTAAAAGTATTATAATGGTACTAATTAGTTTATAAGATTAATAATCATATAAATTTTGAATAAATTTGAGTGTCTAATGTGGTTTTGTGACTATGTCTTATAATATTGATAAGATCTATTATTTTTGAATCAGATATGGTTATAATTATCTCAGAATTGTTGTTAATAAAAGAATTTTACAATCAGAAGATTGTTTCAAATTTAAAGGTCATGTAAAGGTCATTTGGAGAAAAGATGGAGAATTGAGGATTAGATAAGGAAGATATAGCTTGTTTTAAGTAGAAGAATCGTTTTTTATAGGATTATTAAAATAAATAAAGTACTCGGATGTCCGCAAATGTTAAAGAATGATATTTAAGCAATAGTTCAGCTTGAATCTTAATTTTCTAGACTAATAATTGATAAGATCTACTATTTTTGAATCAGATATGATTATTTACCTAAGAACTGTGATTAAGAATAAGAATCATACATTTAATAGAATGTTAAGGATTTAAAGATTAAGTAAAGGTCGTTTGGAGGAAAAGTGGAATTTTAAAGATTCGATAAGGAAGAGATAACCTTATTAAGTAGAAAAATAGTTTCTTATTATATTATAGTAGAAGAAGTACTTGGATGTCCGCCAATGTTGAAAAATGATATTGGTAGTAAGATCCCAGTCAAAAGACAAATGGTCGATAGCTCTAGAAGTTTATTGATTTTCTTAATTCTCAGGTTTTTTAAAAAGAGTTATCTGTGATATTGAAATATGCATTAAAATTTGATTTTTGATATATTTATATTTTAAAATTTTATTAAAATTTTGTTAATTTTTTCTAAAATAATAATAAATTTTTTTTTTTATATTTCCAGGTACGTACATATATAATATTTTATTTAATCTTAAAACAAATTAAATAACATACAATAATCACTGTTATACTATACATTAAACTGGTGAATGGTCATTAAGGTAATTAAATATAAGTTTATTATAGTAACAATAAGATTGAATCTATGAAACTTTTTTTAATCGGAACATATTGGGGTAAAAACAAAATTAAAATTTTGATCTTAATATCAAATAATGGCATATGATCCAAGTATTCCAATTAAAAAGTTTCAGAGTAGTTCAACTATCTTAAATATTATCTTTTAAAGAGCTCTATATACTTTAGTTTTAATTGTAATTCATGAATTTTCTTTACATATTTATGGACAAAAAAAGTGCTTCAAAACGCATTAATGAATTCCTTTAACCGCGCATTTATCTTAACTGCATAGGTTTCGATGAAGTTAAATATTACAAAATGTCATAATAATTGTTAGAACTTTTTCAAACCTAAAGAAAATTGCGTTATAATTTAAACTCTTGCGATTTATCAAATATAAAAGTTGAAATACATTACCTCACATAAATGTTCATACATTTGATATGTTGATTTTACATTTGATTTTAAAATTTTTATTCACTTTATGCAGAAATCGGATTGACTCATGTAAATCACGGACTACAAATCTACTTCACTTCTGTTCTAGTACTTCAAATTGAAAAATATATCGTTATATACCCAAAGATGAGTTTAATAAATTTTCTAATTCTTCCGAATTAAATTAGCGATGTTTTGATCCGCGTTAACGCATGCATTTGACATGCATTTGACAGTTAAATAGAATTACGAGTTATTAACGTTATTTCACTTCTGTTTCAGTACTTTAAATTGAAAAATGTACCGTTTTATACTAAGAGATGAGTTTAATAAATTTTCTAATTCTTCCTAATTAAATTTGCGAATTTTTGATGCACATTAACGCAAACATTTGACATGCATTTGACAGTTAAATGACAGAAGTACGAGTTATTAGTACAGCAATACGATAGTTTTAACAAATTAATATCAAGTTAATGCCAAAATAATAAAAGTATAAGGATTTAATTTCCAAAAAAAAAATTTTCCGCAAAAAATGAGCGTGGCTTGTCAAATTTTAGTATAAATGTAATGATTGCATTGATGCATGCAGCAACGCATAGTATTTTATTTTCGTAATAATAGGATTAATACCCAGTACTTTTTTTTATACTTTAAGCGTGCAGTAAAACGCATATTAAAATTCGCAAATCTAATTAGAAGCAATATAAATACATAGAAAAAGTAACTGGTTTCTTATAAAATTATATTTCAATGTGAAGATATAAAGTAATCAATAATTAGTAATTAATATACATAAAAGTATTTGACACAGTCTCCTGGTGCTATTGAGCATCTATAATATGTATATCTGGTAGATATACAGAATATAAGGATCCGTTTAGCAAAAAAATAATGTTAATAGCTATAAATAGTAGCGAAAATCAAGTTATTATTCTTACTTTCTTAAAATAGTTATGTGACGCAGTAAATGTGGCGCAAAGCAAGTCACTATCAAATTATCATTATCATTGAAAAACTAAAACTAAAAACTATAAACATAAAATAATTATGAATGAAAAGTTGTATTATATATAGTAAATTTATAAATTCAATTTCCTTTATAAAAAATATAAAATATAACTTGATTTCATGAATGACAATTTAAAAAACTACATTTTAATGATTTTTAAGGTTAAATTTCACTGTGACATTTTTTCATTCCATTCCATTCCATTTAATTGTGCCTCCATTCAATCATTCATCTTTTTCTTTTTATTTATTTATTCATTCATTTCTGTTGTTCATTCACTTGAATAATATTCATTCAAAATGTACAAATTATTATATGTTGCAATTTTTTGGTCTCATTTTTTCATTTCAAAATCTGGTAAAATTAAATAGACAAGTTCTGGTGAAAGAAGGGAGGAGCGACGGAAAGAAGGGATTGAGTAAAAAAAAAAAGTTTAATTCAGGAAATAATGTTTAAATTTATATTTGTTGGACATGGTGATGATGATGTCTATTGTATATGATATTGATAATAATAATGAGATGATAAGATTAATTTCTCTTTTTTGTTGCTGTTGTTGTTGTATTTGTTATATGTTTTAGTGTTGAATGATGTTTTGGATAAGGTCAGGTTTAAATGCTACTAGTTTAATGATTTTAAAAATAAAAACAAAAAAAAAACTTTCAGATTGAATCTGTAAGATAGAAGTTAAAAAAAATTATAAATAAAAAAAAAACCGATTAGGTTTGTCATGGTTTCATTTGTTTGAAAATTGAAATTGGAAATGTTTACATTTTTTTTGCTTATAGATTTGCTAACAGGTTTTCATTACAAAAATGATTGCACTTTGATGAATTAAATGGAATTGATTTTGTGTTGGAATCAATGTATTGGTTGCATTCGATTGAAATTTTAAAATCACGAATTATCAATCAATTGCAATTATTATTCGGGTTTTTAGTTGATCATTATTTTATCTTAGTTAAGTTATTAAAGTTTTTTTGAAAAATTTATAAAAAATTGAGTTGAAGCAAAGTTAGTTCTAAAAATTTAATTTGCGCCAGTTAAATCTATTAAAATTAAGTGTTAGTTTGTGAGATTTCATATATAACCTATGGTGGAATTTCTGGGCATCATAATCCATGTTTGAGTCATTTGTTTAATTTTAGATCATGTATTGAACACTCAGGGGTTACTGCGCTATGTAACGAATAACTGGAAAATTGTTTTTACTTACATCTTCAGTTATTGAATTTTTTTTGGGAACCTAACTTAAGTTAATTCAAGTTAATTTGAATATTTTATGATATCAGTTGTTCTTGTAAATTCTAGAATTTTTGAAGCTATCATCCAACTTTAGGGTAAACTTTGAAAACATATATTTGAAAAAAGAAAACTGTACACGATGATGAAAAAGTTCAAATTTAAAAGAGAAGAAAGCATTAAAATCGACCAGTTGTAATTGTGTGGTATTTCTTTAAGTAGTGTGCAATTTTTAACACAAAAATTACTACGCCTCTTTGTAATAAGCTTTATGGCGGAACCTTCGATCTACAGCTTTAATTTGAGAATAAAGATGTGTACTGATTTTTGGGAATCGGGCTTAGGAATTTTAGGCTCACAGTCCTCCAGTATGGATAACGGGAAAAATTTGATAGGATATGTTGCGCTTGTTACGGAAGAAAGTTACAGTTCTTCTAAAATTCTCTAAATTCTGCACATTAATATTTATTCTAATTATGGTAATGTTTTTTATTTCGAATGTAATGTACCTAAGATAAAGGCCGCTTTATTAGTCTATAACAGAGGAAGAGTTTCGAAAGAAGAGTGCATATATAACTGAACTCTTAACTCTACTGACTACTGAACCTTACATGCATTCAAACTATTATTGTCTGTAGTGAACTTATGCCACTCTAAATATTACCAATAATCCTTACCTAATATTGATTTCACAGGAAAACTCATTGATGCAAAAGTTCTATCCGTCTAACATCGGTAACTCACTTAATTTTTTATTTTATTTTTATAATTCACAGACTTAAATAGTCATTCGTTTACTGACTATTACGTTTATACTATTTTATTAAGTTTATACTATAA
The DNA here is from genome assembly GCA_963082915.1 of Dolichopus griseipennis. Lineage (NCBI taxonomy): Eukaryota > Metazoa > Arthropoda > Insecta > Diptera > Dolichopodidae > Dolichopus > Dolichopus griseipennis. The sequence continues at coordinate 78,568,504 of OY720445.1, read as the reverse complement.
TAAGGTTTTATATTACAAAGCTTCATTAAATATTCTATTGAATTTGAATTTTTATTTAATAAAATATATTGAATAAATTAAATTCTTGCTTTGTATCATGACGTTTTTTTTATTTGTTTTGCTTTTAAATAGAATTGAATTTATCGGATTGATGAACTCAAAATAGAATTAAATCGCATTTCCGGTTTAAAAATATTTGTTTTTATAATTTCTAAACGTTTTTCTTAAAAATGGTTATCAGTTTAATTGAAATTCCAGTTTTTTTATTCTAGCCCTTTTGTTTTTTTTATTATTCCCTTAATCGGACCAATTTTTATGTATATGTTAACCAAATCATTGGATTTGTAATATGTTAGCTAATAAATCATTCAACATACAAAATAAAGTATTAAATTAAATTTAAAAAACAAAGCTAATAACAATTTTTCGTTCCATTTAATTAACATATAGAAGAATTCTTCCGGAAGATTAAGTATTCAACGATTTGTATATATATAAATTAATCGTAATCAAGTATTAGCATTGGATTGGAGTTAAGAAGTTGATATTTATTATACAGAGTTGAAAATACATTAAGAATACAAATAATTTAACGTATAATGAAGGAATTCTGTTTAAAAATAGAATCAGGTCACATATGGATAGTTCTAGTAACTTCACTTTGATTCAACTAATGTTTAATTCATACATCAATTATGTGGTAATATGTCACTGAGTTTGTAAAAAATTAATTTGTAGTATATTTTAGAAAAACAATTTAATCTATGGTTTATTAATTAAATTATATTTAGATTCAGTGTTCCTCAAATTGTTATCGATTAGTCTTATAAATTTTTTAAGTTGATTTTAATGATAATTAGATATAGTTCTAGATTAAATTTAATAATAAATCCTTATCATCTAAAATATCCAAATTTCAAGGTATTTCCCAAACTTGATTCTAAAAAAATGTTTTACATGCCTATCGTCGAATCCAAGCTGAACATTTGTATCACAGGTCCCATTCTAAAATTTAGTTCAAAAACGGTTCTGGTTTTGGTGAGTTAAAGTCGCATACTATACGTATAGGAACTACGCTCAGCTCCAGTAGATGGGTTTCGAAGCTTCGCATATCCATTGAAAAAAAATAAGTAACCATCATTGGATATTAAATAACTTAACTTCACAATTAGTATTATAATTGGTTGACTCTTTTTTTTACAAATTACCCAAACTGTAGAAAGGGATTCCTCTTACAATTTTTTTGCAAGCTTAGATTAAAAGAACGGAATTAAGGAGAAATTATGGTGAAGGATAGTAAGAAGATAAATTGGAAATGAATTTTATAAAATTTTTTTAAAAAGTATTATGAGAAATTGTTCTAAACCACCTTTTTTTGCAATTAACACATTGTTGCAATGAGCTCGTGAAGCCTCTTTAGTTTTGCTTTGGAATTATTTGGGAGGAGGGATTATTGATGTAAATTCAATAGAACAAATATCATTGCTTCGTATACGCATATATCTATAAAATCAAGATAGTTCTCCAATATTTCGACGGATTTTTGGATAGTACTCCAAATATACGAGGGGTTAAATTTGAATAGGATGGGTTTAATAAATTTATTTTAAAAGGGTGATTTATTTTTAAAATGTAAATTTGCAGATATTTTATTATATGAAATGTTTTTAATAAAAGGTTGAGTTCTTCTTAACAACACCCCAGTTGCGAATTAGCTTAAGGAAGGAATTTTATAAAGTTTATTGGTTTGCTTTCTTTAACTTTCTTCCGACTTATGCAAAGCAATTATTTAAAAGGAATTATTTAAAAAATATTATGTGTGGATATTTAAAATAAAAAACTTCACATTTGAAAGTCCAGAACATTATAATTCAAAAAATTAAAGTGCTATATATATACTTTCTATTCTTTCAATAACATGTTTTTCTAATCAAGTTCGAAAGTTAATTTTCTTATTAATTTAATGAACAAAATAATAATTTTAAATTAGAACTTAATAAGCCGAACTAAATAGAATAATAAAAAAATCCAAAATTTTAAATATATTCAATTTTACAATTTTATCATTTTACTATATATAGACTAGTCATCCATTAATAATTTGTATATAATATATTTTAAAATGTATTCTGTGTTTGTTGATTTTAAAATGATTATAAATCACTTTTTTTTTAAGCTTCTCCTACAATATTTTTGATTTGGAAATAAGGCAATAAATTTATTTTGAACATCATAAAAATGTTAAAATATATATTTAGAAATTGGTAATAAATTAATAAAAATAAATTAAATTTTTTAACTAATCATATTTAAATAGTTAAATTTCCAATATTTAACCTCAATAGATAAAAATGTTGATATTTAATAAGGAATTATGGAATTGTAAAATTGTAAAGTATTAGTTTCAAGTGATGAAAAAAATTTCTTTATTTTCAAATTTAATTCTACATTTTCAATAAATATTAATATATTTTATTTTTCATTTTTTTTCACTTAAAATTGTAATTTACCAATTTTTTTTTTTTACGATTTTTAAAATCATTTAAAATCAAATAATTATGATAGTTATGTATGATAATTTAAATTTGAACTTAAATTGCGTAATTATTTCCTTTCAATTTCAGTACCAGTACTTAAAATATAGAAAAAAAAAAGCTTTAAAAATGTTTAAATTGCAATTATTTTGTATTAAAATTTAATTTAAAAATTCATATGTAGAATTTTGTTAGTGGAAAATGTGCTATTCATTTGAGCTTTGGCTGTATATCGTTTTGTATGAAATAAGAATTTAGAACTTTTTCAAGTTTGTAGTGACATATTGTCCAAAATGTGTCAACCAAATCTTTGTATAGATTAAGATCTCAAACGATTCCTTGTATTAAAAAGGTAGTGCTAGCAAGACCCAAAAAATAATATCTCATACAGCTGGTAAAAACCGTTAATTTTACTTTAGATATAATAAAAAAAATGTTTAACAGATTGCATACTTTAAGGTTCTTCAAGTAATGCAACTTTTATACTTATTATTAAATTAACGTTTTCCATTATTTAATTGGACATACGGAAGGCTTCAAGTTCTTTTTGGTATACTGTACAAATTCCTTAGTTGCTAATTGCATGACTCTGCAAATTCCTAGGTAGTTTTAAAAAATCTGAAAAATATTGCATATTTTGAGGTTCTGCATGTAAAGCAATTGTTACATTTATATCAATTTAATTGCTTTCATTATTTAATTAATGTCATTTAAAAAAGATAGCCAATTCCAACGCAATACAAGGTTCATTGCTACACTGTACATATTTCTAGGTGGTTTTTAAAAATTCTTTAAAATATTGCATATTTTGAGGGTCTTCATGTAAAGCAACTACTAAATTTATTTTTAAAATAATGGTTTTCATTATAAATTATAACGCAAAATTTTTTCAAAACTTAAACATAAAATAATAATAGAAAACTGTTATAAAAATTAAATTACGTTGAAAAAAAAACTGTTGCATACTTTAAGGCGCTGAAAAAAATAAATTTTATTTTACATTAATAAAATCTCTAGTACATGAAATGTCTACTACAATTTTAATTACAATAACACTGTTTTTTACAATTTTTATTTTTCTCTCTCATTTCCCGCATTTAAATTTTTAAAATCCATGAATTTGTATATATATATATAGAAGTGATAAAAACGCCCTCAAAAACGATAAGTACTCGTGCATTTGATTTTAAACAAAATGATATAGTTTTTTTTTTTTTTCATTCTGTTTTGTATTATTTTGTCGTTATCAGAATATTTGTATATTAATACTATTATAGGTCAATTAATAAAGTAATTTTCAGTATTATGATTTTGTGTTTTTGTTGTTGTACAGATTATTAACTAATAATAATAATGTTGAATGAGGTCAAAGTCATTAGAGTAGATGGTGGTTTTTATTCCAAGACATTAAACACTAATTTTTCATGTAAAAATTTTGTTGTAGTTTTGTTTGTACCCGCTAAAAAAAAACTAAGATGTTTTTTTATTTTAAATTTTAGTTAATTTATTTGTTACATACATATATTTTTGAAAAAAAAAGACAAAAGTGATTAGTAAACAAATTCAGGAGACAAACAAAATAGAAACAACAACAACAAGTGTTGTATATAATATTATGATAGTATGTTGCAAATCATTTTCATGAAAAATGTTTACTAGGTTCGTATATGTAATTTGCGATGTTCAATGTTAGAAATAATGTTCAATTTGTTTTATTTTGTAATTGTTTTTGTTTTTTACTTGACATTGAAACTGGAAAAATTTTGTTTCTTGTCTATTATTATAAGATTTTTGTTTTATTTTTGTTTTTTTTTTTGAAAAAATTTCATGATAGTGATATTTATGTTCATTTTGTTTTAAAAATTTTCTATTTAAGTCGTTTTTTTTTACTTCAAATTTATTGACAGCTCATTGTTGTGTCGTGTATTCAGATATGTTTGTTGTTATTTTTGTTTTTAAGGAAGGCATCAACACATCTTTGATTATCACGATATTAAAAAAAAAGAATCCCATATAATTGTGGGAATTTAAGTTGATAATTTGGCATGGGAAAATGCTTATAATATTTGTTTTATTGTAATTTTAAAGGCCAATGTTATGGGTGTAAATTTTAAGATTTATCTTCACTTTTAGAATGTATTTTCTAAAGATTTCTAAAGATTTTAAATATTTAAGAGGAATTTAATCTTGTTGAATTTCAACTATTTCTGAAAAAAACCAAGAATTTAAGGGCAAAATATTGCAAGTTATTTTTAAGTTTTTAACTGGCGCAAAGTTCCTTGATTAGTTGAAGGCACTTCCCGTTAATTTTTTTGACTTAGGTAGCACTTAAAACAAAGTGGTTAGCTCAGATAGCACTTTAAAGTTAATATTTAAAAAATTCAACAGATAAAGGCGTTTTAAAATATTTAATAGATATTGGAAATTAAAAAAGAAACGAAAAATTTTTTAAACTTATGTATAAGTCTTATATTGAGACTTAAATACAAGCTAATCATATTTTCGAAATTAATTTTATACAATATGATTGTATAATACTAATTTAGTTAATTTTCAAAGTTTTTGTGAAACTAGACTCTTATCTGTTATAAAAATACATATAGGTATCTAGATTAAATCGGTTCTAGATATCAAGTACTAGATACTTAGGAAAGAATGATCTAGATTCATCTGCGGTGATTACGTAAGGTGAGGATTGGACAATGGGTTCGGAACTTAGAACTTTTTGATCGAATTTAGGCCAAACGAGCATAATTCCGAAACCAATAAAAATAGAACCTCCAAATTTGGTATCAGGGTGTCCCTTCCTATTTCGTAAGTGTCATTGAAATTTGGGCCCCATTAGAGTAGTGGGTCGGGGACCAGCCACTCAGTTCCGAGGACCTTAAAGCATATTTTCGAAATTAATAAAGATAGTAACTTGAAACAAATGTAGAAGCTTCAATTTTGGTTCAGAACCTCTCTTAGACCCCCCCAATGTGTAAAAGCTTATCATCGAAATTATTAAAACAATTAACTTAAAATTAAGCTAGAACGTTCCAATTGTGTACAAGGGTTAACTAGTATTGAAAGTATGACGGGACTGCATATGGGCGAAATCGTACCATGGTTTCGGGTTCTGGAACCCTTGAAAAGTTCAAGGACTAGCAAACATATATCTTAAAAACACCATAACTCAAAAAATAATGCCGGTATTTTGATGAAATTTAACATTAAGTTACTAGTAATGAAAGTGCCATGGGAATTGGTTCTGGTCGAGTTTAATTTCGAAGCCAAAAAATATATTTCCTATTTCCTATGTGTCCCCCTATTTCCTATGCGTTATTTCCTATTTCCTATGCGTTTATAAGCTTTTCTATTAGGCATTTTTATTTAACTAACCATTTAAAATAATTGCAATTTTTAAAAATTTGGATTATTAAATATATTATGCTTTGATTATCTTTTTATCACAAAATTTAATAATTAGAATTTTTTCATTTTGTAATTGAATTGGAATAAATATATTTTCATTTATTTCAAGTTTGTTTGTTTTTTAATATTTTTAAATAGATAAATTAGTAAGAATTTGTAATATTTTTTAATAGATAGTGTAATTAGAAAATGTTTTTAGTATTATAAAGTTAATTTGGTTGGCTATGTCTTACGATCAAATTAATAGCAGCTTTTATGGTGCTAAAATGACTTGTGAATATGTCCTTAAATTTGAACCAAATAGGTGTAGGGTATTTCTAAGTCGGTTGCACCGACTGACTGTTGCTTTACTTGTTAAATTCTATAAGGCCTCTGGCATTTTTTGCTCGTCTTTCTTTATTTTATTTTTAACAAATTAATATAATTAGAAAACTTTTAATTATGTTTCACTTTAAATCAATATATTAAAATTAAAATTTACATCTAAGGTCATTTCAATCTTTATTAATTCCAAAATGATAAATACATAGGTTAATACACTTATTTGCAATTATAAAAACAAAAATTCAATCCTCCTAAGATTTTAAAATATTTAATTAAAACCAACTGTGACATAAGCCTTACATTCATACGCATATATTAATTTGCGCAACCGAATTACATAGGTCGCGATCGTATCTTTAAAGTATATCTTTTATTTTGAACTAATTTAAATTTACAATTAATTAAAAAAATAAAATGTAATTTGTATCTTTAATTAATTAAAACATGATCTTTTAATATAAAATATGAAGATGTAAAAAGAAGATACATATACAGAAAAGAGGTCAATTAATGGCACACAATATAAAATGTTGAACTATATGGTCAACTTGTTTATTTAATTATGAAATTTTGTTTTTTTTTTTATTGAATTTTACTACACTATTGCGACAAAATGGGTTCAATGTTAATATTTTTTTTTTTTTTAATTTATGTGTCTTAGGTTAATTGCATTACATTTTATTAAATTTTCTTGGGTTTTTTAATATTATTGTTGTGTATTTTCGTATATATATATTTTGTCATTTAAAAATGATAATTGATAATTAAAAATTAAAAAAAAATTTAGGCTTAAAACTTAATTAAGAAAGTTTATTTTATTTTAAAATAATTTTTAATGTCTTTTTAAACTTTTGTGAAGTCAAATATTGTTCCCATATTTGAAATGGTTCCCATATTTGAAAATCAAAAATTTTTCTCTTCTAGTGGAATCACTAAGTTGTAAGGATTACCTTATTTAACCATTTATGTAGTTTATCTAAATTTTATATAGTAATCTACTTTAATTTTATGTCTGATACTCAAATTATAAGTGTTAGTTTCTGACTTACAAGAGGCTATACAGTTATTTTCAAAATCAGGGATTCCTCTTTTACATAATATTTATATATGTATATGTATGTGCGAGCTTTTTAACTAGTTGGAGTTCTCATACTTTCTTTTGGTTTAAGTGTTGGATGGTAAATCTAGCTTCAATACATAATTTAATAAATTGGGGTAAAATATCAAATAAATGATTTTTGATTAATTTTATTACATATTAGAATTTTAAGAGGTTATTATTTTTGGGGTGCTTTTTCTTTTTTTTGGATGTTATATTTAAGGTGGCTATTTCTATGAGTCATTTCTATATAGGTATACATCTTTTTTTAACTAATATAAATCTTCTTATGTATAATTTTAACAATACAGAAGCCAAATAAAATTTAGAATCAAAAATGATTTAGTTTAATTAAAGAACTTTAATATGGCTTAAGATTCTAATTTATTTTAAATATTAGAATGATACAAAAACCCAGGAAACTTACAATCGATTCATGGATTAATCAGCCGGGCTGATGTAGACGTGTTAAATTCTAAATTTACTATGAATTTCTAAAAGCTAAAGTGGATTTGCAAAATAAGTGGAACTGCAGTATAAAAGTTTTATTATTATATTGCATTATATGAATTCAATGAATATTATTCAAAGAAAATAAGTGTTAAAAAAAAATTTGTTATTTATAACGTAATAAGTTTTCATTAAAAGTGACTTAACACAATAAATAAGAAAGCTTTAACGATAAACAACACGCCATTAAAAAGTTTATTACTTAAATTACTAAATACATAAATTAATGGAAAATTTTAATTTTAAAAAGTTTCAAAAGCTTTTGTGGTGCAATAAATACTATTAAAAATAAATTTGATTATTTTTTCGTAATATATCAATTATTATTTACAATTTTTGAGAAGATTTTTTATATTACAATTATATATTTATTTTTATATCATAATTATTAATTTTTCAATTTATTCTAAACCGATTAATTTATTTATAGTACAAAACAAGTTGTTACTAATTAATTTATTCTAAAGTAAATACAAACAATTTTTTTACCATATTCTATATAATTTGTTCTATTACATGCAATACATTAACATTTTTATTGTGTGTGTGTGTGTATATATTGCACTTGAATATTATAAAAATTTTCATTTGTATTAGTTATTGCATTTTCTGACATTGAAAATTGAATTGAAAATCAAAAGACTTAAGCGAGAAACTTTTGTTAAAAATAAAACTTTTACGAGTAATTGTAAATAGTTAAACTGTTTTATTGTGATATTGTGATAAAAGAATTGAACATATTTTTTTTTTTATTAATTGGGGAGTTGTATTAAATTATTAATTAAATTTTTGAGTAAAGTCATAAACCACACATTTTTTGCAAGTTTTATTAGTATTGAACTGATGTTAATTTTTTTAATTCATTGTAATCATGAAAAACTAAACTCAGAAAAATGAAGAGATTGTGAACTCGTATGATAAAAAAAAAACACAGTTATCTTAAGAGGTTGAAATCTATTAAAGTTTTTAATTAATTAAAATTTAAGTTGAAATATTTTTATAAGATAATGTCTAATAATAATTTAAAATCGTTACTTTTTTAATAATTTCAATTATGTAATATTCATTTAAAGTATTCAATATAGTTTTTTAATTTTATAATAAAATAAGGTTTGAAATAGGCAACCTAATGAATTCAGGTCTTAATTTTTTCATTTGATCTCAGAAATATATTCAAATTAGGTTTGAGTTTCATAATTACAAAAAGATAATATAACAAAATAATTACTGATTACTGATTACACATTATAGATTAAAGATAACACTGATTTTCAATCAAAAAAAATTAATTCAATAATAAAAATTCAATTTTTTATTTACTTATAAAGATTTTTATCACTTCTATGAAATTATTTTTTTGTATATTGCATAATAATTGAATAAAGAAGTTAATTTATTTTTTTTTAACTTCTTGTTTTTTAATAAAAAATTACATCAATATGATGAATATATTTTTCAATTTTTTAATTTTGTAATTCAAAATATTATTCCATAATCTATAATTTGCATTTCCTGATAATTTAAAGCAAAAAAATGAAAAAAAAATGAAATATACAAAAATTGCGTGACCTCTTAACCAACTAGACTCCATAAAATCCAAAATTTCAAAAAAACCATAACCATTACCATAACAATAACAGTTAATATACAACAAATATAACAATTCATCATATTAAATCAGAAAGAAACACTAAAAAAAGAAAAACGTCAAGCGTCTCTTATTACGCTTAAATAATGCTCAGTTTGGCGCTTTACTGTTTTTTTCGTAAATAATTATGAAATTTTTACTTTTTTACAACCTTTTTTTTAACTTTAAGTTTAGTTTTGATTAAAAAGTATCTAATAATTTATAAAATTTATATAAAAAAAAACAAAAATTTAATCTTTCAGATCGAAATTTGAATTTTTTCGGTTTATTTAATTTTTTTTTTTTAAATTTGGAAATTAAAAATCGTTAAAAAAATTAAGGTATCATCTTTAACGAGGTTTTAACCAATTTGGTATTAAATAAAATTTTATATTCAATGTTTATGATAGTACATAATTGTTTATACATATTGCATGTATATGAAAGTATATATACTTCTATATATACGTATATATCGAACAAATAAAGCAAAATTTTCCAAAAAAAAAATTTAAGATAGCCATAAATTTTATGACAATATCTTGAACACTTAAATAACCTGATTTTATTTTAAGTTTTTAAAAAGCGTTTATTAATTCTTACTTCTTCAAATACATTTAGAAGTCTATGATAATTGTGAGGCTCTTTTAAAATTAAACTAATAAGAAAAGAAATCTGGTTTACCCTTTAATTTAGGTATGATGATAATCTCAGATAAGAGCTCAAGCAAATTAGATTTAGTTTTTAAAAATTGTGTTCCCTTCCTCCGAATTCAATTACCGTTCGTACAGTTTTGTTCATTTTTATTAGGTTTGCTGAAACCGCATGACCATGAAAAATTCCAAGCCAGACTTACGTAATAAACTGTTTTATAAAATTGATAGGTTATTTCTTTTAAAGTCTCATGATTAAAATCTATATAATATTAAAATAGTCTCCAATGTTTGCATTAAATTCTGTGGTTTAAATTTCATTTGGTTACTGTTATTTTTTCTTGACTTGTAAGTTTTAAAATAATTTAGTAATTTTGACCGAATCATTGTATAATATATATTTTGTCTGTAAATTTTAAAAAATTTAAGCTAAGAAATTAATATTTAATAAAAATTTGAAAAATCAACGAATCTGAAAGAAGTTACAAATTAAAACTAAACTCTTTTTGAAAAGAATTTAAAGCCTCTAATGTAATTTGTGATTTTGATTTTAATGAAACAGTAATAAAATCTGGTCTAGTTTAGTTAAGAAGTTAAAGTAACATGGCTTATGTAACAGGGTTCTTTATTACTATATATAAAAACAAGATTCATCTTTTTATATATAGAATTATAAAAATACTTTTAAAAAATAAATAATCGGCTTAATCTTTCACAGGATAAAAAGACCTTTCGAAATAAAAGTTTATATATTTTTAATCATGGGTAGACTCAGATTTACAAACACTTCAGAAAGTAAATATATCCAACTATACATAATTATACGTATCCAAGCTTATTGATTTTAGCATCTCTAACTAGGAAAGTTAATCTATTTTATAGGATAATGCCAGATTTCATGATACAGAACCGAAAGAAAAAAGTTATTGATTGATTATTTTTTTTTGTCCTCTTGAAGAAGCATAAGACCTCCACTAGACTTTTTTTTCGAACTCCGTTAAGGGCTGATGTTTTAGCATATTTCCAGGATATATTAATTGAATTAAGCGCCATTGTTATTGTTCTGCGCCATTTATTCTTCGGTCGACTACAATTTCTGAAATCTATGTGCAATCCATTTAAGGAGCATTCTCTTTTTGTTTCCTTGGTATTTTCATAGTACGTGTCTTATCCCACGTTTCCTTTTTCTTATTGATGTACTGTTAGTTCCTCTTCTGCTGATTTCTGTTAGTCCCTTTCTGTGATGGTTCTAGGTCAGAATATTCTACTTATACTTATGTAGCCTGCTATTTCTACAGTGTTTCAAGTGAATAAGTCGCATTCTTGCCGGTTCTAGGCCACAACATTCTAATTATATCTATGTAGCCTACTGTTTCTATAATGTTGCAATTGCATGAGTCCCTACTCGTGATTGTTCTAGGTCAATATATCGTACTTATACCTCTGCTATCTGCTATTTCTAATGTTCGAAATCAAAGTTATACATAATATTATAAGTTTCATAATAAAACTATTTTGTCTCAATTTACAGTTACATTTCATCTTGTATTTTTTTGGTTATTATTTTGGTAATTTATGAATTTAATCCATTTACCAAGTACATATTTCTTACAAAAAATTTCAAATTATGAATATTCAAACGGTGTATAATTATTTTTTAATATTAAATAACTTCTTTTTTTTTACTTCTTCTATTTTTAAATAATAAAATTTGTCAACCGTTTTTTAACTTTTTTTTTTTTTTTTATTTTTATTTTCATTTTTGATTTTGTTTAAATTAAAAAATTAAAATTAAAAACAACGCAAAAATTTTTCTGTATTTAATTCAAATGACATAAAAATTAGCTCATAAAATGATATAATTTTACTAAAATTGCATCATTTCCACAAAATACAAAATAAAAAAAAAAATTAATAACAAAAACATAAAAAAAGAGACAAAATAAGAAAAAAGAAAATGTCAAAACATAAAAAAAAACAAAGCGGCAACACTATGATGCTATCATCCATAATCATTTAAATTTTTTATTTTTTTTTATTTTTCTTCCAAAGTTTAAAAGTTTGCCCAAGAGCATAAAAAAATTACCAGTTTATTTTAATTTGTTAACCACTTCAACTTAAAAAAATCACCCAAAAATTTTTTTTTTGGTAAGAAAAACAATAACAAAAACAACAAAAACAGCAACAAAAGGTAAAAAAAAAAAATCAAAAAAAAATTAATGCGATGCCATCTTCAATCGTTAATACTGTATATGCCATGCCATCTATTGATTTCGGCCAATGACTTCTTTTTTTTCAATTATTATATACAAACATATATATAATATGTATATGTATATTAAATAAATATATATATATACTGTCTAAATATATATATATACGTCAATATAATACTTTAGATACTATATATACATATAAATGATGCGAGTATATAAATGATTACTTGTGACTACTTCTTGCGACAAACATAACAACATAACGGTAGAAAGTAAAAGTTACGTTATTTTGTTCTTCTTTTTGTTTTTGTTTCATTTTTTTTTTTGTTTTTAATGATCTGTTGTGGTTGACCTTCATAAAATACTGTTTATGATAATATTATACGGGCGGTTATCATCATCTATATATATATGTATATATATATCCATTATCATAATCATCATCGTTATTATAATATTATAGTGTATTTATTCAAAGTAATCATTGACTATAGTATAGAGTAATCATTGAATTTATTTTAATAAACAGTTATGTATTTTCTTTGAAAACTGTTTTTTGTTTTTTTTTGTTTTTGTTTTTTACATTTTGAAAGGTTCATTATATTTTTTTTTTACAGTGGTATTGAATTGAATTATAAGGGTATATTTAAATGACAGATACCCAATATAGACAATTACTATGTCTACTGAAATAAATAGACATGTACCTGTTACTTTTGGTTTTGGGTTCAGGTTTAACACAATTAAAATTCAGATGCTGTTTTTCTAAAAAAAAAATTTACAAATATTTTTAGCTACTAATTGAAAAATTGAAAAAAATTTAAATTTTCAATTTAAGATGCTGTAAATGTTGGTTTTATTTGTAAAGTAATCACAACAACAAGTTGTGCAATAGTATTATTTGTTAAGGTAACATCAAAAAAAAAATTTTCATAATGACGCATTTGAAATTCCAATAAGCGGTTTTACAATGAAAAAAATGTAATGTGATGCTAGTGTTGCAAAAAATATTTGTTTGTTGCATTCAATTTATTTTGCATTTTTTTTTTTTTTTTAAAAGTCAAATAAAGGAAGAAACTTTTTTTTTTTTTTTTGATTTTTTTACTTTTCGTTACTTTTTAAGTATTCATATCTTTTTTTTTCAAGTTTTTGTATTCAATTTCTCAAGTTTATGTTTTTTGGTATTAAGTCAAGTTTTAAGGTGGTTAATGATGATGTCTTGATTTATAAAACAGGATATAAATTAAAAAAAAAAAAAAAAAAAATAAAATAAAAAGAATTAAGTGTAAAACTTTTTATTTATGGCCAATGTTAAATGTAATGTAATGTTATGGATTTATTTTATTTTTTTTGAAGTACTTGAAATATTGTTTTAGTTACTTTTTTTTTTTTTTTAAAAAAAAAGTAAAAAAAACTTGAATAACTTGCTTTTGTTTCAGTAAATTTTATTTTGATTTTTATTGCATTAACTGTCAGTACTTGAGTATATGGTATTAAATTTTTTTTTTTAATTTAATGTTTTTGTATAAATTGTAAATTTGATTGTAATCTGATTCTGTTTTTTTAGTTACTGGTGAAAAGTTGTTGACATAACCTTGAAACAGGGTTCAATATTTTGAAGGATAATTATATTTGTCTTTATATATATACTTGTAATTTTATTTTGATTTTGTGGTTTTTAATAAAATTAAATAATCCATTTTAGTTTTTTTAATTGATAAGTTTTAATAAAAATGTCTTAATTTAAGATTAATTGCATTTTTGTGAAGAAGGGTGTGTTAAAATTTAAAAAATTTTGTATTTTATAAAAAACTAGTAATTAGTTCCTGATCCTATTGAAATCCTGTTACACTATCATTTAAATTTTTTATCCTGTAAATTGCATTATTATTTAATTCTTTTGCTGTTTAGTTTCAGAATTTAGCATTTTCAGAAACACTAGGAAGTTTAAGAAGGCTTTTCGGGATATAATTGTAATGTATGAGAGTCTTTAAAGTCCTTTAAGTTTATAATTCAAATCTTCTCCAAATCAACATTTTAATTATAGTTAACAGTTGATACTAAGGTCTATAAATAAGTGATTTGATAAAATTTAGAAGAACGTGAAACTTTTTAAATGTAATCCATTTTTTACTCAGGCTTGTGTGAAAATTTGTATATTTTTTATTCCTTTTAATCTTAATCTTCCGTGAATTATAGAACTTGCCTACCCAATTGGCCTAAATTTTTGATGATTTCAATTTCTTCCCAAGTTTCCAAGTTAACTCGCTAGTTTGAAAGTTATTGGTTGTCACTAGATCTTTCAATAGTGTGGGTTTTTTTGCAATTACTTTTATTTCTTCTTTTAAATTTTGTTCTTTTTCGATATTTCAATCATTATTAATCGTCACGAAGTCTGTTACTAGGTCGACATTTTTTTTGGATTTTGTGGAGGTTCCATTCTCTATTTTTCAGTTTTTATTAGTTGCTTATATTTATTCCTGTACTTTCAATCAATTGAAAAATTTATATAGTAAAGAAATAATTCCTTAGAAAAGTCTTTTAATCATAAAGGGCACTTAAGATAATTGTAGTCTATGGTTGTATTAAAGGACTCTTGTGTTTCATTTAAAGACACGTAATAAAGAAATACAAAATATAAAAATGCAAAGATCAATTTAGAGTACAATTCTCTAAATAATAATTTGTTCAATCCACTGAATCTTCTTCTAAACCGCAGACAACTTTATTGAGATCTTGGATCCAGCGCCGGCTTGAACATTTGCGGGGCCATGTGCGAGGTTAACCGCGGGGCTATTTTTTTTATCAATTTGCTTTGCTTTTTTTCAACCTAAGACATTGGAATCTGCTATAATAAATTACTAATATAAAATATGATTAACATCACATTGTTGCATATAGCTATAACCTATAACATATTTCAATAAGTTATTTACCAACTTGCATAACTTTAATAAAAATATACATAGCTATATACATATATATAACAATTTTCTATCAGTATTTTGAAAACTGCAATGCAATTATAACTTTGAAAAATGGAAATCATTAGTATCTTTATTTTAATTTTTTCATTAAAATAAAAACACAAATAATAAATTGTATACGTACTTTTCTTTAAGTGAAACTAAAACTATATCTATGATGACTGATCTATTTAAAATGCACAAAATTAAGTAAATTTGTTGCAGTTTGGAGAAAAAATTTATGAATTAAAGTAAATTTCATAAGAAAAATATAAACAAAATGATCATGTTAAACACATTTTTTATTTAAAACAATAGTAATTATCAGAATACATAAATGTATACATATATAAATATAGACAAATCTGCTATTTATACCAAATTACTGAGTATATATTTACCTATTTACCTATAAGAATTATAATATAAACTATTAAATTATAAACACAAACACTAGAAATATTTAAATATACAACGACAGGACACCAACCAACAGGTCGAATTCTCATACTATATTGCCAAAAAAAACAAAGTTCCAAAGTCTTTGGTTTTGCAATATTTTTAAAAACAAAGCCAACTATGTAAATAAATTTGAATTTTCTTTAAAAACAGTTCGAATTTGAATTTCCACCAATCGGGAGCCACTAAATTTTTCCAATTTAAATTAACAAATATAATAATGTAAACATTTTTTTTAGGTTTAAAAAGGCATTCTAAAAATTTAATGTTTGTGATATTTGTGCGATTTTTTTAATTGTCAAAAAAACAAAGTTCCAAAGTCTTTTGGTTTTCCAATATTTTTAAAAACAAAGCCAACTATGTAAATAAATTTGAATTTTCTTTACAAACAGTTCGAATTTGTATTTCCACCAATCGGGAGCCACTAAATTTTTCCAATTTAAATTAACACAAATAATAATGTAAACATTTTTTTTAGGTTTAAAAAGGCATTCTAAAAATTTAATGTTTGTAATTTTTTTAAAATGCTTTTTTTAGAAAAAAAAAACTGTTAAAGAAACTGTTTCAATTGAAGGAAATTTTAATTGTATTGTGTAAATTTCTAATTTTTGTCTTGAATTTAATAATAATATTATATAAACTTTCCAAAGTGCAGGGCCTTCCAAAGTGCGAGGCCGGGTGCGGTCGCACCTTCGCACACCCTATCAAGCCGGCTCTGCTTGGATCTATTGAATAAAAACTTTTCTAAAATCAGTTATTAATCCAAATCTTTGAACTTGAACTTTCCAGGCATATTTAAAATTCTTTTCAGTACTTCTCAACCAATAATTAGAATATTATAACTCTAAATATATTAATTAGATTCAAATTGTTAAATTCATTAATTAGAACTAATTGTTTCTTGAACTTCTATTCGCTAGCACTACTTAACTATTACTATTCTAGATTTTTTTTTTCAATTTCCTTGAAGAAAAAAAATTACAAAAATCTCTTTATGCAATTCTAACTTTTTATAAAAATACTTGACCTCAATTTCTCAAAAACTAATTAAGTGTTATATGATGCATGGTGTCAATTAATCAAATGACATAAGAAAAAAAAAACTTCTATTACAATTTATTTTATTATTTGTGTCATGCAATTTCTTTGCAATTTTTATTCAAGTTCAAAGAAATGAAATAAAAGAAAAATGATAAATGCAATTTATCTGCAACGTTGAACAACTCTAAACAATTCTATAATCTATATATGCATGTATAACATTTATGAATGATACAAATGAAAATGTCATAATTGGATGACATTTCATTTTTATTTGATTATTTCTTTTTTTTTATTTTTTATTTAAAAAAAAAAATATGTTCAATTGTCCAATGAATTTTACGATGCAGAACAGAACATTAATAAAAAACAAAAAATTAGGTTAGTTTTTGATTATTAAAAATTTATGTACATAAATGTGAATATTCATATATATTGTAAAATTTTACAATTACTTTGCATGCACTGTAATTATATAAAAATACCTTTAAGCTTCTTTTTTAATGGTACAAAGAACACTGCGTGACAAAAAAAAAGTTGTAATTAACTAAACTTTTAAGGTTAATATATTAATTTTTAAATATTGGGGTTTGGTAAACTGGTAATTTTCAAGGGTGTGTAGTTCTTTTACAAATTAATAAATAAGCATAATTGGTATATATGACTAGGCTCTGTAGTTTTATAAGGTTCTATATAGATAAAACAAAATAAAAAGTTTAAGTTGTTCTATTCGGCTTATGTAATAAGTCATAAAGAAATAACTTTCAATAAAATAAGTTCTATTATAAATGAAATAACTACTATTAACAATTAATGAAATAATTCGTAGTGAATAAATATTAAAAATTTAGCTTTAAAAAACCAGCGCAAGTGGGTTGATTACTTTGATTTGACAATTCCTGGTTCTATTTTTGCATTTCAATATCCCAGGGGTCTTATGAAGATTATTTCACCTTTAAAAAAAATTTCGGAATATGGAGTAACATTCAATTAGAAAAAATGAAAATACTCCCAACAGTTCCCAAAATTTTTATATGTATACAGTATATACAGTCTAATAATTAATAAATAAGTATGCAATACTTGAGTTCCCAAAATACAACAGTTCCCAAAATTTTTATATGTATACAGTATATACAGTCTAATAATTAATAAATAAGTATGCAATACTTGAGAAGGAGTTTTAGAGTTTAATCATCAGTCATTTAATACCAGGGGAAAAGCCTTAAACTAGTTGCTAAAGAAAATATATAAATATTTATTCTAGTGAGTGCTTTTCATCTCTATTCCATAAAGATAAAAATTTGCTAATAGATATTTTATAATTTGGTATTAGTTAAAATTAATAAGAGGACTAGTGTTCAGTTTAGGCCATGTAATAGAAATTTGTAAGAAATAGATGCAGTACCACTTATTGATCGTAGTTAGCTAAGTTCGTTATTATTCAATATTTTGAATGTACATACTTATAATCACATACACATATTCTTCTTTTCCGTGTACTAGTGATTCACTACTGAATTTTAATTTTTACTGGTTATTGGTAGACTTGCCATTATATTGGCATACTCTTATTAGCATCTTTCACTTTGAACTAATTCTTC
Source organism: Dolichopus griseipennis (assembly GCA_963082915.1). Taxonomy (NCBI): domain Eukaryota; kingdom Metazoa; phylum Arthropoda; class Insecta; order Diptera; family Dolichopodidae; genus Dolichopus; species Dolichopus griseipennis. Next base: position 78,550,057 of record OY720445.1, on the reverse strand, counting down.
TATATGGTTTTTAAGCCACAAGGTTTCTATTCTTTAATATCCTACGTGGCTTCGATTTTTTCTTCGATAACCAATTGAAGCATATTTTGTTTTTGGAACCTCAAATCTCGTGACCCAAAGTAATCAATTTATCTACGTGTATTATAATATACAATTAAAAAAGAGATTAAACTAATAAGTACTTATATCAAGAGTATATAATTTTTATAGTCAAAGGTATATAATTTAGTATAATTATATAATTTTTTATAGTCAAAGTTATTAATTTTTTTAATTAATGAATACTATGTGACAACAGATATATACTCCGATACTCTAATTAGGGACCTGTACCGAAATCCTTTTATTTTTACAGAATATTTTTTTATTTTACGTGAATTGGTGGAAATCTTCGAAAGATACAAACTTCCCCGTAGCAGAAGTGTATGCCGGATTCTTACCGAGCTAAATTACACCCTTCCCTTATTAAAACTTGTCGAACTGACTGACTATTAATTTTTTTGCTATCTTTGGTTTGAATATAGGTTTTGTGTACTTTCCCTTAGGAAATCTGTACTTTATAATATATTATTTAAAGGTCCTTTTTCTTTTAAGCCTTCCTGTAATAATCTGATTATTTATTAACTGAGCAACTGAATATTTTACAGAATATAAAAAAATGGGATTTTGTTAAGATATTGAGAAAATAAGATTTTGAGAAATAAGATTTAAAAATATTAAGATTGCCGTATCCTAAAGAGTAAAAGTACTTAAACTCAATTTTATTATAATTCATATTAAAATTATTGTAATTATTGTAATTTTTTTAATAAAACTCTAATTTGTAATTTTTTTAACAATTGTAACACACACACACAGTTTGATGACGTGATCTCTTTCTAATTTGCTAATATATAACCATTTCCTTAAAATACCTTAAGGTTATGGAAAAAAAAACCTACCAGATGATATGGTATACATTAAAATCAAATCAAACTGTATAATTTCTATCTACTATTTTCAATTTGTTCTTGTTTTTTTTTTTTTTAAATATTAATTTAGGTTAACAGTTTGTTTTTATTTCATTTATTCTTTCATTTTTATATCTTTTGCTTTTTTTTTTTTTATTGTAAACGTGATTCGATAATCAATGATTCGAAAAGAATCGACAAAAGTATGCTAACATAGTATCTACATATCACAGTAATTGATCGTCCAACCAAATAAATGTTCAAAAACACTATATTATGTGTATACATTCATTACTATTGAATTTCTAATGAATTTACAATAAAGTTATAAATGTAGAACACAGTTTGAGAACAAGTATATAAAAAATAATCGATTATTACAATTTAAAGATTTTTTTACTTTATATTGTACTTGTAATATGAGTTTTTTTTTTTTATAATCTAAATAGTACCGTATACGTACATTTATTACAATGAGTACTTCTTCTGGTACTTTTTTTTTTTTCTAAAAGCAATTAGCATAGTAGATAATAGAAAAAAATTTTCAAAATAGTTTTTAATTCTCTGTTCTACTTTCACCTATTCATATATATGTAATAAATATCACATATTATGTACTTGTATATATTATAATCAAATACTGTATTTAAATTACACAATACTTTATGTGTGAGAATTATATGTTTTTTTCAAAATTAGGGAGCACACAAGTTTGTCTAAATCCATTTTGCAAAAAGACATTTTGCCTAATGCCATTTCACAAATCATAATTATTGCAAAAAGCCTTTTCAAAATTTCAAAATTAGGGAGCACACAAGTTTATCTTAATCCAGTTTGCAAAAAGACGTTTTTCCTAATGCCATTTGACAAAAAATAATTATTGCAAAAATGGATGCTTACCAAAAAAAAAATTCTTACAAGACATCATAGAGTTGGATTTTTCAATATTGGATAGTATGTCAGTTTGCCTAAATCCAGTTGGAAATGGGTCATTTGATAAAAGAGATTTATTGCAAAATAAACCTGCTAATGAAAGGGAACTTACAAAAAAAACTCTTAGAAAACCTCATAGAGTTTCATTCTTCAATAAAGGGGAGCATGCCAGTTTGTCTAAATCCAGTTCACAAAAAGACATTTTGCCTAAAAATCGTGCTTATGAAATGGCACTTGAAAAAAAACTCCTTCAATACATCATAGAGTTGTATTCTTCAATGTGGGGGGGGCCTGCCAGTTTGTCTAAACCCAATTCAAAAAAAGACATTTAATGTAAAGTCATTTGACAAAAGTGACTTATTGCTAATGAAATAGATACTTCCCAAAAAAAAAACTCTTACAAAGCATCAACAAAGCATCATAGAATTACATTCTTCATAATGAAGAAGCATGCTAGTTTGTTTAAATCCAGTTCACAAAAAGACATTTTGTCTAATGTCATTTGACTAAGGAGACCAATTGCCAAAAAACATACTAAAACTAGAGACATTTTACAAAAAAACTACTACGTATGCATTATTAAGATTTTATTATTTCTCAAATGGAAGGAGGCGAAATGTATTTAGACAAAATGCATTTAGATCAATTGTCATTAATGCACAATATGAGTAAGTAAAACTTATTTTATCAAAAATTATTCATCACATTTGTTTTTTGGATAAAAAAAATTTGTTTTTTACCAAATACCATTTGAAAAATAACCACGACTATTACCATTTAGCACCACATTGAAACCAAAAATCGACACAAAAGCAAAAAAACACATAAAAAACAACACCACAAAAAAAAAATTATTAATAATAAGTTTTTTTTTTTAATTGAAAAATTTATCTTCAATAATTCATTTGTATCTCCCTCTATCTATCTCTTTCATTTTCATTTTATTTTTATTTCTTTATGTTTTTTTTTCTTTTTTTTTTTTTTATAAAAAAGGTACCAAATACACGTTCCAAATCGGTTTTGATGAGCTTAAGATGCAGCTCAATTAGATCTAGATCAAAATCACATGATGATGTAAATTTTAATCAAGGAAATGGTAGTAATCGTAATAATTTAAATGCAAAGGTATGTAATTTGAAATTGTTGTTGGATTTACAAAACACAAGAACCAAAAAAGGAGATGGATTCTATTTAATATATACTCGTAATTAACAAATAATGGTGTGATATATTATATACATTCGAACTTTTGTGTATAAGGGGTTTGCTCTAACTTTTTCTAAAAAAAAAAAACTAATTGTTCTAAAATTCTAAAAATCTAATTTTTAAGCAACTTTCACAAAAGAATTAAATTTTTTTAATATAATTGTCACAATTTCAATAACTATTCTAATTTTAAATGTGGTTTTTATTATATTTTTTCAATTGTACCTAATTTTAAATTAAAATTTCACACAAATAACAAAATTTAACTCTAAATACTTTATTATTTTTATTGTTTGTTTTTTTTTTTTTTGAATTTATACTTCAAATGTTTTTGTTTGGTTTTCTAATCTTTATTATTTGTTGTTTATTTTTAAATTTTTATAAAAAAATAACAAATTGTTTTGATTTAAAGTTATTTGTAAGCATTATCTGATGATTATACAAGCCAACAATGAAATTTCTGTCATTTATCCTGAGTTTTGCACACCCCTGTCATTAATCTAAATAATAATCAAAGATTTTTTTAATTTGAATTATTGGCTTTTGTATTATCGGGTATTGTTATAATTGTCAAATTATACTAAATTTTATTAAACGGTAAAATAATATAATTACACAAAAACCCTCGATTTACGTCGTTTATAAAATAATTGTACATAAGGACGTAAATCGAGGTTTTGTATTATTTTGTAATTTTATAATATGACTGTGTTTTTTTTGGAAAAATAACAAATTGTTTTGATTTAAAGTGATTTGCTTCCATTATCTGATGATATACAAGCCAACAATAAAATTCCTGCCATTTATTCTGAGTTTTGCACACCACTGTCTTTAATCTAATAGTAATCCAAGATTTTTTAATTTACATATTGACTTTTGTATTTTCGAGTATTGTTATAATTGTCAAATTATATAAAATTTTAATTAACGGTAAAATAATAAAACTATACAAAAAACCCTCGATTTACGTCGTTTTAGAAATAATTGTAATTAACGACGTAAATCGAGGTTTTAAATTATTTTGTAATTTTATAATTGTGTTTTTTTTTGCAAAATTGAAAAAATAAAGGCTTCACCATATTTAAAGTGATAGCTATTGTAAGTAAGAACAAACATTGTTTCAATTATATGTACAGATTTCACAGACATACAAACTTGGTGCAGTTTATTGTAATCAATTGGATTCTTTGAATTGATTCCGCAGAGTATTTTTTTTAACATTTAAATTACAGGAACTATTTTATTTGGTCAGAGTATTGATTTTAAAAAGATTGATATTTATAATTTTATTTTAAAATAGATTTAGATTTAAATTTTAATACAAATTGACCCACTGGGGTCTTTCAGAAGTATTCACCTAAATTTGACATTTTTAGAACCTATATCGCATAGGATAGAAGAGAAAAATCTCAACTGTGAAGGTCATAATTTTCAAAGCTTCATCGAAAATTTGATTTGAAAATAAGTTTATTCCGTTATCTTTAAAAAAACCAGATTAAAGATAAATCCGTTATCTTTAAACTCAATAAAAGAGAATGCCGTTAATCGTTCAAAAGGTGAACTTATTTCGTATATCTTTATCGCTTTGTTTGATTTCAAAATTTTCTCTAAAAAATCTTATAAACTCTCAAAAAGTTTTTAAGTACTTTTACGTGAACTTAAATCTTATCTACATACTTAAATAGGTTTTCAAGTATTGATTAAATTCTAAACAATTTAATAGCTATAATTAAATTATAATAAAATATTGTTCTAGTTATTTGTAATTGATTATAAATAAATTAAGATAAGTTAACAAATATGTAATTAAGGTAATGATTTATAACCAATAAATTACTAGGAAATTTGAAATTTTAGTCAATTTGAAATTGATATGAAATTTGATGAGTTTTCTGACTAATCGGAGAGAGTACCTGAGAAAGAAAAAGTCTGAAATTGTTTTATATAGAAACTAGAGGCGAAGAAAAGACTTTTGTATCTGCAAGATAAAACATTTGAAGATTTCGTCCAAGCTTCGTGAGAAAACTTTAAGTAGCGATTAGATTTTTCAAATAACTCCTTTAAACTAACTCCGCCCCTTCCTTCCTGGTCAACTCTTCAGGCCATTTTTAATTAATAAATCTCTCTTTGAAGCTTTGAAATCCAAATTCATCTTTAGATCAGACTTCTTTGACGATTTTAAAAACCCCAAACGAAATAAGTTAATTTTTAAAACAAAATAGCGCTTCATTAATGATAAGTTCACCTATAAAATACTTTGTTCACACAACTACTTTATAATTACTTTTCCTTAACGGTATCTGTCCCTTATTTCTCCTGGCCAATTCTTTGGACTACTTCTAGTGGTAGTGGTAAGACCTTGTTTTTAAAAAGCCCGAAACCATAAGTTGAATTTTAAGGTCAAAAAAGGGCTTAATAAATGATATTTTCACCTATCATATTTTTTCAATTATTTTCAGTTCACACTTAATAGTGGTCACGATCATACATTTAATTGTTTTTTTAATTTCAAACGTCTAACTACATATCGAATATTACTTTGTAATTATTTTAAATTACTTAAAAATCAAAACTGACACATGATAATCTAAAAGTCAATCAAAGATGATGCAATTACAATAATTTTTCATTTTTTATATATTACTAATTTTTATCTTAATAACATGTCATTCAAAAATTAAAAAAACAAAATTCGTGATATGATTCATATATTAAGATGTTTAACTCATAAAAAAAAGTAACATCGTGAAGTGTTGTGGGATCTTTACTTATTTCATATTTTTATTCAAACACCAATTATATAAATGTCAGTGGATTATGTCAGTAGACAGTAATGTTAGTAAAGAGACTTACTAAAACAAATTGAAATAAACAAAAAACAAGCTTCTAGATCATAACACTTTGTTTTTTTTTCTTTTCTTGTTGCACAATGAATTGAGATCACCGGTGGTGATTTTGATTTTTACAACATTTTTAAAAATCTTTCAAACATTTACTGGTTAGTTTTACTTTGTCTATCCGTCAGTCAATGAATTAGCAAAATTCGTACCTAGTTTAAGTTATATCAATGAAATTTTAAGTAAAGAAAGCATTTACCGTTATGCTAAAAGAATATTTTTTAGAATAATTATTCTCAAAATTCTCAGGATTATTGTGAAATGGTGCAGAAGTTTAATAATTCAATTTAAGAAGAACATTAAAATTTTTCTTCTAAATATCTCATCCAATTTTGACCTTGCCCCATAATCTAGTATTCCCAAATAGTTTTCACTATAATCCCAAATCCTTGAATATCCCATTGCTGTAGCCAAACTGTACATTTGTGTCTTAGGTTCCCTCCTAAAGTTTTGTTGAAAAGGTTGTGGTTTTGGTGTGTTAAAATCGCAAACTACCCAAAGAAACCCCTCACAGTTTCAATGGGTGGCTTTCTAGCTTTCCATTGTCTCGTAAAAAAAAAAAAATTCAAAAAAAATTCCTGCACCTTTTAATTGCTTTAAAAAAACATATTTAAAAATAAGGACAGGATTTACCGTTATATTCAAACTATATTTCAGTGAATTATTCTCCAGAATATTTTATAGAATGTAGTTTCTCCTTAGAGAGAAGTATAAAACTATGAGAGAGGAGGAGATCATTGAGAGTGAAATTAGATTCATTGAGATAGAAATTACTCTAGGAAGCCCTTCTGGATTCCTTGTCACATCCAGTCAATAAAGCGGCAATAATTAAAAACTTGATGATTGAAGGCACGATTCTTGAATCGCTGCGTAAATAATTCTTAGAATTGTTCTCAAAAAATAATATGAAGCTCAAACACAATACCTTCAATATGTTAATGGCTTCCCTAGTTTTTGAAAATATCCACCATTGCAAATCATTTGTTTTTCATACTGCCTTGTATTGGCTTAAGACCTCAATTAAAAGTTAATCACATAATACTTATTCTAGAAGCTATAATTTAATCTAGTTAGCAAATCTTAATCTTATTCAGTTTATTAGATCGAAATTAATCAAAAGATTTTTTTTAGAAAAAAAGTTTGATACAATTATTACCAATAAATAAAACTTGATTAATTATTAAAAATTTAAAAATAAATTTATTTTATAACGACCATGTGGTTATAACTTCTATTAAATATTAAGCAATATAATTAATATTTGTTTAATTAATGACAGTAAAACCACAAGCACAAGAAAAAAACTATAGAGTTAAATTTATATAAGAGCAAATCTTGGAAAGGAAATGACTAATTTATCTGTAATAAAAATAAACAAACCTACCTACATTCAAATATCTATTAGGTTTATATGTACTTAATAATGTGCAAAGAAAATTATTAGTGGTTTTTCTTTTTATATCAAAATCTTTTTTTTTAAAGATAATTAATCTATTATAAAATAATCACGACATAACAACACTTGGAGGGGTTTTTCATACCTTTATGTTTCAACTAATAATAAATTCACAAAAAAAAAAAATTGAGTGATATATAAATGGTTTACTTAATAAAATATTAGCTATGTTGTAATTTATTAAAAAAAAAACTGATTTCCCTTTTGTTATATAATTTGATAAATCACAGAGATTCTTCTTTAATATGCGTACGGCGAACGTATGACGACGTCGGCATTGGCTTCTAATTAAAACATCAGAGGGCTTTGATCCATTGATCCAATAAGTTTTGTACCTATTGATCCAAACTGTTTTGTACCTATGGTTGTGGGAGATACAAATCAGATATACACATTTAAATGGAGTAGGAAGTAGATTAATATTATTTTAAATTAGACTCACTCCTGGTTTGGTCTTGGGCTTCTACATATTACGTGGCACTGTATAACATTCGAAAAGGATTATTTTGGCTGGCAATACTTTTCAAGCTAGATTAACCCATTGGGTAGTGGAAACAAGCTGTTATATTATAAATATTTCCTTAGATCAGTATTAATATCAGTATAAATATTTCCTTAGGGGTCTGTGGTGTATCTAATGTCTTTTTTTCCTGCACATATTCTGGAGGTCTGTAAAATCTTTCTCTGTCTTTAAGTCTGTGAATAATTTAACAAAATATTAAGAATTAAGCCTTAAAAAATGTATAAAATGTACAACATAAATATTTCCTTAGACCAGTTTGAGGTCTGGTGTGCATCTAACCACTTAAATTCCAACAGATATTGTGGAGGTCTGAGAAAAAAATGATTACACGAAGAAATATGATAACTTATTGCGTTAGATCTTAGCTTAGGAATAATTTAATGGAATATTAAGAAATAAGCCTTAAAAAATGTATCTATGTTCGAAAGATAAGTTGCATGTATCTAAACAACTTTTGTAATTCTATATTAATCTTCTTTAATAAATTTTTTAAATAACACTAGATTTATGACCAGTTAAAATTCCTAGGATGAATTAAATTTTCAAATATTTCTACATAGTTCTTGAATATTTTTTTATTTAAAAATTACTAAATACTTATAAACATATATGTATGTATATATATTTATTCACCTGTCCAGTCAGTCGCTAAGGTAAGATTTTTCTGACTCACCTATATTGAATAAATATTCTTTTTTTAACTCTTAATATTATTTTTACAATATATACATACATACATATAAAAGTTTAATATTAATCAGAATTATATATTACGCTGTTTTTTTTAACTTACACTGTACCGCTTACATACACACATTTCCAAAGTTAATTTTAACCCAAATAATAAAAATAAAAATAAATAAATAAAAATAATTCTGATAAGAAAATCATATTATAAAATAAACAATAACAATAACTACAATATACAAATTGTTTTGAAGTTTAATCACTTCCGAAGCTTTTCGATTTTAATTTTTTTTTTTTTATTATTTTTTGAACGAAAACACCTTTAACGGAAATACTGGAAATGTTATTGAAAGTTTTTTTCAAATAAAAAATAAAAATCCAGTCATGCATGCAATATGATCTAGAAAACTGGAATACTTATATTCCAAAGCTTTTATTAGTTACTTTTTTCTGTATTTGATAAACTGGAAGTTATTACAAAGCTTTTGCTTTAATCTTTTTTTGTATTTGAAACTCTTTGAATTTTATATTAACTCTAAAAGCTTTTTTAAACGATGTTTGCACGTTTTTTTTTAACGAAAAAGCTTTTTTTTTAAATTAAAACTTTTTCGTTTACGATAATTTTAACGATTATTTTGTAAATTATTAAAAATAAAAGCTTTCAACGAATGACTGATAAGAAAGTTTAAGTTAAAACTTTTTTTTTAAATTGAATGAATTTTATTTTGAATTAGAAAGCACAAAAATTCACCATGATCATCAACTTAACGAAAGTTTTAAGTAATATATTGAACGATTTAAAAAATTAAACGAAAGCTTTTATATTTTTTATGATAAAAACTTTTATTTGCTTTTCTTTTTTGTTTGAAAATTAATGAGAGAAAATAAATATTTGTAGTTTATATCGTGTATCATGATACAAATTTATGTCATGAAATAATTTGGTTTTTGTTATGGTGTTCATTTGTATTTTCAGAATTTATGGAGTGTTATAAGGTATGTTTAAAAAAAAATAACGTAATAATGTAGCAGACACAATTTACTAATTTTTTAAGGGAAAAAATAATATAATTGAAATAAAAATGTGATCAGATCACTTATGTGGCAACACTTAATAATTTATAATTAAATGTAAAATAATCTTTAATCTAACTAATACTTTAATTCTATTAATTTAATATGTAAATATGTTAATATGGATTATTATAACGAATTCATCATAATCATCATCCCATTCTTTTAAGTAAGACATAAGAAATAATAATTAAATTATTGTATGGAGTCAGAATTAAACTACATACTTATAATGCTGTTAGGCTTTAAACCTGCGCTAATTGTTCAACTGTTACACTAATAAGTCTGCCTATACCATAGGTACATGTTGGAATAGGGGGTCATATTATATTGGTGTTATTAGAATTGATCTTAATGAATTCCACATACAATTTAAACATGAGATAGGACAATACCTTATAATATGTAGAAAAGGCTATATTTTCAAAAGATACATTTCTATTTTTGTTTATATTGTAATATTTTGTATTTGAGTTGAATGGTATTCTATATCTGTGAGTTATATTATTGAATTAAATTATTTGTTTATATTTTGTATTAATGTATTTTTTATTAAAGATATATAATTATTGATTATTGATAAAATTATTTTGAATCGAATGGCGAATGGTAGCTGAGTCAAATCGAAAACTAGAAAAATTTTTTTTACTTTTACTGGGATTTGAATCTAGGCCTTCCGCATGAAATCGGCTTTGGGTACTCTTAAGAAGGCTCAAGAGTATTCAATGCTGAGAGTATCCATTGAGCCCTCCTAAGAGTATCCAGTACAATTCTTTGTTTTAGCTCTTAGTGTCATATATAACAAACATTCTTTTAAATTAATTTGTAACACTTATTCTCCATTTCAGTCCCACATTTTTCTAACATTTTTGAAAATATTTTGTACATTTGTACAGACATAACCACTAATATAATAATTTTTTCTTTTGCTCATGTTCCAGTTTTGTTTTCAACCACAGTTTTGATATAAATGAATGAAATAATCTTCTTCAATTTCTTTCAATCTCCAATTTCTTCAAAGTAAAGAATAATGTAAGGAAATATTTACAAAGTATCAATCCAACATTATTTAGACAAAAATAAAACATATAAAAACTATAAAAAAAAAGAAAATTATATAAACAACTAAAAACCAATTCATGCCACATTTTACCAAAATATTTACTTATTCAATATATACCTATATTTTTATACCCGTATGACTATATAGTCAAAGGTTATAATAAATTTGCCATTACGTTTGTGACGCATATAAGGAGGGGGGGTAGATATAGACTCAAGTGTATGGATCGGATCAGAATCGAAAAATAAATCGATTTAACTATGTCCGTCCGTCTGTCCGTCCGTCCACACGATAACTCAAAAACTAAAGAAGCTAGGATCTTGAAATTTTCGCAAATTCATTTTTTTGCAATAGCCGTCATCGCTATTTAAATCCAGCCATTTCGGTCCATGGGTTCGGGCAGCTGCCATACAACTTCTTTTTTCATATGAGTATTTCTCTGTACCTATTATAGCTGCTTGTCTGAAATGTTGCCAAAAGTAGTTTAGTTTTATGGCCAAAGTTTCTGCAAAATTTGGTTGGTCTCCTGCAGTGGGTTCGTGTAGCTGCCATACAACTTCCTACTTTATATTAGCATTACTCTCCACCTAATGAAGCTGGGTGTCTGAAATTTTGCCAAAAATAGTTTAGTGTATTGGCCAAGGTTACAGCAAAATTTGGTTGGTCTATTGCAGAGGGTTCGAGTAGCTGCCATACAACTCCTTCTTTTATATGAGTATTCCACTAAACTTAATAAAGTATGTTTGAAATTTTGCCAAAAGTAATTAACCGGATAATATAATGTATATGTTACGGTCATACGGGTATCCCAGAGTTGACACGATCTACTCTACTACACTCTTCCTCGTTTTCTATAATATTAATTTTTCACCTGTCAACAGGTACTTTATTTATGTAAAGTTATGTTACTTTGAAATAAAACCTAAATAAACAAAAAAAAGACACTATTCTCTTAAAATATTTTTAGATACACAAAAAAAAAAAAAGTGATATGTCGGAAAGTGTCTAAAATCTATTTCATTAAATGTCCAAAAATCACCTAAAATAAAATTAAAATTTTTTAAAAGTAACAAAAAAATATATATTTATGTTTGCATAACACGTTCATAGTGCAAATATCAGATCTGATCGACCGCGTTTTTTTTTTTTAAACATTATTGAATTGAAATTTTACTAGAAATCACTTTGAAACTCTTCTTTTTCTAAAAAAAATGTTTGTTTAACTTTTTTTTGTATATAGTAAACAAATTTGAACTTTAAAATATTGTGTGAAGTTTTATACCGCAAGTATAATTGTAGTTGTGATTTGTTTCTAAAAATAAGTGGAGAAGTCAGAAATAGTTGGTACTCCTTAAATTTCAACTGCTGCGCGTATGTTCTAAGTCTAGGGGGGTAACAATCCAGTTAAAATTGAAACAAATTTAATTCAAAACTAGTTTCATAGACTTTGTTCCGATATTCATAGCTATTTTCTGGAATCCGCGGTTTGTTTAGACACTGTAACACTACACAGACTGTCGTAGAGTGCAGCAGTGTTATAGGACGAAACTTGTTGCTGAATAATCATAAGATTGATGGGCAACTGTAAATAAAAGAGCTATACAAAATATCCAAAGGTTTATTTGTGAAATTTAAAAGTTTTAAAGGTTATAAACGCGTGTGAGGAAATACCGTTATTTATTTAAAATATAAAAATAAACTTCATTTAATTTGAAGTTTTCTGCAAAAATTGGTAAATATATTTTATTACAGAGGGGCTCTAGATTTACGTCTAGAATGGATTAAAATGCTTGAGAGGATGAAAGGACCTCATCTCATATAAAGAATTGACTAAGAATACATAAATAACATTGATCGACAAATTGTTTAACCCTTAAACAGACTAACTTGTAACAAATAATTACATTTATATCATTAATGAAAGTAAGCCACAAAATAATATAATAAGTCTATTGGTAAGATAGAATAACAGGCCATCATCGCTATAACATAAAACAGAAAACCAAAAAAAAAAAACCCCCAAGTGTACTGTTATGATCAATAACAAGGTATGAAACTTAAAACCCCATTTTTTACGTTTTTATTGTATGTTTAACCAAAATAAAAAAAAAAAAAAATACCAAACTTAAGCGCCAAAAAATACATTTTTTCTTTTATTCAAATTCAATGTACGTATTGATGTGATCAACGTTTTGTGTATTGACCAAACAAAGATGCAGATTTTTTTTTCTCTGTTTTCGTTGAAAATTATTATGGTAATGACAACAAAAAGCCAATAGCTTTTTTTGTTTTCTTTGAAAATTACTTAAACAATTGGACGCGCTTAAGTCTGTTCAACTAAAGTTAAGCATTTTATGTTATATATAGATTCACGTATCAACCGGTACAATATACATACATACATACATGTTATTTGATATGCGAGTGGTACATACGATAAAATCACTTATAGTTTGATAATTTTTTGCCATATTAATGGATTGTTGATTGGTATAGCTCGTGAATGAACCAGCAGAGGAATCGATGGCAAGGTTCCAATTCTCATGGCTTGGATTATCTTGTTTTAGTTGTTATGTTAGCCTTGTTCTATTTACTAAGCCCACAAGCCTGCTGATATTATAGCCAAAGTTTCGAGTAACCTACGTATAAAATATTCAATGGTGTCCATTTCATTTGGTCTAACTGGGTTTCCAAGTTCTACTAAGGTGTATTGGAATTGTCGGAGGATGTTAATGGCTATGATGGATCAATTCTACTGTCTTTGATTCTCTTGTTTCAGTTACAAGCGTTGTTCTATTTGTTACAGACACTGTAACTCTGCTGACATTGTAATAAAAGTTTCAATCTATGTTTATAATATTCGATAGTGTCCACTTCCTTTAGTCTAACTGGAGTTCCAAGTTGTATTAGGTTGTATAGGTGTAGAATGTCTTTGTCGATTCTTCCTCCTTTGCTTCAAGACTGTGTTGCCGTTGCTTCTATCTTTGCTAGAGAATTTAATGAATCTAGTAAGATGATAGTTTAGTTCTAAGGTCCTCTAACAAATCTGCTGTCAGTTAAATCTAAGTTTTCATTCGTAAATCGCTTTCGTTTCAAAAGTTACTTAACGTTTTTGGTACCATTTTCGGGTTTCATTCTCTTAGTTTACTGCGTTCTTCTGGAATTCGCTGAACCATCCGCTGACTTGCAATATACCACTGACGAACATTTTTCCACATCTCGCGTACTGGTTTCTCATTGTTTGAATAAATCGGATAAGTTGATTATGGGCCATATATATTATCTGTGCGCCAATTATTATATAAATATACAATAAATTGTCTTACAACTGTTTTAAAGTTTATTTTTAACATTCATTATTAACTTTTTTTATATTTAATTTAAGTTAAAAAGTTGATAATTTAAAATAAATATAAGTAAAAAAAAATAAATCAATGTTAACTATTAAATAATGATAACCATGTTATTTTGTATACTCAGATGATGAAGAGATAAATTTGTATCTAAAACATAAATAAAAAAATTAAATCACGTACCTATACTAACTTTTGTAATAAATATTTAGAAGCCGAAGACAAAAAAAAACTAAAATAATAGTTTAAAAGTACGCAATTTTGTTTTGTAATTTAACGATAACATAATCAATAGTTTTATATATGTAGACATGATAATGGTGACCATCTATATGTTTGCATAGTTTATTAAATCTAAAAGTTAAATTACTTGTATTAAGCAATGTTTAAAACAAAGTTTAAAATTTTATTTGGAATGCAATTAAGAAATAAAATTATTTTGCCAATTATTTTACAAATTTACGAAAATTGGTTTCTTAAAACATGTATAATTTATTTCATTATCAATTCATTGATTAACTTTAGGTTTGGAAATTTTAATATAATGCAGAAATGGAGGTTAGTGACTTTGGACAAACTCTTGTGTAATTTTTTTTTAATTTATCTGGCATGAAGATGGTGGACTAGATAGCATGATAATTAAATTTTATATTCAGATAGTTATATGTAGTTTAAGCCTTAGAGCAAAACCTGCAAAACCTATAAAACAGGTTGAATAGATCGGATAGATATAAGTACTTGGAACTATGTATATGAATTGTAATTTAAGCTCTAAAATCCTAGATTAGATGGTTCTCAATAGACGATAATTTAATACAGGAAACTTTAAACTATATGATATCTTAAATAATCCGAGAAACTAATCAGTAGACTTCAGATAATTATTTGAAGTATTATCCAATGTAACTGTCTTGATATAGGTTACTGTTTGATGATGACTTTAG
This sequence comes from Dolichopus griseipennis, assembly GCA_963082915.1. Taxonomy (NCBI): domain Eukaryota; kingdom Metazoa; phylum Arthropoda; class Insecta; order Diptera; family Dolichopodidae; genus Dolichopus; species Dolichopus griseipennis. The sequence continues at coordinate 78,534,971 of OY720445.1, read as the reverse complement.
GATTTCATTTTAAGTTTATTTTAAAAAATTTACCTTTCATTTAATGAGTTCTGCCTAAACCGAATCGGGATTTTATATAAGGAACATTAAATATATAAGTGATTAAAGAGTCGTCGAAGACTCTTTCGGCAAGTGTCAACGAAGTCAATTTCATATAGTTAATTTAATCTTTTAGAATATAATTTATAAATCTAGTGTGGGAATCAATGCTTAAAATATAAAATGATCTTTTGTATCTTTTACCCATCCCTACTTCCCATTAATTACATAGTGCAAGGACTTCGAAAAGCTATGGTTCGGATCAAATGGTTTTGCCAGAAAAAATCTCAACTATCATTAGGAGGCTTTGATTTAACAGGTCCTTTTTAAAGAGTTTTCCAACTTTCTGAGAAGAAGGAGTTCTAATCTAGCGTAAAAAAAGTTATTCTTCTTAAGTGGTATGATTCTGGGCAAAATTGAAGAACACAGGCTTAATATTGAAATCAGTAGATCACTTGGACCAAACCAACGGTTGAAAAAGGTTTTGTTTATTAGAAAAGAATAGAGGATCACCAATCAGAATGAAGTCTTAAATAAATAGGTACTTAAATATGTGTAAATTACCGAAATCTAAATTAACTTCAGATATTTTATACTCCAAAGAATTAGACCTGGCCTTTATTACAATCAATGACATTTCAGCAGTGATATGAAACTAGTATGTGATAAAAATTTATCTTACCCTCCTTAAGATACTTTTAATGATTAATTCTTTTAAAACCTTTATGTTTCTTATCTTATTTAGTCCCAGATTAAAGACATCCACGCTTCGGGTAAGGACAGAAAAGCAAGTTAGATATGAGAATCCACCCTCATTAGCAGTTTAATTCTTGAAAAAAGTTGACAATCAAAAAAAATTAATAATAGTTTTAAAATCTCTTAGTAATCAATTTTTTATAAAAAAATTAACCTTGGCCCTAATTTTTATTTTAGAATCTTATTATTATTATTTGAAAGTTAAATAGGAGCAGTAGGCATTATTATTTATATATAGTTAAAGTATTGTCAATTTTTATCTTTTTTATTTTGTATCTAATTCTAAAGTCATTACTAATTTTTAAAAATCAATTAAATATAAAAAATAAAAATGGAAGTTCAAATCAAATTAAAGTCACAATTGAAAGTTTCTTTCCAATTCAATGATAAAATTAGACAAATAATACAAATAAATAAAATACATATATACATAATATATGATCGTATTTGATTGACTGAAGTGCATAAAATCAGCTTAAAACTTAATTTCAATATACATACATATATATTTAAAATACAAATTGTTATTGTTTTTTAAATCCAATTAGTATATAACGGTAAAATTGACATTTAAATCTGTCCATCTACAATTTAAAAATTGTAAAATTGTACTTATAAATAATATTAAAAATGTCCAAATTTGGTGGTAATTATATATATTATATAAAATATTTTATGTTGCATACTTTATTGAATTTTTCAACTTGGTAATAGATCGCAACAGTTATGTTTTTTGTTTTGGTTGTTATTATCTCAACAGAGAACCCAATAAGTTGAAGCAAAACCTACAGCCGAAATTTTGATGTAACTTTTGTTTCTGCAAAAGTCTGAAGCGCTCTCATCTAAGTTTGGATGTTTCTCTAACGGTTTGACCGAGTTAGCTGAAATTTTACGAACGACTGTTTTTCCACAATGGGAAGTGTCTGATGAAAGGATTTGTTCCCTCCCATACAAATGTTAAAATTTTCTATATATTAATAGGTGCAATCCTTTTTAAGAGGATTCCTGGCCCGATTTAAATGATTCTTGAGTATCAAGTAAAAAAATGTTGAGGGGCATTGAATAAACACTTAGTATTTGAAGTTGATCCAAAAAAATTTCTGTTAGTGCTGGAGAAACGGTCCTGCCTAAAACCAGCTCTAAAACAATCGTTTGAGGGATTCGAGAACCTCAAGCTTGAATATCTGAAATAGTCTTAAACCACTTATTATAAAAGTCAGTTTCATCATCATGCAGCTAATTGCTGAGGAGGCGTTGGCAAGCTTGTGGTTGAAAATCTTTGCTTCAGAGAACTTGTGCTTGAACGTAGAAAACTTCTTCGGCATTTTTTTTTCTAATGGAATTCTTGTAGCACATAACAGTTACTTACCACTTTATTACATTAAGTTGCATTAAGAAGTAATTTTGCGGACAGTTCTAAAACTATTGTTTGAGGCATGCAAGAACCTCCAGCTTAAGTAACTGAGAGCGTCTTAAACCACTTATTATAAAAGTCAGTTTAGTCATTATGCAGTGTTTAACTCTGAAGGCTTCTTGAGCTTGTGCTTGGAAATCATGATTTTAGGTAAAACCGTTATGATAACAAGCTATGAGGCCCGGATAGATTGCTCGGATGAGCTTTGTTCAAATCCTTAATTTACAGCACTGATTTTCTAATGTAATTTTTTTGTAGCATACATCAGATACACTAGAAAAATAACCAAAAACAATTTTAGAATACATTTTAGTAGAGATTGTTTATTTGTAAAGATATGTTGTTATTACGCTTGTATTGCTATAGAAACGTATCACAAAAAAAAAAGAATACCTATGCAATTATTATTGTCATTTTATATAAAGTTTGAATTTTAAACTATTTTTGAAAAAAAAATCAATTTTCACTTTCATGTACTCATTAAAAAAAACTGCAGAGGAAAAACTTTTGAAAAAAAACACGCACACAATTCAAAATGTGGAAAAACTTGGAAAAACAACTTAGGAATGTAACATTTATTAAGGAAACAACAAGATTACATTATTTTTATTTTTATTAAACATTTTTCTATTGATTTAATAATAATTTTATATATATGGAATTCATTGGGGTTTTTTTTTTTCTTTTTTTATTAAGAGCAGATTTGCTTTTTGTTAAGTGGGTATGGATAGAGTTGTGTTACAGGACTGAGAAGTTGTTATTTTATATGTATGAAATCAACTATTGTTTCAAGAAGACAGGTTTGGTTTTTTTTATTTTTTTTAAGATAAGTTTAGAAAAAACTTACTAAACATATATATACGTAGGTTGTTAACCGATGTAAGTTTTGTTTTTTTCTTCTAACTAAGTTTAAGTCTGACTTGGACATTTTTTTTTTCTAATGCAATTGATATTTTTAAGAAAAGGTCAAGAGCATCTATACAAAATGTATTTTAAACAGAAAACAAAACGTTTATCTTAAGAAACACAAGTGTCTATTGGATAAATTTATACAATAAATTTAATGATGATGAATTATTTGTAATATTAAGTGATTTAATGTGTTTTACAAAAATATTTACATTTGACATGAAAACTAATAAATTAAACATGAATTTTAACTTAGTACATTTTGCTTCAATTCTTGAATAAATTTGGAGCAACTTGAATGGCAATTGCCAATTGCTACCCAGTGCTACCAGATCATCTAAAACTGAGTAACATTTAAAATAGAGTAGATCAGTCCTCTAATATTATGCGAAAAAGTCTTTGGTGCTGGAATTCTTCATTGTGGAACAATTTAAATTGCACTGAATATAACGTACTAATGGATCGAATAAGACTAATTAGATTTTGAAATTAAACAGAGTGGATTGGACTATATGAGTGGAGTATATGAGGCTTCGAAGAAATATTGGTTGCTATTATTGTATTGATTGGTTCCAATTTAAATTCAAATTTATAGAGTAAATCAATTTTTGGATCCATTGATCTGTATTCGTTAGAAACGTCTGCCGCAATTTTCAAAGTCCCATCGGTTTAAATTAATCCATCTTAGGATATATATAGAATGGTATTGCATTTGCAAATATTTTTGAGCGAATTTGAACTTAATAGTATTAAGATCTTTTAGAGTCTTTCACTGTTGATCAAAAAAGTTGAAATGGTACCCTAATTGAAAATAGTCCAAAAGAATACAGAGAGAAGGGTTCAGTGGAGTTATAAAACAAATTTATAACTCCATAATAATTTTACAGAATTATGTAAATAATCCGCATTCAATATTTGTAGAGAGCTTCAAGAACAGATTAATTGCCTTAGGAAAAGTAGAAGTATAGCTAATGTTAAAAATATGGAATATGTTCAAGCATAGAAATTGCAGGAATAAATCCATAAGATGCCGGATGAAACGAAGCCTTAAAATATTTTTTTATGCTTAACTCTTTTCTAGGGCCTCAGCTAGACGTTTCCATCAAACTCAGTTAGCTGCTTTTGTTTTTGCACTCTCACAAGTTGTTTCATTGAGTTTAGCTCCATTATTGCTCTGCGCCATAGGTTACTTGGTTGGACGATGTCTTATGGAGCCTTGCGAATTCCAATCATGAAAATCTTCTGGAGCGCTTTCCACTTCCATTTTCCTAATTTGAAAATGGAGGTGGATAGCATAAAAAAATATGCTAGTACTCGCTCTCCAGTTAGGTTCTATAAATCTGTATTCGTGATTGTTCTAGGCTTATATCCTACACACGAATTTACGTGCTTGCAGTTTGAAGAATTTGAAATTAGCAGCCAGGTCCCGCTCCTACACATTAGGAAGCTTTTTACACATATTTGAAAAATCTGCATCTTGGTGTTTATGGATTTGTGAGTTATAAATAATTAACGTCATTACCATTCTTAATAAATTTTATCTATAATTACTTGATTCTAACATTAAACTTTGATGCACCTTGGAATACGTAATTACTTCCATTTCAATATTAAATCTATCCAATAATTATTATGCACAGAGACAAAAAAATTTCTTTTATCACCTTTAACTTATAATAACTTAATATTTAAATGAAAACTTAAAATAAGTAATAGTTTTTAAAATGCACTCCCATAACAATATTTTAAAAGTATATATAGAATCCATAAAAGTTTTTTCTTCAATTTTTAACAAAAGAATGAAAATATACAAAAAAAATCTTATGAATGAATTTTAAATAGATTCTATACTATTACTATAATACTATTTGGTAAATCACCATTAAAAATAACGTAATATTTATTACTAAGAATATAATAAAAACAAAATAATGAAAATAATAGTAATTTGATATTTTAATGGTTACTATATAAAATAAAAAAATTTCTAAAATACGGTCTAAGAACAAAGAATTGAATGAAAATGCTATTAAAGGTTAAACAAAATTTATGTATTATTGGGTGTTATTTTTTGGTGTAAGCCTTTATATTTTTTAAATATAAAATTTTAAAAGATCATTTAAATAATTCTTTACAAATTCATCATTTAAAAAAGAAAATTCGATTAGAATTATCTTAGAAATTATTAACAGAACTCAGAAGCTGTTTTTATTCTTATAATATAGTAAATATTCCAAAGAATCCTCCGGAATAATTAAAAAAATTATTATTTAACCCATTTAGTGCCATTCTACAAAAAAAAAAACGCTTATTTTAACATTTTATTATTATTAGTTCTACCATAGCCCATTTTATTTTATCTCAGGCCATGATAATAATAAGAGCAATAATATGCTCTCATCTTGACAAAATTAGCTTTTAACACCATTGTCTGAATAATTAAGGCTCTGATATACAGTTTTTTTAAGCTTTATTTCTATCATAGCCCATTTTATTTTATTTCAGGCCATGATAGTAAGAAAAACAATAATATGCTCCCATTTTGACAAAATTTGTCTTTAAATGTCATTTTCTAAATAATTAAGGCTCTGATCTACATTTTTCTTATCTTTATTTCTATCATTGCCCATTTTATTTTAGGCCATGGTAGTAAAACAGCCAATTATACGCTCACACCTTGGCTAAATTTGCTATGGGAAAAGATATTTTTGGGGTAGTGAAAACAAATATTTAATGGCTTATTAAAATGAAGCCACTAAGTAACTAAAAGGGCATTCATAATAGTAAATTAAGAGCTGACGGTAATAGTTTCAAATTAAGGGAACCTCTCCCTGACAATAATGTCATTAATTATTTAAGGAAATAACTCTATTCAGAGTATCGGAATACAAGTTTTACATTATCTGACAAAGTTTTTTCTAAGTTATTATTTTCTTATTATTTTTTAATACGAATCTTTTGAAAAAAACTTCTTCAGTATTACCACATGACAAGTGCCTCAAAGAATTTTAATTTACAAAAGACTTATTGTGCAGTAAAAGAACCCTACTGATTTAAGAGATTACATTCTTCTATTTTATTAAAAAAAAGACTTTTAACGACTCCTTCTGGGGGACCAACAATACAAAAAAATAAATTTAAAAATTTTTATTTCTTGAACTAACTTACCATATGAGGGCCCAGTGGTTTTACTAATATACTGACATTAAATCGGAAATTAACTAAAGAAGAACATTAGTATTAAATGAGATCAAAAAATTTTTTTCAATCAAAATTTTTGAATTATAATGATAATAATAATATGTACAATTAACTCTCGAATTTCTTTCATCAAAATCTCCATATGCATTTGTTAATTCATAAATTAGTTTTTTTAGTACTATCTAGGTCTTTGATTATTATTAATATCTAATAATATTTTTTTCATCTTTCTTTTATTACTCATATTTCAAAATAAAAAAAAAATTAAAATTTATATTTATTTAAATGAATTAAAAAATTCTTGATCTTCAGTCAAAATATTATTTTTATTATATACCATCATTTTTTTTTTTTAAATATTTATACGATTAGTTTTTGAATTCTTTTAATGGGGTAATAAAAATTTATTGAGTTTGAAAGTATAAAAATGCACCCTGATTCTATTTAGAAATTAAATATTTTTAATTTTAAAATTTTTAATGCCAAGGCAAAACTATAAAAACACCATAGAAAATTGACTAAATACTGCAACGAATTTGTTATTAAAGTTAAATATAGAAACTTAAATATTTGGGTCATTTATTCTTAAAGGGAACTAAAAAGTAAAAACAAAAAAAAATGTTGAAAATAACACTTATATTAACTTTCAAAATAATTATTTACTAATTGTTAATAAATTAAATAAGTGGGTTTATATTTAAGTGTCAAATGAAATAACTATTTATATCCTACTGATCCTATAATACCCTTTGAATAATTTGTTTTTCATAAAATTTGACGAATCATAAATCTTATCTACCACAGGTTAATGTTATAATCGTTTTTTTAATAAAATCTAGCGAAATCGTGTAATAAAGCACGTGAAATAGTTATGGATATCAAGTTAATCATGTTAATCTTCAAAGAATATATTAAATTTGATAAGTTTGTTAAAGCGCGATCAAATCCTCGTGGAGGTTGTTGTATCTCTGCTAAATATAATTTTGCTGAGTAGAAAATAAGGGTTTAATAAAATTTGTTCCGGCAGTTTAATCTTACATATAACTGTAAATTCTCTATACTTCTTCTTAGATATAACTGTAAATCCTCTATACTTATTATTGGATATAACTGTAAATCCTCTTCACCATTATATTTTGAAGTCTATTTAAATTTACTACTGTAATTTCTATCGCTTATAACTATATTTATTTTGCTAAGTAAAGCAAGGACAAATACAATGAACATCTAACTGTTAATCCTCTATACTTATTCTGACATATTATAACTGTAAATCCTGTACTAGATTATATTTTGAAATTATATTAAATGTATTACTGTAATTCCTAAAAGTTTGATTAAATTTAAACTTTCGAAAAGAAGAGAAACTAGATATGAAATTAAATATCGAACTTAGAGACTGAATAATGTTAAAATGACTCATTTTAAAAAATGGGGTTTCTGTCTGTGACATTATTTTAATTAAATAATTTTGTCTTTTCTTAATGGGACGCTTCAAATGGAATTCAGTACAAATTTTCAAATTTAAAAGGTTATTTTTACATTTCTGTAATCAAGAGGCTCTTAAACATTTATATTTATTATAGAAATTTAAATTTTGGAATGGCTACGAGAAGATTTTTAGTATTCAAAACAATTAATATTGGCATCAAATGAGTCTGAGGCAAGGACCAAATGCTATTTTAGATTTGATCCAAAATTAATACTGAATTTTATTTATGTACTTCATAGACATTTTAAAATATAACAAAAGTGTAGCATATACATAACACTAATTCTATTATGTCATACAATTTTCAAACAATCAATTTTATAATTAAAAAGGTGTTATATACCGGAAATAAATATAAAAAAAAACTTGTTGTGCCATTTCTTTATTCTTCAAAATATGACACTATTTTCTAATGGCTTCATTCATTTTTTTCAATAAAAATTTTTCCGTTTAAATCAGATCTAATCGTAATTATCTATTAGGATTATGACATTTTTAAGATTACATTAGGAGATAGTAGATACAATAAAATGGCTCAGAGTAATGTATTTTTGGAGTAATGCATTGAATAATTTTACTTGGAATTTTAAAATGTGTGAAAACAAAAATCCAAAGTCACTTATTTACAGTGTCCTAATAAAATATTATTGATTGTTTTTGTTTTTTTGTTTTATTGATAGTAAGTATGTACTCGTTCTTCACGGAAATGGATTATTTAAGAAACAGTTGTAGGTATATATTTGACACAGTCATTTAAATCCAGATTAGGATTAGCCTTTTTAAACGAGTGAATTAAGCAAAAACTGTTATTTTAATGAAAAACTTAATTTAAAAATAACAAAATCATTCTATTCTGATAATTGTTAGGAAATTTATAATGCAGATTCAACAATGTTTTTTTTTTAAATAGATTAATCTGTAAAAGTAGGAAGATCACTTAGGAAGAATAATCTTTGAATTAGTCTCTGCTTGCATAAAACATTCTAAAGCATCAACTAGGTTTTTGGCTTCCATAGAATTCTAAATTAGCCGTTATTACTAGTCTTAAGAATTTGCACCTTGAATAACCCGTTTAAAGGTCAGTTAAGTTAAAACTCAGGTTCGAACATTCTGCACACGTATGTAGGTGCAGGGATTTTAAAAAGAACAACAATGAAGTGGAGCTACAATATGGTTGTCTTTAGCGGCGGTTCTAAGCATAACATAAAATTTAAATTATATGTGGAATTCATTAAGAACAAATCTAATAACACGAATATAATATGACCCCCTGTCCTAACATGTAGCAATGTTATAAATGGGCTTATTAGTCATTTGATGAGTTAGCACCAAAAAAAAAACCAAAAATAAGAATAAGTAATTAGTTAGGCATTACTTTTTAAATCCGCTTTTGGATTATTTAATAAAAGTAAGTGTGGCTCAGAAAAATAATGAAAAATTTACTGCTGCAGCAGTTATTTCTGATTTCCGAATTTCATCGACAAGATCAACATGAATATGATGTCATTCTTTAGTTGGAGTCAAAGCTTCTTTGTTCTAAGCTCACGAAGATTCTGATATACAAATTATTATAAAAACCTTTACTAATTAAAAACAAGTAAAGAAACAGTCAGTCGGTGCAACCGACTTAGAAATACCCTACACCTATTTGGTTCAAATTTAAGGACATATCCATAAGTCATTTTAACACCATAAAAGCTGTTATTAATTTGATCGTAAGACATAGCTAACCAAATTAACTTTATAATACTAAAAACATTTTCTAATTACACTATCTATTAAAAAATATTACAAATTCTTACTAATTTATCTATTTGAAAATATTAAAAAACAAACAAACTTGAAATAAATGAAAATATATTTATTCCAATTCAATTACAAAATGAAAAAATTCTAATTATTAAATTTTGTGATAAAAAGATAATCAAAGCATAATATATTTAATAATACAAATTTTTCAAAATTGCAATTATTTTAAATGGTTAGTTTATATACCTAATAGAAAAGCTTATAAACGCAAAATATGCAATAAATGTATTTCTAAAATACAATTACAAATTTAGACCTTTTCATATAATTTATTTAAATATTCAAATAAATTTTACATAAATGCAGCAAGTACCTTTGAACATAGCTGAGCCACTACAATTTAGTCTAGATTTCGGAGACACATAGGACATAGGAAATATATTCTTTGGCTTTGAAATTAAACTCGACCAGAACCAATTCGCATGGTACTTTCATTACTAGTAACCTAGAGTTTAAATTTCATCAAAATACCGGCATTATTTTTTTAGTTATGGTGTTTTTAAGATATACTTATGTTTTTTAGTCCTTGAACTTGTCAAGGGTTCCAGAACCCGAAACCATGGTACGATTTCGCCCATATGCAGTCCCGTCATACTTTCAATAATAGTTAACCCTTGTATACAATTGGAACGTTCTATCTTAATTTTAAGTTACTAGTTTTATTAATTTCGATGATAAGCTTTTACATATTTGGGGGTCTAAGAGAGGTTCTGAACCACCACTCCAAATGATCCCAAATTAGGGGGGCACGGAAGAAATAGTAAAGAACACCCTAGGCCAAATTTGAAGCTTCTACATTTGTTTCAAGTTACTATTTTTATTAATTTCGAAAATATGCTTTAAGGTCCTCGGAGCTGAGTGGCTGGTCCCCGACCCACTAGTCCAATGGGGCTCAAATTTCAAAGACACTTACGCAATAGGAAGGGACACCCTGATACCAAAGTTGGAGGTTATATCTTCATTGGTTTCGGAATTACGCTAGTTTGGCCTAAATTCAATCAAAAAGTTCTCAGTTCCGAACCCATTGTCCAATCCTCACCGTACGTAATCACCGCCGTAGTTTCATTACCAATAACCTACAGCAAAAATTTCATGAAGATAGCCTCATTAGTTGTTGAGTTATCGTGATTTTTAATATATGTCCGTTATCCCTGACACCGACTAAAAGGTCCAGAATCCGAACCCATGGGCTGATTTCGCCTATATACAGCCCGCGCTTTACTTATAGTACTAGTTAACCCTTGTACACAATTTGAGCGGTCTATCTTATTTTTAAGTAACTATTTTTAGTAATTTCGATTGTAAGCTTTTAAAACTTGGGAGGTCTGAGAGGGGTACTGAACCACCTCTCCAATTGATCCCAAATTAAGGGAACACGCAAGAGATAGTAAAGAACACCCTTGCGGCAAATTGGAAGCTTCTACATTTTTTCAAGTTGTTATCTTTATTAATTTTAAAGATATGCTTTAAGGTCTTCGGAAATGTGTGGCTGGTCCCCGACCCACTACTCCAATGGGACCCAAATTCACAAGACACTTAGGAAATAGGAAGGGACATCCTGATACTAAATTTGGAGGTTCTATCTTCATTGGTTTCGGAATTATGCTCGTTTGGCCTAAATTCGATCAAAAAGTTCTAGGTTCCGAACCCATGGTCCAATCCCGACCTTACGCAATTCCCGAAGTAGTTTCATTACTAGTAACCTACAGCACAAATTTGATGAAGATAGCGTCATTAGTTGTTGAGTTATCGTGATTTTTTATATTTGTTCGTTAGCCCTGAAACCGATTAAAAGGTCCAGAATCCGAACCCATGGGCCGATTTCGCCCATATGCAATCCCCGCCGTACTTTCACTCCTAGTAACCTACAGTTAAAATTTCATCAAGATAGCTCCATTATTTTTTGAGTTATCGTGCCTACGGACGGACGGACGGACGGACGGACGGACATGGCTATATCGACTAAGGCGGTTACGCTGATCACAAATATATATACTTTTCCATATCTAGCTCGCTTCCTTTAGATGGTTACAAACACCATACCAAAGTTAATATACCCCTTTACCTATTCTATAGGTGTAGGGTATAAAAATACAATATCTAATGTACTTGCATCGAAATCCCTATCGTATAAAGCCGCACACAATCCAAAGAAACTCTGAACCAATTTCATTGGATGGGCTTAGATGCTTTTGCTGTTCTCAGTTACAATAAAATACGCTCCAATCCATCGGATCAAATATTCCCGAACGGAATTACACGATTACCCTGGTCAATATCGTAATTCTTTATATTATAGCACACTTTAATGCGTTGAAGATCATCACGTGACTAAATATGATCTCTATCTCTATATTAACTAAAAAGTGTTTTATTTTCTTGATTCCTTTCGATTTTATTTTAAAGAATTTATTTTATAATATTTTCTTTTAAATCATAATAAGCGTAAAATTAAATAAAAAGATTTTTTGTTTTTTTTTGTAAAGCGTTGCGCTTTAAATGAAACATGTGTAGACTGAAAGATCGGATATTTATTTATATCTACTATCAATAATAGGTATAATAAAGATAACTTACGCTTTTTACAAAATAAAAAAGTACAAAAAAACAAAAAAATTATAGGGGCAATTTTAACTCTAGGGCAGTACAATTTTAATTTAAAAAAAATATATATATATTAAAATACAATGTTAATGTATATATATACATTATATTATTTTTTATTCTAATTTGTTTTGTATTCTTTATTCTTGTTGATGTCGGCAGTATAATTGGATTTAAGTAATACCTGTAATAGTTTTTCATTTTCATTTTGGTGGCTCTTTTCTTTTTTGTATATATATAAATATATATATATATATTTCTTCTGTCTATTCAGCTAAAATTTATTTCTATGATGAATAGGAGCAGAAGAAGAAGCAGAAGAAGCAACATGAAATTCTTTAATTAAAAACGAAATAATGGAAATAACAAAACATAAAATATACATAAGATATACTTCGCGTATCTATTTACAAAATATCTAGGTTTTAGGTTCTATTAAATGTATATAGAAAAAAATTAGGTATAGTCAAGTTTGTAGTCTGTCACTATAAAGAATTAAGCTATTTGTTAGGGTTACCGTTTGAATCCTGTTAGAGTACATTTTTTTTTCCGATGATTTGGAGCGTTTTATACTACAGTCTTGCTATGGATTATGTATTCCATTTGATAAAATAAAAGTAAAGAACGATGTAATACCAAGCTGTTCATTTGTAGTACAGGTGCCATCCTAAAGTTTGGGACGAAAAGTGGTTTAGATGTGTAAAAGTTGCTCACCTATGCTAAATACGCACAACTCCCATAGGTGACTTACAATGCTTTCAATGTCCCTCGTAAAAAAAAATATTTGAAATCGAATGGAGTCGTGCCAGACAATATGTTTAAAATTAAATCACAATGAGTGGAAAAATTACATGGAATGTTTCATGGAATTTTTTTTTTTTTCAAAATGGTTAATTGGCGCAAAATGAGCTGCGTCTCCCAGCTTAACAGTGAAAGTATTTGATTATTTAAACTTAATATTAATCAAATTTAGCAATCATTAGGATGCCAATGGTAGTGCAACAATTAAAACAAAGGTATTTTTAGATATCACTGAATTTTATTATACAGCTAAGTGAGGAACTTATTAATTTATATTTTAAATCTTATTCTTATTTTTCTATTTCTAAAACTGATGGAGATAAACTTAAGCCTCCACTTGTTGCAGCGAAACAATTCACAATTCACTGAAACTTTTGTGACTCTTATTGTGCTAAAAATTTTTTCAATCTATATTATATCGGAATAGAGATTAGAATATATAAGAATAGATAGAATATATAAGTTGATATTATATCGGAATCCTTCTTTTTCTATCTTTTCGTTTAATATAAAGGAACACATATCTCCCGTCTAATTTTTATTGTTTTTTAATTGCATCAGATGCATTGGTATTTACATTTAGATTTCACAAAACTTGCAACTCACTGTATTTAGTTATATGTTGAAGAATGAGCATATAAATATAACTCAAATCATTATTATAGGAGTATATTTTGCTACAATATACTCCTTTGCTAAATTCTAATAAAACATTTTCTTCAAAAATATAACGGCAACACTTTTCAAAATTATAACGGCAACAGTGATTTCGGTTATTTCAAATAAACCAAAAAAATCTCTATATAAAATGTCTTTTCAATACCTTATACTCTTTTATTAATTACCCAAAACTCCTTATTACAAAAATAAAACGGCAACACTGATATTGGTTATTCAAAAAAAAACAAATACAACAACAAAAAATCAAAATTAAGAATTAAAAAATAAAATAAAATAATAATTTATAGTATTATTGTAATCTTTGACAAGCAATCTGAAATAATTTAAATGGATTAATGTCTTTTATTACATGCATACAATATGTACCTACATTATATACATATAAATTAAATGTGCAGAAGATTTTCCGCTGCCTTTGATGCCAAATAGTTGGAGATGGGTTTCGTTTTTTTTTTTTGGATTTATATTATGTTGTATTATGTATAACTTTAGTACAAATTTTTTTCAAAGTACAAAATTGTTATATTTATTTCCAAATGCTATAATTTAGAATATTGATATTAAAAAAAAAAACAATATGTTAAAGAAAGTTATAATAATTCGTTTTTTTTTATTTTATTCTATTTAATAATTACATTTCATTCATTGTATATTGAAAATTATAGTTCTAATTAAAAAATTAAAAGACTTGCCGCCGCTGTTTTTTTCCAAAAAAAAAAAAAAAATAAAAAGGGTAATTATAAATTTTGTATGTTAATGTCATTTTTGATAGAAAATTTTTTGAATGTCACATTTAAAAAATAATGACACTTAGAACATTTAAAATGTTGTAAAATTACTTGTAAAAAATAATATGGCTTTAAAAAATCTTTTGTTGTTGGCGCAAGAATCCATTTTGAGAATAAATATTGATCACAAATTCTATGGTATGGCCCAAGATTGAAGTTTGAACCATATAACGCTCCATTTTTTATAAACTTTAAGTTGAGAAACTAAAAATTTTCTAACAGAAAGTCTTAAAAGATTTTTAATTTTGGAAAACGCACAAAATCCCGAAGTATTAAATCTAAGTCAAAATCTCCGAAGAAAAAATCTTCAAAAACAAAAGTCTCCAAAAAAAAGAAATGCTGTTTTTTGCATCGCGATATTCGCCTTTTACAGTTTTTATTTAATATTACATTTTTTTCCGGAAAATTTTGTATTTGGGGCTGAGTTTTTGGCAATTTTGTTTTTGGAGACTTTTTTTTGGAGATTTTATTTTTGAGAAATTTGTTTCGGGGATTTTATCTAGGGAATTTTTGCTTGTAGATTTCATGACAACCCTTTAGTTCTTTGACTTTGCATATCTTAAGGTTATCTAAGTCAGTAAAATTTTAATATGTTTATTGCCGTTAATTGATAGTTCAGAGATATGTGAATTACATTTAATCTTAGTTCAGTATAAGTTCCAAGTTATATGATCAAGAACTTCAGTTGCGTATAGTGCGGATATATCAGAAAACTGGATAAATTTTAGGGTAAGGAAGATAAATATTTAGGATTTAATTTATATATAGATATATTTTAGAATAAGAACAATGGTCAATATGTATATGAATATGTAAGATTTAATAACAGTACATAAACCATATCACGCATGTCAAGTACGAACTAAAATACAATCAATATAATATTGAATTTATTTAAATAAAATTAAATTGTGTGTTATAAAGTATGAAATAAAAAATCTTTTATTAAAATTACATTAGATTAAACTTGCTTTGTATTCATTTTTAAGTTGCAATTAGATTTTGAACATTATAGTAGCTGAATTCTGAATATTAGTAGCTGAATTCTGAATATTATTAGCTGAATTCTGAATATTAGTAGCTGAATTCTGAATATTAGTAGCTGAATTCTGAATATAAGAAGCTGAATTCTAAACATTAGAAGCTGAATTCTGAATATTAGGAGCCGAATTCTATTTTAAAGTATTTTTCGGAAAAAAATTTATTTTTAAGGAAGAGTTGGTATTTAGCACTTAGGCAATCAATTTGTTTTAAGTATCCAAATACTCAATTCGAAAGTGCTGAATAAAAACTTATCCACAAAAAGACTTCTAAATCTATAGTATAAATAATTCAACTCTAAAAATAATTAATTTGGCCCTATTGTACAAATCACTTATCACTAATCAAAAAATAATCTTTTTAGTAATTAATAAGTGAGAATTTTTACTAATTTATCACTAATCAATACTTTGATAAGTAAATGTTAGTATACCAATAAATTCAATCAATTTGTTGGTTTGTATTTATTATTTAAGTAACCATTCAATTGTTTGCATTTTATTATTTGATTATTTGATTAGTGATATAAGTTATTGGAGCAAGAGGACCCAGCAATATTGTCATTCCTAACAAATGTTAATCCAATTTAAATAAAATTACTTCTAATTATAAACTATATAAAAGCATTCAGAAAATTTTAGTCATCACATAAAATTAAACCTTTTCCTATTATCTGTACGTACCATTTTGTAGGGCACATGCAATAAGACAATAAAGCCATAAGGCCAAATGTAATAAAGCCAATTGTCTTTATTTCATTATCACATTTGAAATAAAGGCAAAAAACTAATTTTTAAATTTTGGTCTTATTTCAATATGAAAAATTGAAATTAATCCAATTTGATTTTATTTCAAATTGCTAATTTTTTTTTTTATGTGCAAACAATTAAATGGTTATTTTTCAGAAATTTTGTGAAAATTACATTTGTTATTGATTGTATTCAAAAGCTGGGCTGTACGCTTTTTCCAGAATATTTATATGTATGTGTACCTGAGATTCTGAATTAGGATGGATATAAGAGTTGGATTCAAAATCAGGGTATTCCCTTTTACAGAATATATATATGTGTGCATGATTTTGAATTAAAAAAGATTTTAGACTTGGATTTATAATCAGGATTGCCACTTTTCCCATAATATTTATATATGGGTATATGTGGGATATGTACACAGAGAATTTTCATATATGTGTATGTGTGGAATTCTTAATTAAAAGGATTTCTAGAGAATATATTTATATATGTAATTATATATTATATATATATAAATATTCTGAAAAAAGCTGCAATACTAATTTTGATTTATCTCATGTTTAAAATATTTTTGGCTTTATTTCTTTATAATTTTGACTTTATTTCTTTTTCAAATAGTTTTAAAAATGAAATACAGCCGAAAATTAAGAAATTATGATTTTTCTTTTATTTCAAATGTGGTATTGAAATAAAGCAAAAAAAATTGTAATTTGGCTTTATTTCATTGGGTCTTATTGCATGTACTCATTTTGTACCCATTTACGTACCATAATTTACCATTTTTATATTTTAAACTAAATTTCTTCCTAATTTCAATTTACTATAAATCTTCTTTTGATTTAGCCGCTTTTTAAAGAGTTTTTAATTTTATTAAAATATATAAATACAAGTTATGATTAGAAATTAAAGATGGGGATGGTATTTACTATTTTTCGATGTAAATAAAGTTTGTTTTGTAAATTAATCAAAAAACTAAACTTAATTATAATTGAGTTAATTTCATTTTAATAGGTATGTTAATAATATAACTTTTAAAACTTATTATTCATTTAGACAAAATTGAAATGTTTTGTAGGCATTTATAAAATTAATTACTTTTACTTTCAATAGGTATGCAATTTTTTTTTGTAAAAAAATTTAGTAATAATTAAAATAAATAATTAAAAAATAAACAAATTATTTAAAAAAAAAAAATCAAATAACACATTAAAATTTTACACAAAAATACTAAAAGTACACATTGGACCATTAATCAAAAAACCGTGTTTTTAAAAAACAAATTGAAACCTTCCATAAACTGATAACTTATTAGTTATTGATTATTATACAATATTTTTATGTATTTTTCTTATTTTTCATAAAATATACATTTAAATTGATTTTCATGATTTTATGATAATTGAAATTTTAGTTTTTTTTTTTTATTTTGAAAAATTGAAAGTTCAAATTATTACATCAGAGCTTAAATTTTTATCTTAGGGCTATTAAATATAGTATCTTCCTAATATTTTGATGGAATAAAAGAAAATTAAAATAAAATGTCTATATATATATATATAACTTGTATATATACATTCGATATTATCAAATAAATAAATGTATTTTTATTGATCCATGTAAAATGTTTAAAATATTCGACCTTGTCTGAATAATGCATTTCCATAATTTGATATCTTAAATATAAAATATATCTTAAAGGGCTTTCTATATATATATTTTATAGTGTTTAAAGATGTTTAGATGAGATACGCATCTAATAGAGAAATTTGTTGAAAAAATATCTTTTAAAATATATATATATATATACATTTATGATGGCATAAATATAACCTATAATTTAAACTTTGAACTCTTAAGTTGAGTTGAAATTAATAAATGCAAGCATGGCAAAGTTATTATCGAACTATAGATATAGTGACTTGGATTTTTCACTATTTTTTAACCAAAGGAATTGGTCTTTTATAAAAACACAACACAATATGTTTTTTTTGTGCCAGGGCCCTATTGAACCAACACTAATCACTTACGAAATTATGATTTTTTTGATAAGTGTTTTTTTTTGACACTTACGAAATTATGATTTTTTTTAAACTTCATATTATGTTTGTTGTCAAATA
This sequence comes from Dolichopus griseipennis, assembly GCA_963082915.1. NCBI lineage: Eukaryota > Metazoa > Arthropoda > Insecta > Diptera > Dolichopodidae > Dolichopus > Dolichopus griseipennis. The sequence goes on along the minus strand of OY720445.1, from coordinate 78,516,567 downwards.
TGGTGTTGGTGCAACAAAGGATTTGATAATTTGATTATTACATTAGTGATAAGTTGTTGGTGCAATACGGCCCTTAATATATTTCATTTGATTTAAATTAGGTTTTTGGGTATTTATTTATAATTAAAATGATTATATAATTATTATTTTATTAATTTTTATTAATTTTGGAAAATTAATTTATTTTTCTTTTTTTTGTTTTCATTACAGGTGAGTTTTTCAATTATTCATTTAATTTTTGGATTTTATAATAATAAAAATGGCTTTTGAAAATTGTGAGTAATTGTTTTTTTTTTATAAATATTATTTTATTGTGAATAAAATTTATATTTTGATTATTAATTTATAACTTATGTAAATTTAGACATTTATAAATTAGATTTTACTATATTTTGTGGAAGTTTTTCAATTTACTTTTGTATATTTTTAAAATTGAAATTTTATTCGAAGTTAGTAGAAATGTTATTATATTGATCTCAAACTAGAGTATAGACATACTTTTAGGCGCATACTACTTTTAACTACTACTTTATTAACCCTATGTTGGGTTTTGAGGAAATTGTGAGATCGATTGTGAGACCATTACCTTTCTATAATTTTTAAGACATTTGGAGTAATTGTCACTAGAACTTATAGAAATAAATTTACCTTACATTAAGTTTCATATATTTTCAATCTCAATTGTGAGATCCATTGTGAGACCATTACCTTTCTATAATTTTTAAGACATTTGCAGTAATTGTCACTAGAACTTATAGAAATAAATTTGCCCCACATAAAGTTTCATATATTTCTATATAGGTCGCACTGTTATTCAGAGCTATTGTATATACGTTTAAGAATACAAAAATGTTAAATGTTGTGCGCCATCTATTATCTTGCAAAATAGATACAATTTGACCATATTTCATTAAATATTATAGGATCTGAGCGGCGTTTAAACCGAGATAATAAATCCATTATACTTAAAATAAAATATGAAAATATAATTTAATTGAAAAATATAACTCACAGATACACAGTAATTACTTATTATTACTCAAATATATATAAAATTGTGACAACTTATAGTAAAATAGAATTTTTTTTTTTTTTGTAGTTTTTTTTTTTTTAAGCGCTAACTGTTCAACTGTTAAGCTAATAAGCCTGTCTATACCATAGGTACATGTTGGAACAGGGGGTCATATTATATTCGTGTTATTAGAATTGGTTTTATTGAATTCCACATACAATTTAAACATGAGATAGTACTAGGCCTTATAACATGTAGAAACGTCTTAGATTTTCAATATTTACAATTCTATTTTTTGTTTATATTGTAATATATTGTATTTGAATTATATGGTATTCTATATATGCGAGTTATATTATTCAATTAAATTATTTGCTTATATCTTGCATTATATCTTGTTTAAATTGTTATATTAATGTATTTTTTATTAAAGATTGATTATGCCATTAATTTGAACCCAATGGCGAATGGTAGCTGAGTCGAGTCGAAAACCAGAAAAGTTTTTTTTTCAACTTTCACTGGGATTCGAACACGGCACTCAATTTCGTATGAATGGTCGGCACTAAACCACTGTGCCACCCAGCTGTTAAATTGAATCTAAAATATTCATATTCGAATCTAACATAAACGTATGAAAAACTATGTATGATAAACGTATGTCATGTGTCATTACTTAATAAGATCAATTTTCATAAAAATATGTAATATATTCAGTACCTTGTCACACTTGATTTCAACATATTCCAAGTTTACAGATTTGTTTGCCCAACAGTTAAACAATTATCACATATGACATAATAAAACACAAGGGAAAACAAATTGCCCATGTCTGTAAAAAAAAAAAAAAATCGATTATATAGATTCATGATAAAAAAAAATCTTAAATGTGCGTTTTACGTTTATTTTTACATTTAATAAAAAAATTTTATAATAATTATTAAAGAGCAGAAAACAATATATATCTATAATAATAAATTAAATATTATGAGCATATTAAGATTTTTTTAAAACAAAACAAAATAAAATAAAGCTAAAACATGCATAGATACTGTATTGTTTATATAAAATATACCTACCACATGGCTTGTAATAGAGACGACCTCTTCAGTTATCGTTTATTTTTTTTTTTTATTTTTTTTACCACTTGTAACTTTTCACTTCGTCTTCTATACACACATATGTACATACTGTAAAGTGTAAACATTGCAGTGCATTCAACTAAAGAGAAGAAAATCAAAAACAATAACAAAAAAAATCTGAAAAACAAGAGCGCGAACTCATTTTGAAAAAAAAAAAATAAATAATAAATAAAAAACTTCAGCGGCTTTTAGAAAAGAAAAACAAAAAAAAAAAAACACTTGTATAACTTATATGTGAAATGTATGTAATAGAACTCAGGAAAATTTATTATTAAAGAAAATATAGTATATGTGTGGTGTGAATCATATTTTTCTTTTAAACTTTATTGCAATTCTTATCATATGGCCTGAATTAAAAATTGGCTATGCTATGCTATTTTTAATTTTTCCAGCAAATTATTGCAAGTTCTCATCTTATGAGTAAAATTCAATTCTTAGTTATTATTAAAATGTCTTATATAAGAAACAAGTTTATATGAAAGTTTATCTTCCTTAAGATTTTACAAATTAGACCTTTATTTCCTTATTCTTTACAATTAGGACCTTAAGAAAAAAAATTTTAAAAAATTTTCAGTAGTTTTCAAAAATGTTTTACTTTTAGATTACCCTCTCCTATTCTTGTAGCCAAAAATTAAAATATTCAATTATAAGAAAGCTTATCACAAAAATTAGGCCCGTCCCAGTCATCATTTGTATTACCAAAGACGAGAGTGTGCTAGTTAGAAAAATACCATATCAATTAACACCGAAGGAAGTTAGTTGAACTTCAGAGAATCAATAAGTAACTTATGACTCTGATAAAAAATACTAGTAATAACTCCTGAAAAATTGAGTATCAGAACCCCTGGGATTTTTGGATAATCAATATTTATATTCTAAATCCTAAACTAGTTAATAGAAAACATTTTCAATTAAAAATAGCATGCGTCCCATTTATAAGTTTTCTCATTCCTCAAAATGAAATATATCACACAAAATATGTTTTGACTTATGATGAGTTATTATTAAAGATTGATAAGAAAAGAATTGTTATTATTTCATAAAAATAGAATGCATTATACACCACTATAGATACTCTGCTTCACAATTCACAAATCCTAATTAAATGTCTGATGTCAGAAAAAAACTACTTCGCTCTCATTTTAAAACAAATAAACATGAAAACATTATTTAAAAAAAACAGAAAAAATCCAGAAAAACAATAAGAAAATTAAAAAAGTTTTTCCACATCAAAAGAAAATCAAAAAAAAAAAATAAACAACACAAAAACCAAAATACAAATACAAATTTTAAAATTTTCCCATATTAAAAACAAATGAGTACTTTTTGACATTTTGTTATGCAGTTGTTGGTTAATTTATACTCCTTTTCAGTTTGAGTGAAATTTTATTAGAATTGAGTGAAAAAATAGTTCATATATTTTCAAAATAATATTGTAGTACACACAATATAATCAGTTGAGTTGAATTTATCGAATCGTTTAGACGTGTATTTGTATTTGTAATTTAAATTTTCTTTTATTTATTTTGTATTTATTTTTTAAAATCGGACGGACGTTTTTTTTTAAATTTTCAGATAATTTTTTTGATATCAGTAGAGTAATTTTCATTTATTATTATTTTGTTTTTTTTTTTTTTTTAAATCGTTCACCTGTCAAAGATATCATAAAAGTACTTTGTTGTAGGGTACTTGATACTACAATTTAATGGTCTTGACATTTTACAAAAAAAACCGTTATAAAAAAAAATATTGATTTAAAAAAACGAATATTAAAAAAAAAATTTTAAAAAATAGTTAAAAAAAAAAAATGAAATACCTATTGATTGGCGCGCAGGTATTTTATTCTCACTTTCATTTATAAATTTAAAAAACAAGGTGTTGATTCGAATCGAAGTTAAAATAATAAAAAAAAAAAAAAAACAAAATATAAAAACAAAACGTCAAAATGTAATCATAAAAAAAAAAAAATAAAATCGTAATAAAAAACAAATAGTTAGCAGCTATTTTATACATATATACATAGATATGTTTTTTTAGTTCAGTTAGTTTGTATTGTGTGTATGTAACATTTTAAATGGATGAAAAGCATTTTATTTTCAGTTAAATCAGTTTTTTTTTCATTTATTTATCATTCGGTACTTGACGTTTACGTCACGTTGTTGCTGTCACGCGTAAAATTTTAATTTTTTAAATAATAAAAAAAATACTACATTCTATTCGTATATAAATTATTTAAATTATAATTTAATAATTATATATTTTTTTTTTTTTAATATTATTTATTTATTATGTGAAATTTATAAAATAAAAAAAAAACAAAAAAAAAAAAATTGACAGTTAATTAGTGTTATTTAAAATTAAATGTGAAAAGTACTTGAAAAATTGTATTATGTACTAAATGATTTGTTTTTCAAAAAATTGTGATTTTATTTAAATAAATTCAACTCATAATTTTTTTTAATTTCAATTATTTTAAAGTTAGTGGGATTTTTATCTGTTGTTTATCTTAAAATATTATATTATATATACATAAATGCAAAATTTATATATATATATATATATATTTGCTCAAAATTTAGTTCATATTTAAATTTAAAAAATAAAAAAAATTAAGTTAAAATAAAGTAAATAAAAAAATTAAATAAAATTAAAACAAATAAAAACAAAATTTTTATATATATATATATACCTATATTTATTTTTTGAAAATTTTCCAAGAAAATATAAAAAAAAAAAATAAAAAACAAAAGAATGAAAAAGAAAAATTTGGTTCAAAAATCACAAAAAATAAAAAATCAAAAAATTTTTAATTTAGATTTTGGGAACATTTATATATATATATATACTAAAGAACAATTATATTTCAATAAAAATGAGAACACATGAAAATATAATAAAATTATAAGTAAAAATATATATATATATATAATAGTATGTACATATAGATTTAGGTATATATATATATATGTGCAAAAATTATATATCATTTTTATACCAAAATTAAAATAAAATAACATTTTATTTCATATGATTTTTTAAAAAATTTTTAAAAATAGAAAGAGATGGAACATATTTAACTTTGACTATATGTATATATATAAATCAAATAATAATCTTTTAAAATTAAAAAAAAAAACCGACAATTAAGTAAAAATTAAATTTATTTAAAAAAAAAAAAATTTTGCAAAAGTTATTGAGAAAAATTCAAAATTTGAATTTAAAATAAAAGTTTACTGCACTTGAAACAATTAAATTTTTAAATTTTTTTAAAAATTTTTAATGTCATATAAATTAAAGTAAAAAAAATATAATTAAGGTTGCCAACTACTTTCATATATTATTTTTTTTTTAATGTTATCTTGTAAAATAGTTCTAAATAGAACAAAAGTACTCATTTGGTGCAAGATTTTTTATATATAAATTGAAATTAAATATTTGAACTTAGCGTTGATTTTTGGTATTAAAAAGATTTTATGATTCGGAGACTTATGTATATTAATTCTGCTAGTAAGGTAACAAAGATTTAAAGAGTTCACTCGAAATTGTATCACATTTTATACAAATAAAATTTTTATAAGTAAATAGCGACCCGAACAAATAGCTAGAGACGTTGTAATTGTAGACATTCGAATAAGCCTCCAATTCAATTAACATTCTTTCAAAACTGTCATTAATTAAAGAAGTCTTAAAAAGGTCTTGATTTACGATATTATAATTTAGGTGAAGGTCTAATTTCAAGTTAAGGTCTAAATTACTAAAATGAATTGGGATTGACTTTTAAAGTATAGGTTCTACTGATATGTATGAGTCAAACTATTTTTAAGATCCAATTAGAGTTTTTACTTAATATTTGAGTTCTTAAGATGTGAAAAACTTATCAGAAATTTTTGATAAGTTTATTGGGAAACTATGGTTACCAATTACCATGACTATTCTCAGTCTATTATTTTCAAACTATTGGAATTGTTAACTAATGATTTGTATACAATTTCTTGTTATTGTGCCAACTATTATTATTTTTAAGTAATAAATTATATAGTAAGTTTTGTTTTGAATTTAAATTATTATTATTTGTACATATAATTTATAATTAAATTAATTAAATATATGATTACATAATTAAATAATTCATGATAATTAAATTGGTGTGAGACATGTGCATTATGCAATGAATATTAAATTGTTTTTTTATTGTAGAATTTTTCTGTTTGTAGAAAAAAAATTAAAAATTTTTATTTTTATCAGAATTATTTTTATTAATATTATGTCTGTTTAATTAATTTAAAATTCTTGGATGATGATATATTATTTAAAAAAAAAAACTTTTATTTTATTAGTTTATTTTTATATTATTATTTAATAACTATCTATATAATTAAAGTAAGTTAATATGAAGTGATTTAATTTTAAATTTTTCTTAGAGTTTTTATAATTTAATAAAAAATGATTCAATTTGGACATTTTAATTTGAACCTATTAATCTGTCACTTTAATTGCAAACAAATCTGTAAATATAGTAAAGTTTCAATGTTTATAAACCAATGATTATTGATAAAATGCATTTAAATTGAATACCGACGGTGAGTAGGTAATACTAATATGTTGAACAAAGATGCAGGGGCTTAAATTATTTAATACCAAAATATGCTTCTATAATGAAGGAACCTTAAAATTACTAGGAAATAAAGGTATAGTTTAGTTTTTCTAATGGATTGCTAAATAGACCACCCTTCGTAATTAGAAAATTCAATCGTTTCCGAATTTGGTTAAGAACAAATTAAAACTCAAATACCAAATAATTACTCTTCATTAAATTAGAAACTGGGGTATTGGTTATGTGAAATTAAGATTTACAATCACAACATATCAAAATCTAAAAGTCTATTCAATATAAAATTTGGGTTTGCTGTAAGAATAGTACGAGTAAATTTCCTAAAAGAATACTCAAGCTTTAGAACTTTAAAGAATATAAGAATATTAGGAAATTTCGAGTACCATAACTAAATGCTATCATTTATGTGATATTCGAATAAATTGAGTCTCTAATTTGGTTTATAAATGTAATAAAGTTGGTTAAAAAATAGTATTTTTTTGATATCTCGTTAACTAAATTATTGAATCTAGATTTCGCATCTAACGCTAAAATCAAAAGAATAGTATGCTACTTCGTATACTTAATCTCTCCTAATTGAGAATCTCACATTTACATAAATAAAAATGTTCTGATAGAAGGGGCAATTCTGATTTTGAATCGAACTTTAAAATCCCCCCTATTTCGTAATCTCACATTTACATAAATATAAATATTTCTGGAAAAGAGAACAATCCTGAATTTGAATCCAATTCTAAAATCCCTCCTAATTATATTTTTTACAAATATTCGTAAGTTATTGTAAATTAAGTTATAAGTTAAGTCAAAAAAAGAGAAAGTTAGAGTTTTTCAACTATGATTTTGAAAACGAAAATTTTGTACCGCTGCCATTTTTTTTTAGAATTGACATGACGTCAACAAGACTTATAATTACCATCTGAGTAGGAATATATAAGTATGTACTTATATCAATTAATTAAACTTCGATTACTATACACATCTCTATAGAATCATTATCAATTTAAATATTAGGAGCAATAAGACTATTATAAATTATTTTAAATTTAATTTAATTCAATATTATCGCAATTAATCCATTATATGTTCAAAAATATTTTAAAAGTACTGTAATTATATTATTAATCCCAAATTCAAAAATTATTTTTATTTTAAAAATTAAAATAAAATTAAACATCATGTTTTTTTTTTTTAATTTTTTTCTCGACCTCTAAAAATTTTCAAAAAAAAAAAATAACTAACAAAAAACCAAAAGGAAGACAAAAAATAATTATTACAAAAAAAAAAAATATATATCTATCTCTTTCATATGATTTATCTATTCAGAATAAAATAAACAAGTGCAAAAATAAAGATTAAAATCAAAATAAAAAAAAATATACATCTAATTATAATAAAATTGTCACACATTTTTTCGCATATGATTTCATATATATATTAATATATATATATATATATATACATATTTTACAATTTACAAATATATATACATGTTTATATATAAATTAGTATAATTAAAATTAATATTAAAAACAAAATTATCACATACACTACATTACATATACATAGTAGTGATCTTAATAGTCACTGTTGACTGATCAAATTAGTATAATAATATGTAGTAAATATTTTTTTGTTTTTGTTTTTTTTTTTTTTTATATTTCATATGAAAAACGTGCTTTTTCTTTTCATTTTGTATTTTCTTTTATTTTCTCAAATTTTTTTGTTTTTTGTTATTGACATTGAATTTTCCTTTGCTAATTTTTCTATTTGTTCTTATTTTATAGTTTTTTTTTTCTTAGTGTAATTAAAACTTCACAAGAAAAAAAATTAACTTTAATTAATAACTGTTTACAATAAAATAAAACAGAAAAAAAATGTACTTTACCTGTTGTTATCGGCGCTGTGAAATAAGACCCTGCAAAATAAATCCACCGAGGTGTTATTTCTAATTGGAAAATATAGGAAAATAACCTCAGGATGATATTTCACATTGAATAACAAATAATACCCCAGTATGCTTTTTCAATTTAATTTTCGATTTTTTGAGAGATAAAGTCTAATGTTGCTCAAGAATTCGAAGATTTAATTGAAAGAGAAATAGCACCCAGGGACTTTATTTCTTAAAAAGAGGTGTAATATCACATTTAATTTGAAATTACCATCGCAAGTCTTCTTTTGAGAGATAAAGTCCAATGTTGCACAAGAATGCGAATATTGAATTGAAAGAGAAATAGCACCCAGAGTGTATCCCCCGCTTCCTAATTATTAATACTAGTGTCGCGACCCGCTCAAAATCGGAGCGATTTTCGCACACAAATTATGATTTATTTGAGGCCTTATAAACCGGCAACTTATGACCGAATAAGCCGATTAAAGAATATATTTAAATTTATAAACAAATTAATAAGCCGCCAAAGGCTACTTTGTGACCGAATAAGCCGATTAATATATATGATACATATATGAGTTTTGAAAATTGGATTTAAAATTCTGGAAAAGGGGTATGTATATCTACCCTGTTTTTTAATCTAATCCTATGATCCTCTTTAAATATCATCGCTGTTTTTATATGAGAATTAAAACCCCGAGGCTTTATTTCGCAGGGAATTATTTCACGATGCGATTTTTACCTAAATTTTAAAGTTGGATTTAAAATTCTGGAAAAGAGAAATATCTACTCTATTTTTAAATCTAATTCTAAGATCCCTTCAAAATATCATCTAGATATGTGAATTTACACAATGGGATTTTATTTCCCAGGGACTTAATTCACGACGCCATTTTTACTTAACTGTTCAAATGTAATTGTTTTTTTTTTTTTTGTTTTTGTAAAATTAACTGCGACAAAAAACAAAACTTAAAAACAAAGTAATGAAGTGAGAACTGAGAGATTTTAAATAAAATTGTGATAATTATTTAGTTTTTTTTTTTCAGTGTTTGGGAGCAATGAATGAGAATTAGTGTAATAAAAAATGTATTCACTAATTTAATAAAAAAAAAATTTCAATTCAATTTTTTTTTGATTGTTATTATTTTTAAATTCCATTTTTAAATTCCATTCAAAATTCAAATAATTCGGTAAATATAACTGATTAACTAAAATTTTTAAAGTGTTTTAAACACGAATCCGTGTTATTTTTGAGTGATTTAGAACCAAAAATAAAAAAACTCCCAAAGTTAATCGAGAGAATGGAATGCTCTATATAAAAATAATTAATTTAAACTGAGATTTATAACGATTCATAAATTAAAATGTGTCATAATACAATTTTTAAACAATTATTTATATTTTAAATGCATAAATTTCTATATGACGGATAAAAAATGACAATTATGACAAATAGAATGACAATTGGATAGAGTGAAGTGAATAGTTTTTTAGTAGAATAATTTAATACATACTCATAAATTTGATTGAGTATGTTCAACCGTTCCGATTTATTTCCGTTTATTGAAATAGGTTACAAAAATTAATGTATAGTATGCAGGCATTACATTTGTTAGTCATGACGTTAACAAGTGTCAAAAAATCAACATAATGGTGTTTTAAATATATAAAATGAATATGTTGTTCTTCTGTCACTATCATTACACTCGCTTTCACCGTATTACATTCTATATATTTTCAAATAGAATTATTATTTGTTTGACATTTCGAAGTTTTGCAAAACATTACAAAATTTGACATTCCGAAGCGTCACTGTCGAATATAACTGCTAGATATGGGATAGAACTTGGAAAATAGATCTGGAATTATTTAAATATTTTTTAAATGCTTTTTTATTTTGAACTCTGCTCTAAATGATTTTTAAAAATTCATGTATAGTGCTAGCGTCATATTTGACAGTCATGGTATTTAGAAATGTCAAAGAATCAACATAATGATGTTTTAAATATATAAAATTAATTGATTTTTCTTCTGTCATGAACATTACCCTCACGTTCAGAATTCTATATATTTTCATACAGAATTATTATTTGTTTGACATTTCGAAGCGCTGCAGAACCATCTGAAGTTTGACATTACGAATCGTCACCGAAGCGTCACTGCCAAATATAATTGCTAGGTGAATATATAAAAGATTATATTTATCTAATTTAATTTTGTTTCTTAGAACCTTGAATATTTGAGAACCCTGTCCCAAAACTACATTCCTCTCATTAAATAAAGGAAGGAATTCACAGAATGCCAAAGTCAAAATGATTTTACAATAAATCAGTGATGCCATTCAGTAGTTTAGAACAAAAAGCAAATCTCGAATTGTTCTAAATAAAATAAATAGAAGAATAGATATGCTATTTGTTTAAAACATCATATCTTATCCAAAATTTATTTTAAAAATTTTTTTAATTTTTTTTTGTATTTATTTATTTCTCACTCCAATGTTTGATATTTTTATTATGTATATTATTATGTAATATTAATTAAATGAAATGTATATACAATAAAATGTGTTATATAATATGTGTATAGAATAGATTAATAACAAAACAAATAAACACAATATGTATATAAATGCGAAAAAAAGGAATTAGACAGATAACTTAATTAAATTTATAATAAAGAAATAATTAAATAACTATATAGTATAAGAGGTTGTAGTTGTTGTTTTTTAATTACATTTTTGTGAATAATTTTACAAGCTATGTAAATCACTTTGAGGCATAAACGCTTTGATCAAATTTCAACTATGTACACACACAAACTTGTTTTACATTAAAAATAATTATTTCAGTATAATTTGGGTTTAAGTTGTGACATCTATGATATATAGAGTATTTTAAAGAGTTTTTATCATTTTGTACACTTTGATGTTCTTAGTAAATGAATAGTTTTTTAATCAGACAACAATACATCATTCTATGGGTTTATTTCCTGTTACAATTTTTTTTGAAAATTTCGAATCAAAAACTTAAATTTCAAATCCCTTAGTTTTTAACCCATTAAAAGACAAATATACGTTGGAATCCAAATATTAAACTATATTATATTCAAGTTTTAAGAAATTAAATCAACAGAACTTCTATTAGTTACTATATGAACCATATATAATATTATAACTAATACTTATATCTCACAGAGAAGCTCAACTCAACTGTCTAATCCTAGTCAACTGTCAATTAGTTGACCTGCATTATAAAAAGATTAAATCTTATTAGTATTTGACATTACGAAAATATCTTCAAATTAGTTCATATTTATTTTAATCGGCATAGGGTTAGAAACCAATTTTCTTAGAATTTTGGCAATTATATTTGGCAGTTTTAACTCTTTAAAATTTGTAAATACATAAAAAATGCAGAAGTTTTCAAACTGTGAGTTAAAAGAAATGGAAGGAAGATAAAATTTTAATTTAATTAACAAAACTTTTCTAATTAAATATTTTGATCGTCTATAATATTTTAACTAAATTTCATTGAAAATATTAATTTTTATATAAATAATTATTAAAATTAATATTATTTTTTATTAATTATGTTAATTAAAAATTGGAAATTTGTTTTTAATTTAAAAATTATTAAATATGCGTACAAGTACGGCTAAATTTTTGGATTAATTATAAAGTGACGACGAAAAATATAAAACAAGGTTAGATTTTTTAAAAATCTTTAAAATAATTAAATATTTATAAACTTAAAAAAAGTTTTTAAATAAATACGAGTAGAATCTTTATATCTAAAGCTTTTTTTCTTTCTTAAATTAGAATAAATGTTTTCCATTTATATAAAATTTGTTTTTGTTCTTAATTATATATAATTAAAAAAAAAGAGAATTCTATTAATAAATTCTTTTACATATTTGCATTAAAATTTTAATCATGTGCTTTTTTTTTTTTTTATTTTAAATTCTCGTATATTTAAAATTTTTTTTTAAGTTTTTTCAAGTCAATTTTTAAATATATTTAACCCTTTAGTAGCGTTTGTCTTATTTTATAATATAAATAAGAAACAGAGGATTAAATTCTAAAAGTTATGCGTCAGTAATGGTTCATCAAATGGATTATTTATTAGGTGTCTCTTTCCATAACTTGTTGTTCAAACAGATTTTTGATTTCACAAAATTTTATGTACAAAGTTCAACTCGTATTTTTATTTAAAAATGTTGTTAAATTTTTTTGTAGTGGGGGTTAAATTTTGTTCTTGTCATAATTTGATGTAGTGAACAGAGCCAGTACATGATTAACGGTTCTTCCAGACAAAAAATTTTCGTTTCCGCAGTAAAACTCTTCATATATGTAATCATTACCCTCGCTAATGCTAGTTTTTAACAATAGTCTTTAAAGGGTTAATTGAAATTTAAAATTAAAAATAAAATATATTCCTTGCGTTCCAATTTCAATAAATATAAAAATGGGTCTTGGTATGTAATAGTTAAGTTATAAATAATATAATATATGGAATCAATCTGCCAAACAAAAAGTTTTAAACTATTTATTTTAAATCAGATTAAGTTTTATAGTAAATTACTAGTAAATGTAGGTTTTAAATAAATTTCGTAATATTCTCATAGATGTTATAGGTAGACAAAATTCTTGCATTCTTAATTCTATACGTATCCAATTATATATAATTCAGATATTCTATAAAATTTTTTAGTATAGACAGTTTATTTTAAGAAAATAATTAGATTCCATCAATCAAATCTAAGACATTACATTACATAAACACACATGTTAATTATAGTAATTTTTATTACCAAAATATTTACTTTTACTAAAATAAACGTAATACATATTATAAATATTCTAATTAAAGTAAAAGCCTGCTAAAATGAATATACAATTAAAATCGGCAGATTAATTCATTATTAATATTGGAATTTTTTAATTAAATTGAAATTAAATTAAATTTTTCAGTTATAAATCAAATTAATTTTTAATTAATTAATTTAAACAAATTTTTCCTAAACAAAATTATTCTATCACTTTATTTTTATCACCTGTCATTTTTCACAGTTATGACATTTTACTTAATTGATTTGACATTTGGTTTTGATTAATTAATACAAAATGTTATTAATTTCATGTCAAATTGACAGGTATTATCGGAAATTATACTTTTGAAATTTAATATTTTATAGCTTTAAAAATAAATTATTTTTAAAAAATAAAAAAATTGACAAAAAATTTGTCATGGTTACCATGGTTTTGTGTTAACTGTTAATTGTAGCGAAATGTTGACGTGTATATCTGAGTTCATTTAAATTAACTTTGACTGTATATTGTTGGAATTTTATACGTAGAATACCGAATCGTTATACGCTTTGTTTACTATATTTAAACTTTCGTACTTTATTTTGTATTATATATAGGTATAAGTATGCATAAGTATGTATAAAATTTTATTTTTAATTTATATATTCTTATATAGGATGACGATACCCGATTGAATAAAATTTTAAATATATTTAAGAAATTTTTTTTATTTAATTTTAATTCTATTATACAAAAATTTGGTACAAAGTTCAAAATTTTGACTTATTATCTAAAAAAGTTTCCTCAATCAATATATAAAGGAAATCAATTCAGGGAAAATTATATTGGCGAAATTTAGTGTAGGAAAATTATTTTATTATATATTTCTTTTTTGAATTAGACATTTTTTCAATAAAAAAATTTCTTCCTCATTTCATGTCCATCTTTTGATTTTATAGAACATTTTTATAGACTTTGTAATTAATTTTTTAAATTTAATTACAAATATGAGAAAATTTTAGGAAAAGTGGTTGGAAATTTTTTAAATATTTTTTTAAGAGTTCTTTTTCTTAGGAATTCTTTTAAAGTTTTTAAGTAGGAAACTTTTCTTATTATTTTTAACTGAAAATATTTTTGTATTAGCATTACAGATAGTGGAATCACTTTGATTATGTGAAGGAATTTATTTCGGAAAATTTAGATTTTTCTCGATTTTTCAATTTTTTTGGTAGTTCGATTAACAAATTTTATTGTATATTTTTTCTAGAATTACTAACTTTCAGTGTGTGGTGTGCTATCTAATATCCTTCTGTAAGGGCACACTCATTTACATTTTGTACAATTGAGCATAAGACGTCTTAATAGAACACTTTGGTCTTATTAAATTTGATTGACCTTATTCAGGAGTTTGATCATCTTAATTACTTCTGATACGAAAGTGATTTTTCAAAGCCTCTGGCAACCCTTAAATTCTAATTGGTTCATCTTTTCTTTTTGGGAAACTATTAAGACTGGGAACTTTTAATTTGAAAAACTTTTTATTAAACACAGAATAAGATTTGAGGAGTACAACTCATTGCTTTTGATATTGCATATCCTAAGGCTATCATGTACTATTTGTGAACTTTGCAAAACTTTTAATTTAAAAAAAAACCTATACTTTTTAGGATAGAACAAGATAAACTAATTCTCTAAAATTTAATTTAATTTTTGAAATAATAAAAAATAGTTCCATAGTATATATATACTATATAGCTAGTTAAATATAAAAAGAACACATAATAAAAAACCAATTTTCTAAATAATAACCTTAGGATATGCAATATAATTTTATTTCATTTTTCTTACATTGTTAAATCTGTATATAAAATCTATAACTAAACATTATTTAATCATGTAAAATGGCATTTTTTTTATATTGTTTTTATTGTTTTAATTTGCACATATAAAGCCTGAAGCGTATGCATTGTTATTAAATTCTTTTAAGAGTTGTTAAAATAATTCTTTTTTTTTTTTTTTTCTTTCATTCATATAATAAATTTTATAAATATACATATTTATATACATATATATATATATATGAGTGGCTCTTATTTCGCCGCTTTATTTAATTTAAAAAGAAAAACAAAATATACGCGGGTCTTTCACGGTTTTGTTTTTTACTAGTTTTTGCACTCTTTACGCGTTTTTTTTTTTGATAGATATAGAACAAAATATAAGAATAAAATTATCCCGTATTAATAGTTGTCAAATATGATATTATAAAATGTTCGATAAAAATAAATCTGTAAATAATAAACTCAGGGAGCACCTGCGTCTCTTATACGTTTTAAACCGACAAAAAAGTCTTACTTGACTCACTCTGTAATCACGTCCATTCACACTGCGGAATCAAATTTGATTTCTGTGTAATTCTATAGTGTAATTCCATAGGCTATCTTGTGCCCTTAGGGTTTAGAGTGAATTTTTTAAGCGAGTCGAATGGTTTGAATTCTGAGGCATCCAGATTTGATTGGCTTCATATAAGACTGCCTCTCTAGTATAAAACGGATTTTTTAAAAAATATCCCGCCTCAATATTTGTCAAATATGATATTATAAAATTTTTGATAAAAGTAGAAGTGGAATTAATATATCAGGAAGTTTCTATGTCCTATGCTTCGAAATCTGACTGTAAGCTGACTTTTATGAAAAATTATAAAAATTTTAATTGTAAAATCGCTCTAAAATGCTTGTAAGTGCCTTAAAATTGAGTTTAAAGCTTTTCTAGACAAAAATTTTAAAATAAAATTTGATTTTACATGGATATTATGAAATTTTAGTAGTGATCACGAATTAAAGTTAGAATCGCTCTAAGATGCTTCCAAGTGACTTAAAATTGAGTTTAAATTTAATAAGTGTAAAATTGCTCTAAAATGCTTCTAAATGCCTTAAAATTGAGTTTAAAGATTTCCAAGACAAAAATTTTAAAAACAAAATTTGATTCGCCTCTAAGTGCCTTAAAATTGAGTTCTTTAGTCTTTTCAATCAATAATAATGCAGACAGGACAAAATATTTGAATTATTAGTCAATTTAATAAAATTATTTTATAGTATTTAAAAAAAAAGACGAATTGATTAAATTCTATTAAAAATCTTTTATTAAAGATATTTAAAATATAGCTGGGCATTTATAAATTATAGAACTAGTTTGTTGTGATAGAATTGATAAGTAAAACAAAAAAAAAGAAGTTATTTAGTTAGAAAAGGTATATGTAAGTTATACAATAGAACCCTTTAATTATAGAGTTACCACGAATTTATTTATTTTTGCCCCTAGATATTATATAGATCCTGCAACATAGAAATACACAGTAGATTTCAACAACAGTTTTTTGTTGATATGACAAGGATGCGATGCCGCACATTTACTATACCTAAAAGATATTCTTATATTGTGCTCCCGATAAATTGGAATTTTTATATTATACACATATAAGATAAATAATATTTTATATTATTTGTATGTTGTTTTTTAATAAAATAATTTTTAATTATAATCATAGGTTTAGTATAAATGACTAAAATAAAAATTAAAAACATAATAATAATAATACTACTAAAATTTAATAGTTACAACTAAATAATAATTATTTATGAAGTAAAAATCAAAATAAATTTTAAAAAAATAGGGAATTAATATTTTATATAGAATTGGAATCCCTGAAATTTTCTTATAGTACCTTACAATTCTTCTTAGTTTCTTTTTTATTCTTTTAGTTCCTCTTGGATCATAAAATTTAATTGAAAATTACTATTATTTATTATTTTATTTTGTTTGTTTTTTAAGTGTATGCAATTAAATTTTTCTATCTCATATTTGTTTTAAAAAATTTAATTGTTGTGTACATATATATATGTGAATATATTTATGCAATTATACCTTAATTTTCACAGGAATAAATATATGCCACTGAAAAAAAATTTATAGTGTTAATGGAAACAGGGTCTGTTTAAATCTCATGAAATATGGAGTACAGACTAAAAGTTAGTTCCTTGGTATGTCAAACTTTTCCGAATTGGTTGTTGTAAAGTCATGTTATGATGAGCATGCCGCATACCTGTATTTGGTTAACTGTAAAGTCATTTGACTGTATACAATTATGTTCGTTCGAGGCTTGTGTTATAATTTGACTGTGATATTTTTCATTAGTAATTATATGAAAATTATGATACAGAAAATTGGAAGCATTTTAGAGTTGGGATTAAAATCAGGGTATTTCCCTTTCTCCTCAATACTTATATACAGAAATACAGTATAATAAATAATCAGTTATTACCTTACCTTTTAATATGTCTAATTCTTAATAAAATGAGGTTATTAATCGGAGAGATTGTTACTATGTTAATTTACTAATTATTGCTACATTGGTTTTCAGCTGTATCTGGTAGTAGTTTTTCGGATTTATACTCCAACTATAATTCAATCAAAGTTTCTTTTATTTAAAACCTAGGCCCGGGTTCAAATTGTATTGAAAGTGAAAAAAATTTCCTGGTTTTCGACTCGACTCAGCTATCATTCGCCATTGGGTTCAAATTAATGGTTTATTCAATAATTAGTAGTATTATCTAATGTTTAAATTGTATTTGGAATTCAATAAGACCAATTTTAATAACACGAATATAATATGACCCCCTATTCCAACATGTACCTATTGTATAGACAGTCTTATTAGCCTAACTTATCAATTGTCAGCGCTTAAAAACAAGTACAAAAAAAAAAAAAATAAACTCTTCCAATTTAAAAATTATGTATTTTAATTCCAACAGCTCACATATATTCTATCATTCTATCAAGGCTTTGTCAAAGACCTCTTAACAATAGAATCTATATAAAAAAGCCTACATTTCACTTTAAAGAATTCTTAAATAAATTCTACATTTTCTAATTAATCATTATATGTATAATAAAACCAGCTTTAGATTCTAAATATATTATCAATCTTTTATTGAAGCTTATTACAGATATATTCAATTTTATGTGTTTTTATTACCTATATCTATTAGATGTATCTACCAGATACTTTAAAGTATAAAAATATGTATATTTTTATATTTCAATAAATCTACTACTTAACCGCCTCCTCAATTAAAAATTTAACATTTATTTAAAATTTAAATTTAAGTATAAGTATCTGAACATTTTTAAAAGATACTTTAATCACCCATATTGAATGGTGTTAATCCTAAAGATTATTACATAAATATTTAAAAAAAAAAAAAAAAAACTTTATGTTTCAAAAGATTTAAAATAATAACCGATACATGAAAAATAAAAAAAAAAATACAACAATGTATTTATGAAAATGAAATATAAACCATATCAAATTTATACTGAAAAAATCTTTTGACAATTATTATATTAATTTTTTATACACTTTTTTTTTTAAGTTTGTCTTTGAAAAGACTGTATGCTATTATAGTATTAGATGTTTATGCTACTTATTAAGAAGATTTTTTTTTTATTTCTTGTATCTATATAATTTTCTTTTGTGTACACCTTTTAAATGCACCTGAGGCCTGGATTACAAAATATTTCACACAATTTTCATTCATATATTTTTAATGTGATTTTTTTTTTTAATTCTATGAATTTTTTTTCATGTGGTATTTTATTTTTATTTCTTAGGGCTTTTATTAATCTGTCAGATTCTCTTTCTGTCATTTGGTGATGGTAAAATTTTAGTATCTCACAATCATTTCGGAGTTATAATTGTATTTTTCGGAATTAAATTGCCTTTGTATCCTATAGATTTTGATTTGAAATTATAACAGTGTTTTGAGTTAACACTAAGGCCTTGAAAGCATCAAGGGTCTTGAATGCATCGGGAAATTTTCTAGGAGAATCTTGGGTTTTACTTCAAAACTGCTTTTAGAGCTGTAAATAAAATATGAATTTTATGCAATTTGTGCAATTATAAGTTCGTTACATTTCGCAACACCTTCATTATTTGAAGTAGTTGACGTTAAAAATTTGACAGTCTGCTATGGTTTTTCGGAATACCAGTGGCAAAGAAAAACATATTTTTTGGTTATTTATTTATTTGAAAGAAGGCGGAAACTTATGGGAAGGCGCTATTAGAAGCTGTTTATATTGGACAACCCTTTTATTATTTGAACTAGTTGACGTAAGATTTTTGGCAGTTCGGTATGGTTTTGTGGAATAACAGTGGCAAAGGCCATTTTTTTTTAGATATCTATTAATTTTATAGGAGGCGGAAGTTTATGAGAAGGCGCTATTAGAAGCTATTTATATTGGGGCAACACTTTCATTATTTGAATTATTTGACGTTATAAATTTGACAGTTTGCTATAGTTTTCCGGAATACCTATGGCAAAGAGAAATTTTTTTTTTTTAGATATCTTTTAATTTTTTGAATGCCGAATGGTTCGAGATTTCGCCTGATAAGATTTATTTATAAGTGTTTCTGGATAATTGAATCTGTTTTAAAATAACGGTATTTTGAGTTGAATAAGTTACAGAATTCAAACATTTAGAATTTGATTTAATTTATCTCGCAAAATTTAATTTCCAAGAGCTTTGTCTGTCCCATTTCTCTGAGCCTGATCTGCTTATATATTTAACAAGTTATGTTGATCCGAAAGTGGTTCTAGATTTAAGCGAAACTGTTGTAGCGTATTCATAACAAAAAGTATCGAATTAATACCTTATATTTAGCGAGAAATATTAAAAAAGTGTTACCGTTATTATACTAACGTTTTAAGAAATTCAAACTTACAATATTCATCTCACATATATTAAATAATTTAAATATTTGTAATCTGTTGGGTTGTGTTTATACCCGTATGACTATATAGTCCAAGGGTATAATAAATTTGCCATTACGTTTATAACGCAGAGAAGGAGGGGGGGTAGATATAGACTCAAGTGTATGGATCGGATCAGAATCGAAAAATAAATCGATTTAGCGATGTATGTCCGTCCGTCCGTCCGTCCGTCCGTCATCACGATAACTCAAAAAGTAAAGGAGCTAGGATTATGAAATTTTCACAAATTCGTTTTTATGCAAAAAACGGAATCGAGTTTTAAATTCAGCCATTTTGGTCCACGGGTTCGAGTACCTGCCATACAACTTCTAATTTTATATGAGCATTACTCTTTACCTATGGAAGCTGCGTGTCTGAAATTTTGCCAAAAGTAGTTTAGTATAATGGCCAAAGTTACTGCAAAATTTGGTTGGTCTACTGCAGAGGGTTCGAGTAGCTGCCATACAACTCCTTCTTTTATATGAGGATTACACTACACCAAATGAAGCTGGGTGTCTGAAATTTTGCCAAAAATAGTTTAGTGTAATGGCCAAAGTTTCTGCAAAATTTGGTTGGTCTACTGCAAAGGGTTCGAGTAGTTGCCATACAACTCCTTCTTTTATATGAGGATTACACTACACCAAATGAAGCTGGGTGTCTGAAATTTTGCTAAAAATAGTTTAGTGTAATGGCCAAAGTTACTGCAAAATTTGGTTGGTCTACTGCAAAGGGTTCGAGTAGCTGCCATACAACTCCTTCTTTTATATGAGCATTACTCTACACCTAATAAAGCTGAATGTTTGAAATTTTGCCAAAAGTAATTAACCGGATGATATAATGTATATGTTACGGTCATACGGGTATCCCAGAGTTGACACAGTCTACTCTACTACACTCTTCCTCGTTTTTTTTCGATTTTGAAGGTATCAAAAAAAAAAAACTTTTATGAATTGAAATTAAATGTTTGAATTGGCGGATTTTGATAACAAAAACAAAAATAAAAACAAAAAATTATAATACAAAAAAAAAAAATACATTTTTTTCCATTTGTTTTATGAATGAATTCAATTAGATTATAACACCTTCACAAAATATATATGTATGTATATACAACGCAGTGTGTAAATAATTTAGGTACATATATATACAATATTGTTTGTTAAGTTGATAAGTTTATTTTTTTTTAGGTTTTATGTTTGTCGAACATAGGTGTTTTTGTTGTTGTTTCAGTTGGCTGCAATTGCCTTCTGTTCATGAGATTTTTGACATAATAAAATGTCAATAATTTGTTGTTGTAATGTTTTACATAAGTTAAACAAAACTTTAATTTAAATATAATTCCCACACTGAATAATAAATATTAACACCCAATAAAGTATATATATATATATCTGTGTGTGCCTCAATACTGTACTATTTTAGGACGGATCGGTCTTAGAAAATTTAAATTTAAAAACTTTTTTTGTATTGTTTAAAAAAAACTTCATCGAATTTAAAAATAAATAAAAAAAAAATTTAAGTAATGATCAAAGTATAACGGTAAACCGAAGAAAATTGCGTAAATTTTAATAATTTAAAACAAAAGATTGTTAAAACAAATTATTTGTATTGTAAATGTCAGAAAATCCCTTAAGGTAAAAATTTAAATCTTTCATTATTTTGTTATATATTTGTATATATATGTTAATTGTTTTATTGTCTTATTTGTTGTTGTTTTTGTTTTTTACAATATTTTTTACAAAAACAAATAACAAATAACAAATCTGTCATATATTGTATAATTTATAATTTTGATATATTAATTTTTTTTTTTGTTTTATCGCGATTAAATTGTAGCCTAATTGTCACAATTTTATATATTGCGCGAATGCGAACCAATTAAATATTTTGTTGATTTTTTTTTTTGTTTGTTGAGTTTTTTTTTTTTAAATTTTAGCATTATAGTGTAATTTATTTTTTTTTTTATCTTATGTATACGAGTTTTAGTGCCTCGGAAATGAAAAATATATGAATTTTGACATAGATGACTTTTATAAAATACTAAAATACATAATACAAAATTTTAATGTGTCATAAAGTGTAGAAGGTTATTAATATGAGATAAGATAATTGAAATTGTAGAAACTTCTATAAAATTAAATACTACAAAGGTCTAGAATTATTTTATTTAAGTGTAAAGTGGTTTTTATAATATTATAAAATTACCTACATTATGTAATGAAAGGTAATGCGATCGTTCTTGAAAGACTAAATGCGCCAATTTATTTAATCAATATTTTAAGATCTGGTGAAGTAAGCTTTATTTGGTTTTATACATATAGGTACCCTTTTGTCTTTTCATTGCATCCTCTCGCTCTTTCCTTTTACTTTTAATTTAAAAAACAAATTTATGACAATGACAATTCTGACATGCGTGAAAAGCTGCCAAAATTCGTTTAGTTTAACTCGTACCAGATCAAAAGCTTTAATCAAATAATTATAAAAAGAATCTTCGCTAAATCAAATCTTCCGGGCTCAAATTTTCTAAATATAAATGGATTTGGTTTGTTAATTAAATTTTAGCCAGAAAATTCAATCTCACTTATATCATGGCTGTGCGATATTGTCTGTCTGTCTGTCTTTGATTAATTTCAATAATAAAAAATCTTATTCTGCACTAGTGATTGACAGCAAAACTGAGATGGATAACATCAATATTATAAGACCTTATAAAGTACGCTATATTTGGTCTTGTACATATAGGTACCCT
Source organism: Dolichopus griseipennis (assembly GCA_963082915.1). Lineage (NCBI taxonomy): Eukaryota > Metazoa > Arthropoda > Insecta > Diptera > Dolichopodidae > Dolichopus > Dolichopus griseipennis. The sequence goes on along the minus strand of OY720445.1, from coordinate 78,493,554 downwards.
TTTCTCTTTTCATTTTCGCCCTCACACCCTTCTCTCCTACTTTTAATTTATAAAAAAAAAATTATGACAATGACAACTCTGACATGCGTAAAAAACTGTCAAAATTCGTTTAGTTAAACTGGTGCTAGTTCAAAAATCTTAAATCAAATAATTTTAAAAAGAATCTTCGCTAAATCAAATCTTCCGGGATCAAATTTTCTAAATATAAATGGATTTGGTTTGTTAATTAAGTTTTAGCCAGAAAATTCAATCTCACTTATATCATGGCTGTGCGATATTGTCTGTCTGTTGTTGTTTAATTTTAATAATAAAAAATCTTATTTTGCACTAGTGATTGACAGCAAAACTGAGATGGATAACAGCATCATTCTATACTAATTTTATTAAATTATTAAAATTTAATTAATAAATGATTTTACGTAAAATTTCCTTTAAGTTATAAAAGAATGAATCAAAGTTTAATCAGAAGTTTGTATAGGTAATTCAAAGTAATATTACAAGTTTATTGTAGAATCCACTAAGAGCATTATAGAACTTCCAGTTAATTAAGACTGTAGTGTAGTGAGTTCTTTATTCGAACTCATATGTAATGTTTTTATTTTTTATCAAAAGAAACTGTTATACAACTGTTATACAACCTGGTTTTTTCTATTCATTAATTGTTCAACTTCTTATTCTCCAAATAAATTAAAGACAGTAAATTAGTACCAATCCAAATTTGATCTTTAAAAAATTTTTTTTGAGGAAAGTAAATATCATTTCTGTCAAAAAGCTGTCAAAATTTGATTTGTGGGCAGACTCTTCCCGAATGTAAAGTTTTTATTCATATTTGAAATAAAATACATTCAAAGATTTTATTACTGATTTCAGACTAAGTATATAGAATTTATTACGAGTGACAAATAAAATAAATAGATATAATAAAAAAGGTAAATATATTAATAAAATCAAAAATAAACCCTATATTAAATAAAAGTAATAAAATATCACCTACAGCCTACAAAATCCGTATAGAACTTATTGGCTTATGATAATTCGTGCATTGACCTTAATTTGATTTTTGAATGTTTTGTTATATAACTAAGTATATAACAAAATATACTTGTATGTATAAGTATTAAATATATTTAATAGAAATTAAATTATGTATAAAAATCTTTCAAAAAAATTAATAATTATTTAATATTTAATTTTATTTTATTTATTTTGAAATAAATATCACGTAAGGATTTATTAGATACTAATTAAATAATCACTGCAGACTAATTACTAATTACTTAATTTTCGGAAAGTAATTAGTGAGTTATTGTAAAGTAATTGAGTAATAATTTGCAGATTTAAAAAAAAAACTGAGATTATTGTGAATGAAACTTTATTATTTATTATTATGTATTTTATTTTATATTAATAAAAATTCTCTAACTTTATTTCGTAATTAAATGATTGAATTTTTCAAATTTTCTATTCATTTTCTTTTTAATATTTTTTTTTTTTCAAAATATATAAAATATAGATACAAATTTTTCCTATTCCATGTATAAGACATACTTTTTATAGAAAAATATTTCAACTTTTATTAACTTATATTATCTTTACGCATAATTTATTTTATAAGCGCAATAAATTTATTTTAAAAAATATTTTAAATAAGTCTATATATAAGTTTATAAATAAAGGAATGTTTTCTATATGTTATGACTTATGATTATTATCATTATAAAATGTTTCTATTTGTTTTATATTTTTTTAATTGGTTGTGAACCTTAACACTATGATGGCCAGTGTTATTTTTAATGGATATAGTGATTTAATATTTTCATTGCAACGGTATTTGCTGCGATTGCATTGATGGCGTAGAGTGTGTTTATGTGGGAGCATCGATAAGTGTTAAGAGCGTCGATAAGAGCATATCGTAGAAAACTTTGTACATGATTTAAATGGAGGTGTTTATATTCGAGCATCGCTTTGATCAACTATAAATAGTGTATAATTTTTTGTACTATGCTCTTATCGACTCTCTTATCATGTATCGCAGCTCCAACATTAAAGCACCCTTAGAGTATTATCTAAATTACCATTTATTTAGCACTTTAATTCCTGTAAAGAGATAGATATTTTTAAAACGAATTTATTTAGAAAAATAAAGTGTATGTTTTCTTTGGATTTCTTGCCAAACCGTCCAATACCAATGGATCGTTCAATACTTGCCAAACAGCTCAATTAATTTTATATATGTAAGCTTCAAGACTTTCCATTTAAACTTTTTATATTGTGAAAGATTTTTTAATTGTCTCTAATTGATTTTGATGGCGCTACGAACTAACTCCCAAGTACAAAAATGAACTAATCCCTAATATTTGTTGAAAATTTTAATTTGGGAATTAGTTCATTTCTTTTGGAGTTTAGTAAATTTTTAGAATTTAAGTATTTATTCCCGTGAACTAAACTCCAAAACCTCGATAATATATTTTGGGGGTTAGTTCATTTTTCTTGCGTGCTAATCAATTTTGGTTTTTTTGGTGAAAAATTCATTTTAATTTGGGGATTAGTCCACTTATTTTGGAAATTAGCTCATTTCATTTGGGTATTCGTTTATTTTTGGAACTTAAAGCTTGGTTAATAATGAGCCAAGACCAGATAATATTGGGGATTATTTTATTTTTGACTTTGGTGGCGATTCGTAGCACCGAACTCATTTGTTCATACACGTTTTTACATTATTAATTCGAAAACCTCTGAAATTTCCATTAAAAATAACAGTTTTTTATTATATCTTCATAATTGACATTTGATTAATGTTCAAGTTCGTAATATTACACCGGCTGTCAAACAGTTAACAGTCATCTGAGTTTTACTTAGAAAATAGTATGTTATAAATGTATTTGACAATTGTCAGCCTGACGATGTTTTTATGAACTAAATCCCAAGTGGACCTTTAAAATTATTTGGTTTTTAAATAACGGTTTTTTTTAAATATATTATATTCTCACAATAAGACACACTATCAAATACATTTGACATTACTGTAAGACGACATCTAGCCAATATAATATAATACAAACTAAATTGGGTGCACATCCGTTCTGTGATGTTTATAAATTTGATTTAGAAAATATTAATAAAATTTATGAAATAAATTTATTTGTTTTAAAAATAATTTATCAGATTTTTTTTTAAGTAATAAATCTTTTAATATTAAAATTTATTATATTTACATAAATATACATATATTAAAAAAATTTTCCAAATACATAATTTAAAATTTAATTATAATATAAATGTACTATATGAATCTATCAAATTTTTTTCAATATTGATTTTGTCCGACATTACAACATTCTAATCGATTTAGAATTAAACCAATTCCCAAAATGCATTTTAAATCTAAATTTTCTTTTGTAATACACTAGAAATGAATTATTTCATACTTAAGACATAACCTAAAATTTAATTTTTTTTTAATTTATTAGATTTATTTTAAATAAAATTACAAAAAATCGGGCCACAAAAATCCACTAAAAAAGTTTAATTATGATTATAGCCCTAATAAATTAAATTTTTATGATAGTTTTCATTTCCAAAAAAAAAAAAAAAATTTATGAAAATTTTCATTTCTCAATAGATTAAGAAAAGGGACAGAAGATATATTTCACATTTATATTCAAGATTTCAATAGCAGCCCAAGAGAGGGGACATTAAGATATTTGATTTTTAAAAAAATATTTTCTTATTGTATCTGAAGTTCTTTTCAGAAAAAATCTCAAAAAAAAAAAATTCCTACGGATCTGTTGAAATATATTTTACCATTTATTATTATTATTATAAGAGTCTGTGCTAGTTTTATTTCCCTTTCATATATTGCATAGTTTTGAGATCTCTTGGGGGTTTTTTTTGTGTTTTGTTTTTTTTTTAATGTCTGACCTAATGTCAAAAGATTTATGTGCTCTTAATATATACACATTTTTGTTTTTTTTGTATATTTTTTTAATATTTTCATTGAAAGTTGTTATTTTTTGTATTTTGTTGCAAGCCGGGCGAAGCATAATGTTCTTGGAGAAAAAAAACAAAACAAAAGATTGAAAAATATTACAAAAAATTTTTTCACTTGCATTTAAATTTTTGTGTGAAATTGTGATAAAAAAAAAATTTTGTAAAAAATCAAAGGAAATCAGTAAGTTTTTTTTTTTTTTGAATAGTGAGTTGTGACTTTTTTCTCACTATTCATTAGAATTTAAAACAAAAGGAAAAATTAATGAATAAAATGTCAAACACCATTTCTTAAGTGATTGGGACTCTGGTTTTGTTATTTGGAAAAAAAAAATATGATTAAGAGGTGTTAATTTTCTATATAAGACACTGAAAAGTCTTGAAAAATGTGGGTATTGAAGTAATTTTGTCATATAGACTTTAATAAACTAGAAGTTAGAACTAAGTCTAGAAGCTTTTAAATAAAATCTTAAACACCCAGTTATCAATAATTTTCACAAGTTTACACGAAATTCTCAATTTTATTTTAGAAGCTCCACAAGGTGCAAGGTCTTAACTCCCAGGGTCATGATTCCCCTAGGGACTTGGGACTCATTTAGTGGGATATGACCCTGAGCCATAGCTGCCTAGGGAACATAAGTCTATTATACTATCCTTAGCTAGGGTAGTATAAAAACAAAAATTACTTTTATTTATATAACATCAGTGACGGGTACGAATGTATACAGACTTTCTTGAACTGTAATATCAAAAATAATTATCACACAGTTTGGAGTAAAATTCGAAATCTGTAGCGTATTCTCTTTTTCCAAATATGAGAAAAAAAAACAATAATTTTACATATAAACTACATTTTGAAAGTCTATTTTGAAAAAAGGGCAATCCTAATTTTGTAACCACTGTTATACATGAATTCATAAATATTCTAAAAAAAGGTACAACTTAAAAAAACTAAAAAATTAGTAAAGGTAGTTATAACTCAGTTAATGGATTATAATTTCCAAAAGGAACTTATGACCACTTGTCAAAGGACTTATATCCAACCTAAATATTTTAGAGTGAGCTAAAGGTCTCTTAAAGACTTATGTCCCACTAAATGGTATGGTCTCTAAAGGACTTATGACCATGTGTGTTATGACTCTGCACCGCTTCACAAGGTATTTACAGGTGCAATGCTATTGCAGGTTTTAAATAAGAAGGAGATAGTATAGACTCAAATGGCATCTTAGAGGAGATTCAGGTGCAATGCTATTGCAGGTTTTAAATAAGAAGGAGATAGTATAGACTCAAATGGCATCTTAGAGGAGATTCAGAAGCGAACCCTAATGAGCTATAGTGGTTTTTAAACTATAAACGAATTTGCACAGTAACGACGGATTTCGCTACACTTAATAATCTTCTTAATCTATAGCTTTCGATATCTATATTAGTGTTTTGTTTAGAATGTTTGAAGATATTTAAACTGAATTAGTATGGTTAAATTTTTGGAATGGTGTACGGCCTATCGTTCGCTACTTTGAATAGAAAGTTAAAACAAATTAAGATTAATGACTCATTTAACCGTATAGTAAAAACAAAAAATCCAGCAAAGGAACATCATCTCATATATCATAATTTTCTGCAAATATTTTAAAAAAAAAAATATTCTAAAATTATTATTAATATAGTTCAGGCAGATGTTGTCCTTACATTGACTTGTAATTCAAAAAAAACTTAAAAACACAAAAAAAAAACAAGAAGTTTAATAATTAATAATGATATTCTTCCTAATTTTTAATATTATTTTTTAAAAATTCCCTAAAACAAGAAAGAGAGGTAAAAGGGAACATATGGTTCTTAAGATACTAACTGAACATATGTTAAACCATAAATTAAGAAGTAAACAATTTTTAACATTGTACAAATTAATCCTTTGATAAATGATTTTTTGCATAATATACTGTAAATATTTGTCATAAATTTTAATAATAATTTATTTAAGTGATTCTTTTTAAGACTGGATTGACGGTTAAAAGGAAATTGATAAATATTGAAACATGCTTCTGGGACATATACTCAATTTTTTACAAGTAATTTTTATCTTGAATGACATCATTGCAAAGATTTTTATAAATATTTGAAAGCCAAAAAAATCGTTATCCCTTTTTAAAATACAGTATTCCACTTTTTTGAATAAGTCCCAATCCAAAATACGCAGGAGTGTTTTTAATATCATTTGGAATAAATATTAGGAGGAATAGCGGAATTAAAAATTTAATACATACGATAGATCGAACATTTGCTAAAATATAACGGTAACTACAGAGGATCGAATATTTTGCAAAAGCATAACGATAGATTTTAATAGCAAATTTTGAAAAACTATTAAAAATAATCTATTAATCTTGATAGGGCTTTTTTAGATAGAATGTAGCACCTTAAACAGAAATATAAATCAGACAACTTTACAAAAATCAGGCAATTACAGTGGAATGAGTCTAGAGTGAAGTTATAGTGAAGCCACGTAATAAAAAAAAGTCTCATTGTTAACGCTTTAACCATAAAAGACAAGAGGAAATTCCTTACTTAACAATACAAACTAATTATATATATATACACTAAATTCCATTTCTCCGCGAATTTGAAATAACGCGATATGAAAAACTGCTTTAATTCTCTTAATACGCTATCAAATGTGGAAAACTGCTTCAATTCTCTTAATACGCGATCAAATTTGAAATAGCAGCGATTGCTCAACTTCTCTTTATTCGCTATCGAATTTGAAATAACGCGGTCTACAAAACATGATTGAATGCAAATTAAAGCGATTTGATATTCCAAAACAAAAAAAAAAATTTATCAAGAAAACATAAGATTTTTTTTAACGAAGTTTTCTTTTTACGCGAATTTTCGCGAAACGTATGTCTATCGCGTAAAAAGAGAACTAGGTTATGTATTCTTAAATGTTATACTCGTAGTTAAGGAGATGCTACCACGTTTGAGCTGGACTTTTGATGAATATTTTATTAATTTAAAAGCTATGTAAACCAAGGGTTTCCAAACCTAACCTGCAAATCTAACCACTTATCACTAATCAAATAATCATTTTTTGATAAGTAACTATATGTACTATTGAATGCGGTTTTAATGCAATAAAAACTTATCAATAAAATTATTATTTGATTAGTGATAAGTTGATAAGGAATTGGTACAAGATGTCCCTGAATTAAATCAACATATCTTAAGAAACTTTCATTAATAGATTGTAATTTCAAATTCAAAGATAAAATTTAAATTAAATTAATATATTTTAAATTTTTTTTTTAAATTTCTGGATCAAAAACACAGTGTTGAGATTTATGAAAATAGAAAATTATAGTATTATTATGTTGCATTTTCTCTGGTTTTTTGCACAATCCTACAATCATTATCTTTTTCTTTTTGTAAAAAACTTATCTTAACATCTTAAATACAAATAAGGTGCGTGAGAATTTATCTTATAGATTTGATTCTGTTTTTTTTTGTATTTTAAATGTTAGATTTTACTTTTCTTTTCTATTGAAACTTTTGTTTCACAAAAAAAAATACAAAAACGTTTAATATTAAATCACATAAAAACATCAGTGGTTTTTTTTTTTTTTTGCGCAATCATACTATATACACAGAAAATTAAAGTTTGCATAAATATTTAATACAAAAGTATATAAAAATGTACACATGTTTTATTAAAAACATATATTTAGAAAAAAAAAACTATGTTTTAATATTTATTAAGACAATTTTTATGAAATATGAATTATGTAGAAAATGGTTTAACTTTTCTATAACATTTTCTAAAATGAACTATGGAATCATTCATATATATACTAACTATATACCTAATATATATATTAAACAAATATATATATACATTTATATCTATCAGATTTATTGCCACATTTTGTAGCAACAGAAAACAAAGTACAATGGATATAATAATTTTCTCACATAGGTTAAATGGAGGTTGCCATAGTAATAATTAAAAAAAAAAAACAAAAACAAATTATAAAATTAATTTATTCTAATAAATATTAGTATTAACATTTAACATCTATATATATAACTAGCTAATACCCGGTGCGCGTTGCTGCGCCTTTCAATGGAGGTTTAATTGAATTTGATGTTACTGCAAAAAGTTAACACAAAAATTACCCACGGTTTACACACGTAAATTTAAAAATGTATAAAAGCAATCTTTTTAAAACGATTTTTCTAGGATTATTCTAGTAATTTTTGAAACTTTCTGTAATTCAAAGCAGTACAAACTATTTTCCAAAATTTGACGTAATTTACTTCCAAAAAATTTTTTTTGACCAAACGTAGAACCCACTGTTAACAGACTCAACTCCATTTTCAAGTTGCTTCACACATATAAAATTTGGACCCACAATTTTTTTTGACCACTCGTCGGCCCGACATGGGTTAACAAATTCCAAAACTGTTAATAGTGTCAACTCAATTCTCATAGGGGAGCACGTATACAAAATATGAAGAAAATCGGTCAAACCGTTTCTAATTTAGAGTTAAGTATTGAAAAAACTTATAAAAAGCTGTTGGGCCGCAATGAGTTAATGCAACTCAATAAAATTTTTTTTTTTGGGTTTTCTTTTTAGCCAAAGCAGAATTTCATAAAATCGGACAAAATTTGGACCCAAAATTTTTTTGACCACCCGTCGGCCCGACATGGGTTAACAAATTCCAAAACTGTTAATACTGTCAACTCAATTCTCAAGCAGCATCACGTATACCAAATTTGAAGTCAATTGGTCAAACCGTTTTGAATTTAGAGTAAAGTATTGAAAAAACCTATAAAAAGCTGTTGGGCCGCAATGGGTTAATGGAACTCAACAAAATTTTTTTTGGGGCTTTCTATTTAGCCAAAGCAGAATTTTGTAAAATCGGACAAAATTTGGACCCAAAATTTTTTTTGACCACCCGTCGGCCCGACATGGGTTAACAAATTCCAAAACTGTTAATAGGGTCAACTCAATTCTCATAGAGCATCACGTATACAAAATTTGAAGTCAATCGGTCAAACCGTTTTCATTTTAGAACAAAGAAGTTTAAATACTTGCACCACAGCCCCAACTTGGCGGTCCGTTAGGACAAAATTTTTGGGCCACGATTTCTTTCCGTACCCAAAAACCTCTATATACAAATTTTCATGAAAATCGGCTGGGCAGTTTAGGAGCCAACTCGTTACATACAAAGAAACAAACAAACAAACAAACAAACAAACAAACAAATAAACAAACTTTCCCTTTTATATATATAGATAAAATGTTTCAGATTATAATTAAGTAATAATTTTTTTAATTAATTATTTTATATAATTTTTAATTTATTGCATTTATAATTAAAAATTGTAAAATAAATTTATTTAAGCTGAAAACATACATATACACAAAATACCCCACAATACTTTGAAATTTTCTATAATATTAAATGAAAGGTGGAGTATAAACTATAAATATACTGATTAGTTATATTTTATTATTATCTTTTAATACTAATTATTTAGTGAAATGAATTCAGTGAGGCTTATTTATTTTTATGTTCGAGGGTAATGGAAAGCTTGGAAAGCTTGGGAAGCTGTCTATTGCAGCTGTTCGTAGTTCCTACAGTGTAGTGTGCACTAAAATCAAAAATCCTTTTTTAAAATAAACTTTAGGATTTGTGATACAAATTTACAGCTGGTGTTTGAGGATTGGATTATGGAAAGAATCGGGTTTGGAAAATATATAGAACAGAGATAGAAATATATAGCATAGGATTCTGAGTTATGGGGTATTAGGAAAGTTAGATTGGATATTTAAAAGAAAGATATTAATTTTCATTCTTAAACTTTCCTAAATCGTAAACATATACGCATTACCAACTTTATAGGGAATATTTTTTGTGGGATATGGTTCTCCATATGAGTGTTGCACCTACCTGAATAGTTCAATAGTGTAGAAATGAGCTTCTGTTTCTCTTTGGAAAATTTTAAGTGAAGGCATTAGTAGTTTTATTCCTTTAGAACTGGTGTTAGTATCCCTACAAGATATCTATAAAACAAAGTCGGTGACCCAACTCTAATTAATTTTATAAATTATACATTCCTAAAACTCTTTCTTCATAGTTCTTTCGTTTCTTCCCCTTTAGTTGTATATCAAAATATAGTTTTCGTGAAGTGCTTATGAGACCTTTGCTCTTTCTTACTAAAATCACTAAGGTATAGGTTCTTTGCCTTTCTAAAATCACTGACATCTTTTTCCCTAAATAGCTAAAGACTCGAGTTGTTCTTTGTTGGTAAGTTTTAAATTAACCCATTTTTGTGAGAAAGTATGTCTTAGTTTTCGTCTAAGTTTATAGGACTTTTAAAATGAATGCAGTCTTCCTCCTTAAAAGGTCGGCGCTCCAGCTGTTCTACGTTGTCAGTTTTTGGTTGAACCATTACTACTATTAATACATTAATTCAGAAATCAAATTTTGAATTTCCAATTATATAGGCAAATGCTTAAGTGGTCCAAACAATACTCAATAAAGTTTTTATTACTCGTGAGTCCCCGGTATAAAACAAAGTATTGAGTAAACTTTGATACATTTTTTTGAATATTCCTTTGTGTTAACACAGCCAAGGTATAAAAAGCAAACTCTTATGTACATTTTTACTCTTTTATCCTATAAAACTTGAAACAAGTCAAATAATTTAAAAAGTTCATTACACCTTACTTCCAAATTAGCTAATAAATAAATTAATTTGGTTTTTAATTGTAGTTTTAAATAAATTGGAAAAAAAAAAAATAAAAAATTTAACAGACTAAATTTAAAATAATTTTAATGAAAAACATATCAGACATTTTTTTAACTCCAAATAATTAAGTATTACCAGGCCAGGCCAGGCCAGTCTAGTAAAAAAAAATTAAATTAAAAGAATTTAACAAATGTCACTTGACAAAATAATTCCATTTAAAGTTAAAAAAATGTTTTTCTAAAATAATTTTTTTTCTAGTTAAAATTTTTGAGAATTTACTGTATAACAACATATAAGTACATAATAATTAATACAATATTCCATATATAGTTACTTAAAACAAATACTTTTGATACTTAAATTACCTTAAAATATAAAAATAAATGGACTCCTTCTTTATTAAAATTCCATCTCTCTCTCAGTTCAGTTTTTTGTTCTTTTACAGTAACTTGTCTTCTGTAAATTTACAAAAAAAATATAAAAAAAAAAAAAAAAAATTAAAAAAAAAACTATCCGGTTTCAATTTTATTTTTTAAGTTGTTTGTAAAACATTTTTTTTTTTATTTTTTCAAAATTATGCAACTAAAACCGTTTTTTAACTTAAGATATACTTAATTTTTATTATTTTTTGTTTTATTTTATCAAGTTCAGTTATTTTGTTTACAAGAATAACAATATTACATACATATGTTATTCCATATGATTTTAAATACCCATTTGCATGCAATTTTTATTTGTAAAAAAAAAAGTGACCATGCTTGTAGAACTTTTTAGGAAGTACACTTATACTGCTTCAAATAACAACAATTCTGTTATAAATTTCATTTATTGAATTTTGTTTGTTTGGAAAATACTTAATTTTCTGCTCTGGCTTTCAAATCTTTTATGTACATAGTTTTGTTATAAAATGTATATAACAGAAATTGTATAATATTAAACTATGTTGTCAAATAAAACTGTTATACTGCTAAAAGTGAGTTTTTTTTTGTATTAATTATTTTCAAAAAATCAAACGCCTTTTATTCTCTTACAAATGATAATCAACTGTATTTGCATAATTTCTAGTCATTGTTGTTAGAAATTAATATAAGCCATGGCCTATTATTTTTAAAGGACAATGGGTTAAAAATTTTATACTCAATTTAAATTCTATACTTGGCATTCAATCCAGCTCATTTTACAAATTTTTTTCATAAGGTCATAACTAGGTTGGCAAACCACGGCCTTCATTTTTTTTAGGGCAATGGGTTTAAAAATTTATTCTTAATTAGAATTCAATTCAGCAAAAGCTCATTTGAACTAATGTTGTATAGCTCATAACTAAGTTGACAAACCATGGCCTATGATATTTTAAGGGCAATGGACTTAAAAATTTATTCATCAGTATTGTAAACTTAAGTTTTAAGTCATAATCATACATATAATTGAAGATTATATCTATTTTTATCTGTAAAAAAAATAACTTAAACTGCATTTTAAATATAGTTGTATGATCACATTATTTCTAAATTAAATTAAAAAAAAAAAATTAATATTAAATTTTAATTAAAATATTCGTGACTATTTTCATTTTGTTTTACACAACAAAAATGCAATGAGGGGTAAAGAAAATATACATTTTTTTTTAAAAAGATTAATTCTAATAATAATAATAATTAATTTATGAAAATTTTATGCAAATCAGAATTAATAGTTTTTAATTTAAAACCAGTTAATTATTCAATTATTTTGAATTTGGAATTTTATAAAATACAAAATAACAGCAGCTACAAAATAGAAAAAGAGATTATAAAATTATTATGAAAGTAAATATACATTAAATAAAAAAAATTACAGGTGAGTTTAATCACCTGATTTTTTTCAATTTTATGTCTTTTGTTTTGACATGCATTGAAATTTTATGTTTAGCTTTTTTTATTTAAAACAAGTTTTAATTATTATGAAATGACCTTGTCTTTGATATCTTAAGTTATATTGTAAAACAATTTAGATACTAGTTAGTACTGTAAAATTATAGTTACAAATTTTAATTAAAAATTACGGTATATAATTGTATTTCAATTGTTTAATATTATGAAATTCTTCTTTTTTTTTGGAGAGTAAACGTAATCATTGCCTGAAAAAAACTTTAGGCCTCGAATAATAACAGGAAATTTAAATTTAAGAATTTTTTTCAAAGTTTAGGTATACAATAAAAACTATTTCTTGAATGTTTTTATAATTTCCTATGTTTGTTGGTTTTTGTTTTGATTTTTTTTGTGTTGTCCAACAGGTATTGAACACAATTGACATTTTTTTTATAGTTTAGTTACTTTTGTAAATAAAAGAAATTCGAAAGATAGATTTTTAACGGAAATAAAACAAATACCACAAATACCGCATAAAGAAAAAACGTTTAAATATATAACTAAAATTAAATAATTTGAAAAATTGTTTCTTTTTTATCTTATATGACTATAGACAATACCTGTGGATATCCTGCCTGTTCTAATAATGTGGTTTTATCTTTTTAAAACTTTTTTATATAATATAATAACTATATACATTTTTCCAATTATTATCTTTGGATATTTATCTGTTTAAAAAAAAAATAGGTGTTAAAGTTATTTATAAATTGATATATTTTATTGTGTAAGAATTTTGTTAAATATTTTTATGTAAGAAATATGGTTCAGGGTTAGAACTCCTAGGGTCATAAGTCCCTTAGGAACTTATAACTCACTTAGTGAGATGTAAGTCCCTAAGGGACTTATGACCCACTTTAAAATATTTACGTGGAACATAAATCCCTTAACAAGTGAGTCATTGGTTCTTTTAGGGACTTACGAAATATATTAAAGTCAAAATTTTGAAATAAAATCTGAAAGTATTTTCTGATCTTTATAATTTAAGGTATGATAATACAAAAATATATATAAGTAAAATGTAAGATATAAAACAATATGTATTTTCATATTTATCTATACGAGAGACTACATTAGGAAGTGTACTTAGGTTTCTTAAAAATCAAAGTTGGCCTTTTTTCCAGAGTATTTATGAATTCATGTATGCGAGACTTTGGTTACAAAATCAGGATTACCCTTTTTGCAAAATAGCCTTTTAAAATGTAGTTTTAATGAGAATACTCTGATTTCGAACCCAACCCCAAAAATCCCTAAGGGACTTATGACCCTGGTAGTTCTGACCCTACACCAAGAAGTATACAAACTCTTAGTTTCAAGTTTTTGAAAAGTTTTAAAATTTAAAAAAAGAAGGGCCTCTATTGCAAGTAAAACTATTAAATGAGTTCACATTTGATATTTGATAGATTATGCACTATGGATGGACATGCTTTAGTAGCTGCTGGTAGTAGATAAGAACTCCTCTTAATATTCATTGAAACTCTAGACATCTATGAAAATTAGAAAATCTAGCTAATCTTAGATTGAAAGGGCCTGAATGCAGTATAGGCTTTTCCGGCTATTTTTTTATACTATCAGTCTCATATAATTTTCTCATATTTGAAAATTTCTACCTTTAATACCCCGAGTAGAGTTAATCTCTATACCTAAATGCATGGCTTACATATAATGTGGTTTCAAATTATATTAAATGCAATAGACTCTTTGATTAACAGTTGCAGAATTTTTATACACAAATGACTATAGATCAAAAGGGTATACTAAATTTGCCATTACGTTTGTGACGCAGATAGGAAGTGAGATAGATATAGACTTAAAGGTATGGATCGGATTAGAATCGAAGAAATAAATCGATCTAGCTGTGTATATGTCCGTCCTCACGATAATTGAAAAAATATAGGAGCTAGGAGCTTTTTATTTAATAGCCGTCATCAATATTGAAATCCAGCCAGTTTGTTCCATGGGTTCGGCTAGTTGCCATACAACAATTTTTTTTTTAAGAGAATTACTCTATACCTAATAAAGCTGGGTGAAAGTCTAATAGTTGCTTATTTGAAATTTGCCAAAAGTAATAAGCATTATATCATCAAATATCTATATTCCAATCATACGGGTACCCCAAAGTTGACATAGTCTACTGTACTACACTCTTCCTCATTTTTAATAAGATTAAAACAGGAAACGTATCAAAAATGAATTTGAATGCAATTTTTTACTTTAATTAATGTATTCTTTTAATTTAAAAATTTATTTAACATAAAACAATCTTTAGGCTTTATCAATACGCAAACAATTTATTTTCAATTAAAAAATTGACTTGTTGTTACAAATATACGATAATATTTTAAGAAAATAAAATTCTAAACTTGAATTCTTAACAAAAAATGTTTACAATTCAAAACTAGATAATGTATTAGAATATTTTATCTTTAAACATGAATGTAACAATGTATTAAACATTTAAATTTAAAATTAAACTGAAAGTATTCTCCAATTGACGCAAGAATCGTTAGGTAATGGATTCCAATGGTAAAGTCTTTAATTATTGGTACTTTGTATTGTTGACTATCAGCTTCCTAGGTTATTTTTCAGTTAAACTACCACTTTAATTTATTTTTCTGCTCGTTTAGTTCATTAACCATTTCGTCCATTTGGTCCAAAACTCTGAGATGGGGGTTAGAGTACTAAAACTTCAAGACGCTGTCATAATCCAAGTACTTTTCTAAAATCTTTGGGAAAAGTAAGGTACCAGTTAAAGTATAGGTACTAACATCTTAAACGCAGCGTTATTTCAATTGTGTCCGCGGGCCCATTATTTAAAACCAATCTTTGTGACTTAAACCTTTCATTTATCAACTCTGCCTTTAAATATAAGGTGAACATCTTTCAAATTGCTCAGTTCCTCAACAAAATCTTGAGTTAAATATGTACACAAGTAGCTCTTCTTCGACTACAACTTTCTTAAATATTCCTCCTTCTAGTTTACTTAAGAAAAATGTGTTACATTGAGGTTCGTTAACATTTTCTCTTACAAAACTTTTCCCATCCGCTCATTCTTTCTGTGAAAGTGAAGAGTAATAATAAAAAAATAAATGAAAAATTCCTAATCATTATGATATCGGAAAATTTTTACCTTTGTGCAATAAATTTTCTTTTAAACACATATACTAAGTATTAAAATCCATATGCATATTGTATTCCATTTGAACTGTACTGAACTGAACTGAAAAAATATAAAAAAAAAAAAATAAAAAGAATTCCAATTAAGGTAAAAATTACCTGTTAATATACCTACGTATGGAATTTTAAAAAACATTCTTTTTAACTCACTTTTTAAAATGTTTATACTATGGGTTTAAAATAAAAAAAAAACATGTATAAATGAAAATATTCTATTGAATTTTTATATTGTGTCAAATAGGTATTTTAACTATCAAAGAATAAAATCTATGCTTAAAAAACCCAATCACCATTTATTAGCAAATAATTGCAAAGAATTTTATTTAAATAGATAATTGAAGGTAAAAAAATTTTAAAAATATAGTAATTGAATTTTTTAAAGAAAATTTAAATTTTACTTTAGAATCCATTAAAATAGTTTTACTGAAATATTTTCATTAATGCATGATATTTATTCCGGAAATATTTTAATTAAATATTTCTATTATTTGCATATTTTTCGACTTGTTAACTATTTCAATTAATTTCTTTGTTTTTGGAATGGGGTTTTTACTTCTTTAACAAATTGATCTTCTGGGATTTTTAATCTCATCGACTGCTGTGACTAAGAGTTTGACTAAAGTTTTCCTTTTGAACTAAAGATTTTTAATCTAGAATTCTATTCGAATATCATATATGATATACCTTTGTTATTCAATTTCCACCACAGTATGCTAATCTTAAAGTTCAGAAGAAATTTAAGCAAATACCGTTATTTGATTAAAATTTTAAAATTTAGTAGTTATAAGTTATTATGAAAAACTAATTATGAAACTATCAATCAGATTTGATTTAAGAGAATTAACTCACTATTCAGTAGAGTTATTTTATTTTTGAGTTTTTGACAATTGCTATAATAATCAAAATTAGATTGACAGATTTAAGAATCATGTTGTTCGCAGATTTAAAAATCATGTTGTTGTATATCTCTTTTGATTCAAATTTCTTCTTATCCTTTGTTCTAACAAAACTTCAAATCATAGCTTTTTTGAATCTTTCAATTAATTTTAATAAACAATTGTTAAAGATATTAGTTATTTACTTCCATTTCCATTAAGCAGGTTTTATAAATATTTCCCGGTTTGTGAGTTTCTCAAATTTCCATCCTTCAGTTCAGTTAATTCTATAATTTTGAAATTAAACTAAAATTAAAATTTTATTGCCCTTTTATCCATTATCAGCAAGCCAAACAAATCAAAGCCATGTCTATCAAACTCATGTTTATAAAAGTCATGATTATCAAAGCCATACCAATCAAAGCCATGACTATCAAAGCCATGATTATCAAAGCCATGAATAACAAAACCATGACTATCAAAGCTATGACTATCAAAGCCATGTTTATCACAGCCGTTACTCACAAAGCCATGACTATTAAAGCCATGTCTTTCAAAGCCTTGCCTATCAAAGCCATGTCTTTCAATGCCATGACTAACAAAGCCATAACAATCAAAACCGTGCCTAGAAAAAGCCTTGGCAAGGAATAAGTTGACATAACCAAATAGAAGTATGTGCAGATCAATAGTTCCCAAAATATTTTGCCGTCATATTTTTCTTTTAAAGTTTTCTTAAGTTCGAACACTTAAAATCACCAAATCAATAGAAAATAATAGAAAGTATATAATAATTTGTTTGTTTTATACTAACAATTGGTAATTAATTAATTAAAATTTAGTAACGATTAGTCTACTAAATTTTTTTCTTTGCTAAAACGTTTTACAATTTTCTTTCGATTAGTTTTCATTTATTAAAAAAAAAAAAGGTTTTAACACAAGATTTGAAAAAATTCAAGATAAATGACATTTGAAAAAAAAACAAACAAGTGTTTTGATCCAATTTATAAAATTAAAAGAAAGTGAAGAAATTATTTATTAGTAATTAAACGAGAGTGAAACAATTCCATTTAAACATTTCTAAATACTTTTATTTCAATTGTCTTTTCTTTTAAATTAAAAAAAAAAATAAACAAAATAAAAAAAAAAAAAAAAAAACTTTCATTTATTTGAAAAATTAAAAATGGGGCGAAATATTCACGCAGTTCAATTCACTTCCTTCAAAAATTCTATTTTCAATTTAAAATTTATATTAAGAAATTATTTTAAAATAGATCTATTGTTTTTTTTTTATTTGTACTGTTAAGATCCAAAGATACTACCTATATAAAATTGGGAGTCAATCAAGTTTTCAAAAAAGTTAAACAAATTGGTATCTGTAGATACATATATATATATATATAATCAGAGATCATGTATCTATAATAAATTAAGTAAATAAATTAATATAACAAAAGAAAATATATCTAATCAGTTCAAGTTACACCTGATTAATGATTAAAATTTGTATAGCATGTCAATTAAACAATCAATGTATATTAATAAATGATTTTCTTGATTTCAGTTTTAATTAAACTAATTAAATATATTTATATTGAAAACTTGATTTATCATGTAACTTTAATTAATGTTTTATTATTGTATTAAATTGAATAGAAGAAAAATAATTGTTTCTTAAAATAATTATTACTTAGTAACTAAGTAAATGTTAAAATGTGTCTTGTTTTAAAGTACTAAATTTTTTGAGATGTGTGTCCTGCAAAGAAATGATCGGAAACCGTTGGAATCGGAAGGGATTATCGAAACATATAAAAGTAACCTTCATTACGAATAGGTTTCTAATTTGCCTAAAAGATTTTTGAGATAATTATCAAGAGCTAATACTAGTTTTGAGATTGCCCCGTCATTTACCTGGCAAATGTGTACATTAAAATATCATTTCCTTCACTGGTTTAATATTTATATAAGGCGCCGTGAAATAAAGCCATACGAAATAAAGCCATAAAATGACATTATGGCTTTATTTCGCATTCAAATGCGAAATAAAGCCATATCGCCAATTTTTTCGCGTATGGCTTTAATTCGCATTCAATTGCGAAATAAAGCCATATGGCTTTATTTCGCATTTAAAAATGTAATTTTATTTGTGAAAATAGAAGCAATTTAATTTTCCAAACTTTTTTATTTAAATAGTTAGGAAAGAGTTTTAGAGTTGGTTTCAAAAGCAGGGTTTTACGCTTTTTCCAGAATATTTATATATGTGTATATGTGGGATTCTCAATTAGGAGGGATTTTAGAGTTGGATTCAAAAGCAGGATTGCCGCTTTTTCCAGAATATTTATATATGTGTATATGTGGGATTGTTAGTTGGATTCAAAAGCAGGGCTTTACGCTTTTTCCAGAATATTTATATATATGTGTATATGTGGGATTTTCAATTAGGAGGGATTTTGGAGTTGGATTCAAAAGCAGGATTGCCTCCTTTTCCAGAATATTTATATTTATTAATTAGGGTTGATTATTTTTTGTATGAAATAGCTATGCCGAATTCTCATACCATTCTTTTCATTATAGTGTTGGATTCAAAATCTAGTTTCAATAATTGAGTTAGCGGGGGTTCGGGGGCGGCAGCCCTTGTAATGAAAATATAATATTATTTAACATGTTTTATTACAGTGTATTAAAAAAATTAGAAACTTATTAATTTTTTTAATGAATTAGGTATCTGAATTCTTATACCATTCTTTTCATTTTAGTGTTGGATTCAAAATCTAGCTTCAATAATTGAGTTAGCGGGGGTTCGGGGCGGCAGCCCCCGTAATGAAAATATAATATTATTTAACATGTTTTATTACAGTGTATTAAAAAAATTAGGAACTTATTAATTTTTATTTTTTTTTTACTTTGTTTACTATTAAACTAGAATTTGTATCAATTTTACTATATGGCTTTATTTCGTAAAATTTTAGAAAATGATATGGCGATATGGCTTTATTTCGCATTTGAATGCGAAATAAAGCCATAATGTCATTTTATGGCTTTATTTCGTATGGCTTTATTTCGCGCCACCTTTATATAATTGTGCAACTTTTGTTTACAGCTAGCTTAATGAGAAAGTTATGTATAATGAAAGTTGGGCTTTGATGAATAAATATCTACAAGTATCTAAGATAGTGGGTTAAGTTATTTCATTCGAGTCTTTGTTTTAATGCATAATAACCAATGGGTCATTTATTTTCAATTACCCCATTGTGGGTCATTTCACTAGAATCTCATTTAATTTGCTGTATATTAAACCGTATTGGGTTTTTTCCACTCGAATCTGATACAGTTTGCTGTATTACATAATAACCCATGTTAGGGTATTTCATTTAAATCCCTTAAAATTTACTATATTGCATAATGACCCATGGGGCACTCATTTTAATCTCATATAGTTTTCAAGCTTTAAGTTATTGAAGGTTAGCAAGTATGTACTATAAAATCTTAAATTCTTTATATTACTATTTATTTAAAGTTATTAAATATTAAAAAAAAAAAAATATACAAAATAGATTAATCTTTCAAAATTTTACTTTTAACAACCCTTTTTTTTTTCAAAATTTGGCTGTTTATCAATTTTGAAAATCAAAAAAAAAAAAACAAACATATGTGCAATTATTTCAAATTTTTAAAAATTAGTTCATCAACATAAATACAAAATATTTATAAACATTAAAAGAAAAGGCGCAATTGAACTATTTTTGAAACAAAAAAATATTAAATCATGACATTGATGTTACGTACAAATTTTTAAAATATTTAATTTTTATTTTTTTTTTTTTTTGGGGACCCCATATGTAAATTTATAACCTTGATATTCAAATAACATAACATTATACAAAATATGAATATTTTATCATGTAATAATTTTATTTTTATGTATTTTTATTTAAATTAATCATTTAAATTATTGTATAACATTTATATACCAACGTAATCATAGTATATAATTATTATATATATATAAATAAATTAATATATGGGTAATTTAAAATAAAGCGGCTCACAATTACTTGTTTGTTGTTTGCTCTTTTTTTTATTAAACGATTTGCGGTCTTTGTAAACCATAAAAATAAAAATCAAATTCAAATATCACAGATGATACTGTGATTATATGCTAAGTGATCGGATCCATGAAAAAAGTCCTTATGAAATAAATCCCAAAGAAAAATGTATCATAATTTTAAAATTCAGTAATAAAGTGAATATCCCACTTTTGATTCAGCACTAAAATTCCTCCTTATTCAAACTCTGGTACATATGTATACATAAGTTATCTATACTCATATTCTGGTAAAGTTGGCAATGCTGGCTTCAAATTCCGCCTTTAAATTCCTTCTAAATCGCACTTACACATATATATAAATATTCTTAAAATTGGCAGCAGTCCATGATATCGTATCTGTTTCATATGGAACCACCCAACCTAATTCGGAATCTGGTACTGAATTTGATTCCCTTCCGAATTAGAACCTCACATATAAATGTTCTGAAAAAGGAGGCAGTCAATGTTCAGAATCCAACTACCAAATCAATAATAATTGTTTCTTTATGAAAAAAGTCCCAAAACCAAAAACGAAAAGTATCTTATCGTTTTATTTTATTTTGGGAATTTCACATAAATTATGGTTTGTGAGCTGAAAAATAATTTTCATTTTTGGAACTTTTATCATGGAGTCTACATGATTACTATTAATCCCCTTTAAAGTTTTTCCTATTTATTCCAAACATTTTAATGTACATGTTATGATGCAAATTAATTTATTTTAATAAAAAACCGCTAGTATTAGATACCGTTTAAATAAGAATTCTACAAATTTTATTATATCATTCTTTGGTATATATATATGCGCAATCCGTTGTCGGTCGCTTGTTAATCGCGCAATATTATATACACACATTAAAAAAAAAAATGAGTTTAATAAATATAATGGAATTGAAATAAAAATGTAATTACTTTAGATTTTATGTTATTTTTATTGAATAGTTAGTGATTTATAATTTAGAATAGACGTTTTTTTAGTGTGTAGATGTTTGTTGCGTTAATAGTAATTTAATGGTTAATTTTACAGTGAAAATTGCACAATCAAGTAATATTTTTTTGCACGGTTAAGTTTTTATTAAAATTACATTACTTTGTTAATTTTCATTATTTTGTATATACTGGTTTTACAGTTTAATACAAATAGAATCACTAACTATTCATTAGAAAATTATATTGGCAAATTCCAAGCATCTAAAGTAACGACGTATTGAAATATATGAGGGGAGCTGATCAAGATAGGTATTAATGTTATATGTTATTTAGGGAAGATCGAAGGAATAAGTTGTGTAAAGTAAATGGATTTTAAATAAAATAAAATATTCAGAAGTTATCTCTTGAAGTCAGATGAATATTTTTTTTCTTCGTAGTAAGATACTGTAGATCCCGTGTTTTGATACAGTATGCCGGATTCTTAATTGTGCTCGTGTACTGGAAAACATGTTTCCGCCACTTTCGGCACTTAGAAGCGTCTTAGAACAATTCTAGCTTTAATTTGTGATCACAACTAAACTTTGATATATTTAATGTAAAACAAAATTTTGTTTTTAAAATTTTGGTCTTCGAAAACTTAAAACTCAATTTTAAGGCACTTAGAAGCATTTTAGAGCGATTTTACATTTGATTAAAATTTTTATAATTTTTGTCATTGAATTATCTAAATTCAATTTTGAGGCACTTAGAAGCATTTTAGAGCGATTTTACATTTATTTGAATTTTTATTATATTTATCATGGAATTCTTTAAACTCAAGTTTAAGGTACTTAGAAGCGTCTTAGAGCGATTCTCGCTTTAATTCGTGATCACTACTCAAATTTCGTAATTTGCATGTGAAACCAAATTTTGTTTTTTAAAATTCTGGTCTTGGAAAACTTAAAATTCGATTTTAAGGCTCTTAGAAGCATTTTCGAACAATTTTACATTTGTTAAAATTTTTATAATTTTTGTCATGCGATTCTTTATACTTAATTTTAAGGCACTTATAGCGATTCTAGCTTTAATTCATGATCACTACTTAAATTTCATAATATCCATGTAAAACCAAATTTTTTTTTTAAATTATGGTCTGAGACTGTTTAAACTTTAAACTCATTCGTATATTTTTCTTGGACTCAAACACGGTCCACCCAAATGATAGATCGGCACTCTAACTTCAATGCCACTCAACTGTTGAAGTTTTTAATTTTAATTCTCAGAATCCAAAGATAGTACTATATTAATACTGCATTAAAATACATCAATTTATAAATTTTGTGAGATCATATGTATGTTTACATAATAAGTGTAAATTTTCACCAATAATAAAATTCAAATTTAATTTTAAAATAAACGCGTAATATGATCACAATTTCTCAAATACAGATTGTAAGCATTTTGTATTAGAAAAAACCCGTAGATCGCACCATCAAGTTATTTAATACATATTAAAATTTGAAAACTTTTCTATAATAATTTGTAATTTATATCGGATATTCTTCTAATTAATTTGCTGTCACTTTAAGAGTGTAAACAATGTCAAGCAATTCTATTTTAAAAACTTTTGATTGCATAATAACTTTTTAAATCACAATTGTTTGAAACCGTTTTTTTTAATCTGAAAGATACAAAATTTAAATTTAAAACTAAAAACCAGCATAAATTTATTAGGTTTTGTGGTTAGACAAAATTGGAATCAAATATTTTATTTGTATATTGTTTTTGTAATTTAAGATTTTATAATGGCTATCGATTTTAAGTTAAGTTTTTTTTTCCAATACAATAGGTGATATTTGGCTAGATCGTGTTTTAAATTATATCTTTATCAACATTTAGGTGTTATATCGTATTTTAAATTTAAATATAAAATTCGAATTTATTAATTGTTATTAAATTAAAAAAAAAAATTATCATGTTATTTTTTATTTAGAATATGTATTAAATTAAAAATTAGAATAATTATATAAAGATCAAAGATTATTAAAGGTTAATTATAGACTTAGACATTTAATTTGACTTGCGTTTTTTTTTTTTAATTAATTGGTAATGACAGTTTATTTAGTTCGAAGTTTAGTTTAATGTTTTGTTTTAGCATGTGATCACAAGTGTATTTTTATTTGTAAAATATAGTACTTGATTTTAAGTTGTTGTTTTTATTTTGTCATAGAATTAAATTGTTATTCTCAATTTAGTCAGTTTAATTAGAATAATACTAAGGTTTAATTAAATTTTATGGTATAAACTATGGTTATATTATGACTCTTTTAGGATTAATACCTTAGTTTTGATGTGTGACTTTTCTTCCGGATTTGGTTGATAGTGGTATTTGGAACTTCCTACTACGATTGCGAGGTTTAAACTTATTAGCGTCTCCTTTTTGCATTTATAATCTAAGCGCCCATATATAGAATTGTAAAGGATTTCTGAAACCTCTATGCGTGTACTGAGTATACTTAATTAGATTTAAGTGACTTGTCAATGGTATCATTGCTCCAAAGAAGAGCTAACTTGTGATACTAACATTTTGCCACTTCTCGCGTATGATTAATAAAACTTAATCAAATCAATTAATTAAAAGGTTAATTAAGCGAAGAAACTGTCAAAGTAGCGCAGAAGTTAAAAATTGATGAACTTTAGCGTTAAGGCTACGTTGAAACTTTTTTTGTTACTTTCATTGTGTGCATTTGTTTTTTTTTTCCCATATGTTTAACTTTTGAAGTAGAATTTGAACGTTGTTGGTGGCGCTCATTGTGCTCAGGAAATTAACATGTGTTATGATTTATATTATTATCTCTATGCATGTAAAATGAAATTTAATTATATGCGTCAATCATTTCATATTAATTAACTGACGCATATAATTGGAAAAATTATAAAAAAATTTTTTTTTCCTTAAAATTCTGCGCATACTGTGTCGGATTTCCTTCTAAAATTTCCTATAATTAGTATATAAGTTTCAATTACCTTATATTTTATTTTTAATATATTGCAAATATTATAATTATGTAAACATTCATTTAAAAAAAAAAAACAGAAACTTTGTTTGCTTACATAATATCAGTTTTATTTTAAAACTTTTATTGTCATATATTTTTTTATTTCTTCCTCGATTTCATCATAATTTTAAACGCACCGGAACATAAAACTTCCATTTTCATTATATTTGACCAATTATATATGTATGTATGTATTTATGTTTGTATGCTACTCATTTCAGTCTTTACCAATTATAAAAAAAAATTAAATCAAAACATAAGTGTCACAAATTTTTTATGACACACAAAAAAAAAAGAGTTAAAACAAAAATTATGACACATTTATTTGATAGTGTATCTATAGCGAAGCGATTACTACATAAATATTGATGCGTTTTACATTACGTTGGCGTTTTTGTTTTTTGTTTTTCTAAAGGTATCTAATACTTTAAACATTTCAACTATTGTTAAACGATGTGTTGGAGTTAAATAGGTATACACGCACATAATTATAATACACATTTGTTAGTATAATTTGTTTTTTTCGAAATTAAGTAACTACTAACTAGCACCGTTGTGCCGGAATGTAATGATGAGATGAATTATTCCAAACAAAAAATATTTACATATATAATAGGTATACGGAACCGCGCACATGTGTCCGGATATAAAATCACTTAAATTTATGTTTTGACTAATTTTGAAAAAGAAAACCAAAATATAGTGTTACTTAATTTAAATGACATATATAGGCATTCCCAGTTGGATACCTTAGGTTTTTATAATATGCAGATTAGTTAAATAATAGGAAAAGGGTTCCAATTTATTGAAATATTAAAAAATATGCGATTTTTTTGAAACTTAATAGTAGCAGTTGTCTTAACACACTTTAAATTAAAAAATAAATATAAATCCTATGAAACTGATGGAGGGGTTCTTTGAAGATGGAATTCATTTCATTTATCAGTAGTATTAACTATTATTTTGTCGTTGTATGTGTACATATACATATATATATATATATTATATCATTAAGTAATTTACATTTCAAAAAACAAAATTTTGGAGGGATTTGTGTCTTTTTCGGCACTGTAGAAACTCTATATTTTGCACATCCCTGTCATTCCTCGGCTTGAATGATTTCATTTCAAAATTTGAATGTGTGGTCTCCCTTTTTAATTTCTATATGTATTTGTTAAGTAGTTTCCACATCCTTCAGTTCAATTTACATTATCGACATTCCCCAAAAAAAAATGTTTATATAGCAACATGGGAATTTGTCTAGAGAAGTCTGAAAAAGCCTAAGTATCTATGGCACTATAAATACTCCTCTGTTATTACTTAGCATCACTTAGAATGGAATATATTAAGAGGTTTCAATTTTAAATAACATAGATTACATTCTCTTCTCTTAGTAGGATCAACATTATTTTAGATTAAGTAGTTACAATTTTTCAAAAAAATGTTGATGGGATATCTGTATCTCTTGAATCTGTAGACACTGTAGTATAATACAAGTTGTATTTCTTTGAATCTACTTAGATTTTACTATTCCCCATTCTCACTTCCACACTTTCCATGAAAATTAGATAGAGTTCACTTGATAGAGTTTTCGGATTTTTGAAAATACTATAAATCTTATAAGGCTTGCCTTTCCATGCCACAAGGTACACCACCTTGATACAATCTAGTAGATTTCCAATATATTAAATGCTTGTATTTTGAGATTGTATATTCCTTGTCTCCTATTCTTAGGGTCAACGTTCCTTTACAAAATCATAAACGCGTTGAAATATAAGAACTCTATTTATACATATACAATGTAGTTGTGATGCGATAAAACTTGTGTACAAAACCGGAAATAACCCAAATCCGATGCATATATAATACATGATAAGTTAAAACATAATAATTATAACTTTTTTTTAAATCTTAGCACTTATATTTCTCATATTTCTCTATTTACTATTTTAATAATTATTTATATTTGTTTCATACTTATTTCTTTCATTCATCCTTTTTTTATTTTTATTTTTTATTTTTTACTTCTCGTTTTTAAACTCTTTGTTTTGAACTTTTACAATATTGTAAATTGTTATTTCCTCATCTTTTATGTCAACTTTATACTGAGTACTGAGTACTTTGTACATTCTGTACTTGTTTGGTTCAAGCACATACTGTTGTTTAAAACCTTAACAATTGTATATTATAATTTGTAAAATGTTTAACAAGAGGACATTTAACTTTTATTTAAGATTTTCTTTTACTAATACTAGATTTTTATTTGTATTTAAAGCTGGAGCAATAATACAAAGACCCAAGCGACAAAATAATAGAAACCACTTCTTTTTTTCTTTTTTTTTGTAAATGAAAAAAGCATTGAAATTCAAAAAAATTTTTTAAATTCAATACTTGAATTCATTTTGATGTCAGTTCTATATCTTTTTAAGTTTTTAACATGACACATAAGTATATATGTACATAGATATTTTTTTTACCTTTATATTTTTCTTTTAAATTTTCATTTTCATTTTCTATTTAAAATTTTTTATTTTTATATTATGAATTGGATTTGGTGTTTTTATTTGGTGTCTTATGTTTCAATTGCAGCTTAAAAGTTCAACGCAACTTTTAAATGTAGAACTCTTAATCAATAATAATGAGCACGCAGCAATATAAGAAGGGACATAAAAATATTGAAAAAGAAATTTTAGGCGTAAATGTAATTGCGGGTTTTCTTTTAATTATACAGTTAGTTTTGTAAAACGCTTGATTAGTGATAAAGAGTTCACGAAGAATCTTTCTGCAGGTGGTTTTTATGTAGGCTCTACTTAAATTCTTTTTAAAATACTTTTAGTAGACTTATGTATCAGACATGAAGACAAAGAGTGAGCCATGTCTTTGGCGAGAAAATGGCTACACAAACATGAAGTAGCTGTCTGCATGTTCGGGGCCTTAGAATAATAAGGAAATCGTCAGAGATTTCATGAGGAGATGTAACCTTTGAAGATTATGATATATGTAATATATTGGACGCATTTAGTCTCTTAGGAAGATAGGAGTCTTCAAATTACATTCTTTTACAATCCATACCTATTTATTGGTTATTCATAACAGATCTTAAGTATTTGTTTTCATGGTGTCTGGGGCCTTAGAATTATAAAGAAATTGTCAAAGATTTCATGAGGAGATACAACCTTTGAAGAATGTCATGTGAGTAATATATTTTGGAAGCATTTAGTTTGTTAGGAAGATAGGAGTCTATAATTTAGCTTCTATTACAATCTATCCCTATTGGTTTTTCAAACAGATCTTAAGTATTTGTCTTCATAATTCGTTGCCCATTCGCCAATTAAATGTCTTTCCTTTTAGTCCTGTAGAGAGTTTTCCCAACTTGAAAGGAAGTGTCCTCTCTTCCAATCCGAGGAATCCTATGAAGGGTTTTAAAATGCTTTTTCCATGGAAAGCAATTATGTATTTATGGATTTCGAAACTCTATTAACTTTTCCAATGTTAAAGAAATTACTATGGCACTCCCCAGAGAAATTTTTAATCGTGCAAGCTTATTTTTGCAAAACCGAATGCAGGTCATTTAAATTATACAATTTTAATTTAGTATTTAGAAAAAATAAATTTTTAAGTTAAAAAATTAGAAATTAACATTTTAAGTGAGAGTAAGTAAAAAATTCAAATTGTATGTACGTAAATATTTAAGTGACTCATAAGTCATGAATTTTTAAATACGTAGGTACTTGTGTTATATTTTTTTTTCAGTACTTAAATAAATGTTATAAATGGTTTATAATTTTAATGGTAACTTGGAGTACATTTTATACCTATAGACGTATAAGTGAGTACTCGTATACGTACATTTTATTTTAATATCTTCTTGCAAAAGTAAACGTAAAAAATAACGCGTTTTTCATTAATTGGTTTAACCTGCTTAGAAAAAAAAATTTGGTTAGAAATTAGAAATAAAATGAAAAAAACTGTTAATTAGGGACAAAAGAATTATTCAAATTCTTTGCATTAGAATTTATTTTAGTTTTGAATTTGCAACTTTAAGAATTCTTAAAAAATTAGTTTAGATATTATTTATATTATTAAAGTTTAAATCCGATTCACATTTCAACTATTAAAGTTTTGTATATCTCTACCTTTTGAAGAAATTAAGATGGTTTTGTTTTTAAATCTAAATGCCTGGTGTTTTGCTCCCATTAGCTTTAAGCAGTCTTGTTGGCAGTTTAAAAAATTGATCTGTAATAACCCGGATATACTTTACTTATTTGACTTCATTAGCATATTCACCTTCGTTTAATTTTAAGCACTCCAATCGAAAAATCACTCAATTCGCTGCAATTATTATTTCATTGGAAACATGACTGACAGGAATTACCGCATTTATTTTTCCAGTAGAAACATAAACGACGGGAATTCCCGCTACTAAGCCGAATTTCTTACACCATTCTTCAACTAAGTTGGTAAACTTTAAAAACACTTAGGAATTTGATGTCTTCTCTGGTAATGAGAGGATGTTATTCACTTAACCCCATCTCCTTTCATGTAATTAAAATTACGACGATTGGCCTAGAAGCAACATCAAATGCAATCCCAATTTAATAGATGTGTATTGAAAAAGTCATCATATATTTCAGAGTTGTTTTTTGAATCAACTCTACTAAGTATAAATTAAGAATAATTGAACTGATTAACAAGAGGAACAGCATCAAATGGAACTCCAAATGGGGTCCCTAAAAATTTAGAACCCCAAGCACATATTTTCTGCAATTAAGAAGTGCATATTGAAAAAGAGTTCAAAAATAATTAAGAGCTCTAATTTAATACACTCTTCTGAATATAAATGAAACATGAGCGAAAGGTTTATCAAGCACTACCCATCAAAGAAATATTTGACTTAGGTAATTTAGCATTTAGTCTGTTAGGAAGATAGGAGTCTTCGATTTAGCTTCTTTTACAATCTATCCCTATTGATTTTTCAAGCAGATCTTAAGTATTTGTCTTCATGATTCGTTGCCTATTCGTTGCCTATTCGTCGCTCATGTTTCATTTATATTCAGAAGAGTGTATTAAATTAGAGCTCTTAATTACTTTTACCATCTTGAAAGGAATTCCTTAGATTTAAATGAAGCATTTGCAAGATTTATTCATCGCATGGAATTTTAAAAAATAAATAATAATATAGTCTAAAATCATAGAAATGTATTAAATCTATCATAGGAGGATAAAACATGATGCCCAGGTTAATAATGAAATATCTCCACCCAATTTGATTTAATTGCCTACTTCCACGTACTTTAACACTCAATATTAAATAAACTATTTTAGCTATCTTCATCGACATATTCAATTTAATAAGTAAAACTTCATCATATATTATAGTCAAATATTAATAATCTATAACTTCCTGTTTAAATATAAATATTTTCAATTATTTTTAATTTCTACCATCACCATATAAGAATAAAATATTTTTATAATTCTTTAGGTTCTTTAAATTTCTAACATTTTCTTTTTCACATATTTGTAGTATAGAATCTAATATTTAATTGGTTTTGGAAAATCTTTAAAATAATCGTTATAATTCTTTAAATATTTTCTTTTAACTTTATATTGATTACAAATAAATCTAATAATAAAATCTATAAAAATTGTAAGGGGAGTATATAAAAAAATTTTTAATAGATGAATGAAATATATCTTATAAATATATTATTAACTGCAATTCATGATTTTTCCAACTAACTGCTATTCTTCCATTTTAAATATAGTTAGTTATTATACCCGTATGGCTATATAGTCAAAGGGTATAATAAATTTGCCATTACGTTTGTGACGCAGTGAAGGAGGGCGGGCAGATATAGACTCAAGTGTATGGATCGGATCAGAATCGAAAATTAAATCTATTTAGCTATGTATGTCCGTCCGCCTGTCCGTCCGTCCGCACGATAACTCAAAAACTAAAGGAGCTAGGATCTTGAAATTTTCGCAAATTCGTTTTTTTGCAATAGCCGTCATCGCTATTTAAATCCAGCCATTTTGGTACATGGGTTCGGGTAGCTGCCATTCAATTTCTTTTTTTATATGAGTAGTACTCTGTACCTATTACAGCTGCGTGTCTGAAATTTTGCCAAAAGTAGTCTAGTTTTATGGCCAAAGTTTCTGCAAAATTTGGTTGGTCTACTGCAGAGGGTTCGTGTAGCTGCCATACGACTCCTTCTTTTATATGAGCATTACTCTACACTTAATAAAGCTGAATGTTTGAAATTTTGCCAAAAGTAATTAACCTGATGATATAATGAATATGTTACGGTTATACGGGTATCCCAGAGTTGACACAGTCTACTCTACTACACTCTTTCTCGTTTTTTTTCTAAAATCAAACATTTTTTTTTTTTTTGAATAACAAGTTCTCTATTATCTGTTCAAATCTCTTAGACATGCACAGAAAAAAAAAAAAAACAAAAAACCAAAAACCGAATAGTTATTTTTAATATCAGTTAACCTGCGTCTTTAACTGTTAAAATTGTTTGCATAACTTAGGTACGCGTACGTTGCAAAATAAAAATTAAAATATAGAATATAAAAAACTAAAAGGAAAAATAGAGTTGAATAGAACTGGGCCAACTCTAGGATACACATATGTGAAATTCTATAGAGACTTGAATCGATAAATATGAGGCTTAAGTTTAAAGCAAGGCTTTAAGTCTAAGTTTTTTGCTCGTAATGAAAAGTTGTTGAAGTATGTAATAGTTGTATATATGCAACTACTCGAACCAGTGCCTTGTTGCACCAAACACTCATCACCAAAAAAATAAACAAATAGTGAATTTTATGATGAGTAATCAATGGTAAGTAATTTTCTAATCAAAATTTTATAGACCTAAAACTTATGAAATAAATATAGTTTTAGTGCAATAACAAGTTATCAAAAAACTCTAGAATTGGATTAGATGGTTTAGTGATGAGTAGTTTAAGTATCTCGGAGTTGTATACAGTAAAAGTGAAGACACCGCTGTGGCAATACGGGAAAAAATACAAGCCGCGAGTAGATGTTACTATACATACTCTAGACTTATGAAATCCAGGCTGTTGTCGAGAAATACAAAGCTTAAATTATACAAAACATTAATCAGACCGGTTCTAACATACGGATGTGAAACACGGACGCTTAAAACTGCAGATTGTAGACAGTTAGAAACGAAGATGGTACATACAGATCAAGAAATAATTTCGAGCTTGAACAATTGACTGAACATAGAACCATAATAAGATTCATAAAAGCGGAAAGGTTAAGATGGATAGGACATGTTATAAGAATGCCGGATAACAGAACAACAAAAAGAGTGTTTCTCCACCAAATGCAGGGTGCTAGAGGTAGAGGGAAACCAAAAAAAAGATGGCTAGACGCTGGACTTCTTCTGGCTTCCTCAAGGTATGTCCGATCCATCGAGTAATCCTACCGGAAGATCTGGTATCCAACCCAGGTGGAGTAAGTAGGATCGACAACCAATCAACGAGAACCAACGAGATTTTGGCGGGTCGAGTCTTATGTATTCAAAACATAGGTTGAAGATGACTTAAGGATTTTAGGAATAAGAAATTGGAAGAGAATTGCACAAGATCGGGATGTATGTAAGAGAATTATAGCGGAAGCTCAGGTTCATCAAGGACTGTAAAGCTATAGAAGAAAAAGAAGAAGTGATGAGTAGTTGGTGCAATAGGCCTCTGTTCTATCAGTTCAATCAAAATTTACCGATGTTTGTGTCATAAGACTTCATTATCTTTTGTAAATTTTTCGGGTCTGAGGTTGATTACAGAACTATGAGAACATATATTTCACTGTAAGTTTCTGATACCCAACAAAGTGTTTCGAATCCTGAGTTTTGAATATAAAAAATCATAAATTATACGGGAACTTTTTGAAGCTCTTGTGCTAGGAAAATCTAAAATTTTTGCCGACGTTGAACTTAACTTCAAAGTGAAGTTACTCCGAATCTAGCTTTTCCTCTTTTTTTTGTTGTTGGAATTGGTTGATGATTCAACACATGCTTCAAATACTCTTGTTTTCGCGTGCCTCTAAACGCCATTCTAGCTAACTTTATACGAGTTTCAATATCTTCTTTTGCTCCTCCGCTTGTGGAAAGGTTGACACTTTTCACATTCTCAATAGTTCTTCCACTTATAGATTCTAATTAGAATCATGCAGCTGAGTTCATATAAATATCGTAGCCTAAGCGTAACATACGTAATATCATAGTTTGAATACCCTTAGAACTACCATTCATATAGCGGGTATAATAGTTATTGTGTAAAATTTTACAAATTTTTTTTTTAACTTTTGTTTTAGTTATGAATGACCGTTTCAAATCGTCGTATAGATTTGAACATATATACATATATATTTTAATTTTCTTTCATTAAATATACATATATGTTCTTGTTAGAATTGATTTATTACCTTAAATGTAGATTTATAACTGCAGTAATATAAAAAAAAAAAAAAAAAAAAAATAAGAAGTGGAAGAAGAAGTCCAAAAGCATAAAAAAAACAAAGTTATAACTTGTTTAATGGTTAGATTTTGACTATAGAGGAATTGCATAGATAGATCGTACAACTTATAGTATAAATCTATTAATGAAAATTGTTTTAAATATATATGGAAAAATTTTTATTTATCTTTAGATTTTTTTTTCTATTATTTTTAATTGTAGGTTGTTTATATTTGAAATAAGTCGTTTGAACCATTAAAGTTATATATTTCTATTTGTGGAAAACAAGTTTAAATTGTTTTTTTTCTTTTACATCACTGTAAAATTCAAGATTTTTTAGATATTTTTTCCCAAATCAATTTAACACCCCTTTTCAGTTTATTATTTTTTTTTTTGTTTTTATTTGCCTTATTTGAATTTTTAAGTTTTCCAACACCATTGAAAAACTACCGCCTCCTAGTTGAAATGTTGTCCGTGCATCTGTCGATTGATTAAGAAAATTTGTGCATTATTTTAAGTTTAAATAGGCTATATTTTCACTTGAATTTGGTCCTTTTTCAAATTAAATTGATCTTTTTCGAATCAATTTGAGGTTTTTTCAAATACAAATAGTCCTAAGTTTTCAAATTAAATTGGTCATTTTTAATCAGCCCCATTTTTTTTGGAATCCAGAAGTCGGATTTGAGAAGAGATACTCACTGATTTTTTAGTACAACCGAAAGTCCGACTCTTAAGCCCGTTCTTTAAAAAAATAAAAGTAGCCTCCAAAAATTTAGGAGTCATTTTTTTAAAACTTATCTTAATTTATTTTCTCCTTTTTTAGTTTCTATTTAGTTGTTTAGTAGTTTGATTTCTGGGTCCGAAGATTTCGGGGCGTTATTTTAAAAATTAATTTAAAAAAATACCGTTATGTGAAACTAAAATTGTGGACTCTCAGAAGAGTAAAAACTTTAAAAATATTGGCTATGATATTATACTGGCATAAATTTGTTTATTTCCTCCTCTGGCTTAATCGGAGTAGAAGTTAAGAGTTTTGGAATTCCAGTGTCAGGGTAAGGTTCAAAAATTGGATCTCAAATAATACAATACTTAATGGATACAAAACTTTTCTGAATTTTAAATTTCTTCTTGCAAAAATAGTGTAATCCTACAATGCATTTGATAAATGTGCATCTTTGAAACCCTTAACTTTATATAGACCGTTCTTATTTAGTTTTTTTCTTTTAAATATTCATTTTATTTATATGGTAAATATTAAATATTTTTTTTATAATATATTTAATTAAAATAAATAAAAAATTTCGTTCGGGAATTCAATCAAAGTTTGATAAAAATTTTATCCATAATTATATTGTGCAATAGATACAAATTAAGTAAAGAAATTATGAAAAATCTGACTGCAACTTTTTTTCGTCACTTAAATAAAATTTTATTAAACCTTTGGCTTTAAAAGGTATTCGGACACCACACGGTTTCATTTTTAAACAATTTTGAAAATTACAAAATTAATAGAATCTATTCTGTTTTTTAAAATTTAAATTGCATCATATTGATCTAATCGTTGTTACAAGTTATATAGTATATTTACTGTAAAACTAAGAAACAACTTTTTTATCGAATTTCTAAAAAACTATTCTATATTTAAAAATTCTCAAGTAAAAACATAATAAAAAATTTACAAGGTGATTCAAAAGTGATAATTACTTTATTATAAGTTGAATTTAAAAGATTTATTAGTCGAAAGTTATGAAGAATCGAATCTAAAGAATCTAAGTGAATTTTTGGGTTTTTCGTGACTTTAATGTTTTGCCCCTATAAAACGAGTACAAGAAATCCAGACGACTCTCTTAGGGCATCAAATTTACACTTATTAAATAAATTCTATTGTGTGGTTAAAATTTTTTGTAGGTTAAAGTTTTTATGTACAAAGATAACTACAATAGCAAAGATTAATAAAATACCTCGGATGCTTCATTTTAATAAAGACTACATACTAATGATACAGACCCCATTTAACCCACATCCAAAGAGCTTAGAATATCAATTACCTAAATCATAGAGAGTAGATAAGTAAAGTATGAAATTTTTTTGAGTACAACTACAATTTTAAACAAAAGCATGTCCATGATCTATACACTGTGAAAGTTATTCAGATTAGTTCTATGACACTTCCTTAACCTTTTTTTTTACGAGGGTTAATGGAAAACATCGAAAGCCATATCAGAATCACTGCACGGTGCTCATCAGAGTAGTGTTGGACTTTAACCAACTAAAACCATCGCTCTTTTTTTTAAACCAAACTTGGAATGGACCTTAAATTCATAAATGTATTGTTTGGTTTCTAGGATCAGGATTGGGAAGAAAATTAGGATTGAGAGAATTGGGATTATGTTGGATAAAGAAAATAATTTAAAAGGAAGTCATGAAGATACTAATGATCTAATTTTGGGAAACACATTGCCAGGTAATTAATTCCACAACTTCCATAACCTGTTATACATTATCACCAGAAAACACCCTCACGTTTCGCAAAATAAACTGTAGGTCCAGGTTTCTCATACATCTGAATAGGTGCAGTTTAGTTTTAGGAGATTGGAGCTGGAATTAAAAAGAAAATCTTTAAGGGAGGTGAAATGAATCTATGTTATACCAAAAATCTTCATTTGTTGTACATTTCCTGTTAAATCCTATGGTACAATCTGTACATTTAACATTATACACCTGTTGTCTGTACTGTAATGTAATGTAATACACAATTCTTTGTAAAACAAATAATTAAATTTTTATTTTTAATCGATACATTTATTATTTCACTTTCAATTTTCAATTTTCACTTTCAAAAAAAAAAAAAAATCAAAACTCCAAAATAAATAAATAAAAAGAAATCCGCAATCCATTTATAAAATAAGGTTCTAAGAAATTTTAATTTCAAATTTTTTATTTTCTGTGTTTCGGAATGACTTTGAAGGGAAAAATAAACAAAAAAGTTAACAGAACATGAAATATTGTATATATACAATTTATATATGTATACAATTTTTCATTTCATTTCCTTTTTAGCACATTTTCAAAAATTTTTGTAAAAATGTGTCTATATAGTTTCACTCTGTCTGTCCGTCCGGCCGTCTGTCTGTCTGTCTGTCCGTATGTTTACAAAAACTTTTACATCGTTTGAAATAGAGAATAGAAATTTTAACTAAGAGTAGGTATTACAAGAAAAATTATTTCGTAGAAGAATTTTTTTCTGTAGCCCCATCCGTTACGGAGCTGCAGCCCCCCAAAGTTGAGAAAAGCCCTATATTCAAATTGTTATAACAAGAGTTCTATTAGGTGTATTTTCAATCTGAAAACGGCAAAAAATAGCTGGTTTTATAAACTTTATAAATTTTTAAAAGGCAAATGTTTAGGGTTGCCATACGGTACTAAAATTTAGATCCTTGAGAAATTGGGCAACCTTCCCCATAGAGGGGCTAGTAGGACTTAAAAATTAAAAAAATTACGGTTTTTATAAGTAACTTAATCACCAATGTATATATTTCCTAAATTAAACGTTAACATTGAAGCTTCAACATAATATTCCGATAAAATACTCAGTATGAAACACTATATTATTTTGAAACTGTGCTTTTTTAAAAACCCTTGGTTTTTTTCATCACATGTTTGTTTATACATTTCCCTTTTTTTTCATTCTTTCCATGTAATCCTTAATATTATTTATTATTCATATCTACATACTTATGTATGTATAGGTATGACTTATTTATAAAATTATTATTTTATTATAGAAATCACCTTCATGTTAAAAAAAGCGCTCCGACAATAAAAATGCCGAACCATTCGCCGAACATTTACTAGTTTTATAAAATTTTAAACATTTATATATATATACAAATTTAAATAAATAAAAACAAACAATAATCAGGTTATTGAACCAATTTAAAAAAAAAAACAACAACAACAACAAAATAGAGACACAAAATAAAAATAAAAAAAAAATTAAATCAATAAATTTTAAATTAAATTAAAATTAAATTCAAATCGAATAAATGAAAAATGTTCTTTTTAAAATTAGAATAAAATTAGTTTAAAAAAAAACAACAACAACAACAACAAATAATCAAAGCTATTTAAAAATTTCAATATATATAAAATATAAAACAATTTATTTTGACATACTGGCTACTGCCACGACATTTACTACTGACATTGCCGCTGCCGCCAATAATACCATCATCAATGATAATAATACAAATACAAATACAACAATAATAGATGGCGTTCAAAATAAATCTACAAATAAAAAATTACAAGAAAAAAGTGAAAATTATTTATCAAGAATATTTTATTGTATAATTATTGAAGTATTTACATATTTTTTATTATTTTATAATAATTTACAACAAATAAATCGTGAATTTTTTTAAAAAAATAGTTTTTAAATTTTAATTCAAAAAAATGAAAATTAAAAATTCGATAGAAACAAAAATGAGTAAAATAGTCCTTTTTATTAAAAATTGAGTGTTTTTTTGAGTATTTCTTTTCGAAAATGTTGAATTTTAAAATTAAATTAATTATTTTTGATTTAAATGGATTTTTTTTTAAATAATTATTTAAATTAAAAATAAAGTGTTAAAATATGTGTTTAAAATTAGTATATATATATATATATATGTATAAATAATTTTAATTTTAATTATTACCACATAAAGAGTTTTTAAAAAATATTTAAAAGAAATTAAACTTAAATGAGTACATGCAGTACAGTAGTATAGATACGAGTATAGATACGAGTACATCGATTACATATATAGGGGGTATTTTGAAATATATATATATAAAAAGAATTTAATTGATTACGAAAGCAACGAATGAAATAATCGGTTTTTTTTTTTTTTTTTTTATTAAATACAGGTGTATAATAATTTATAAAGGTATGCAATATATATATATGTATGTATGTATATATATATATGTATAGTAAAAGTGTGAAAATATTTTTATAATAATTTGTAAAAAAAAAAAAAAAAAAATTTAATTTAATTATATATGAACTATAAAAATATGAACTATTCAATTATCACAGTTTTTTTTTTTTATTATTGAGTATTTTTTTTTTTTTTCTTGTGATTGAGTCCCAATTATAGAACTGTGGGAATAATTTTCTTTTTCTTTTATTAATTTTTTTTTTTTTTTACTTTTTAATAGTTTTCAATTTTCATTTTAATATTTTTCTTGTATTAATCAATTTTTTATTAATATGTAATTTTCTGGTGAATTTTAAATCATTTCGGAATTATTTCGTTTTTTTTTTTTTTTTGCAGTCATAGTTTGTCCCATGCAGAGTTTTATAAAGAGTTTTAATTAAATAATTGCTTTAAATTTAGGTGTTTTTTTTTCTAAAGGCATATGTAAAGGCATTTATGAGTGTGAATTTGAAATTTAATATTATTTTATTATTATATTTTGATATTTGACATAATGGCTGATTTCAAAATTTTATTTTTAAAAAAAAAATGTTATAAATTATGGAATTGATAAGATGATGCCAAATTCGAAACAAAATTGAATATATAGAATTAAAGACATGAATTTAATAAATGCTTGTCTTTATTTGAATATTAAATATAATTTGTAATTGGTTTTTGGACTATCATAGTGAAATTTTTCAGACAGAAGCTGAAAGCTTTTACTGTTATTTTTCATCTTAACCCTATATATATATTGTCTTTCAGACTTTTATAATACTATGAATAGAATGGTACTTCAGTACAGTTGTTAGTACGATAATCTGATTACTTATTACTTTTTCAAGTACTAGTATCGTTTCGGTTTTGATACTTATACAAAATTTAAGTATTAGTAAAAGAACCAAGTAAAAGTACTTGTAATTCCAAAAAAACTAATTCAGTTTTTAGTTCAATTACTTTTGTAATTATTTTTTGATACTTAAGTATTTTTGAGGACTTTATGAATTAAAATATTTTCAAAATGCTTGAATACTTGGGAAATAATTGAATTCTTAATAT
Organism: Dolichopus griseipennis; assembly: GCA_963082915.1. Taxonomy (NCBI): domain Eukaryota; kingdom Metazoa; phylum Arthropoda; class Insecta; order Diptera; family Dolichopodidae; genus Dolichopus; species Dolichopus griseipennis. Next base: position 78,454,289 of record OY720445.1, on the reverse strand, counting down.
GAATACTTAAGTATTTCTTTGTACTTAATTACTCGTAAAATACATTAGTACTTGGTTGTTTTACGTATACTTAAATTTTAACACTAAAATAATAAAAATCTAAGTAATTCTAATACTTGACAAAGTAATGAGTTTCAGGTAATAGTACTGGTAATTTTACTGGTACTTGACATATACAGGTCTGCTTTCTTTGGCAGCTCTTTAAGTATATGTTATACAGTATGTTTTTACTATTTGACTGCAAAAGTTCTTATATCCTCCAAAATCTTTTTCTTCCTTTTGAGGGTTTTATTTTAATGTAAGATTTGTAAAGGATATGATGTTTTCTGAAACTATTAATGAACAATTTAGTATTTGTTTCAAAGGTCGTCAAATGTAATACTCTTTAAATATCCTTAACAATTATCTGAAGGCATTTCTTTCACTATTTGTGTTTCTATTTTTCTACCAACTATAAGAGCCATAGAATTTTTCAAAATCTTAGGTCTTGGACACGCAGATAGCGAGCGCACAATTTTTCAGAAAAAATTTCAGAAATATTAGTTTTGATACATAAGTGGCAGAAAAATTGCTTACTCTCTAGCTTTGTATTTGAAGCATTAGATTGGTTTAAGTAGTCTAATATTTTTGTACTCAATGACTTTTCGAAGTACTCATCCATTTGAAAATACTCTCCTATCCAAAGCAATGGTTTTACTTCTTTGGCAATTGAAACTTAATTCTTTTTGGAAGCTTTTTGGAACCATGAAGCTTCTTTTACTTTAATTTTCGAATTCCTTTGTGTTCTTACATATTTTTTGGGACCTTGTTAAATTGTCTTAAATATTGCTATTTAATTGTTGTGTGATGCCTATTGTTAATAGTTCCTTATTAAATTTTTGTACTATGCATAATGCTTTGAAGGTGTATTTAAAGCATTCCATCAGGTTAGTAGTCGTTTCTTCCAAATTGGACTCTCCAACCTTACTTAATTTCTTAATTTAAAATAAAATACCTTAGCCTGGAATTTTTAACAATCCCATAATCAAAATATAAACATAACCTAATTTGGATTGAATACCAAACTTTTAAAATATCCCATGTTCAATACTTTTTAAATACAATTTTTAAGTATTTATTTTGAGATATGAACCAAAATGTTTAATCTAACATATTTAACCTATATTATTATTTATTTATTTTTTAATTTTATCTTTATATAATATTATTTATTAAAATCTAACTATATCAACTGATACATTTTATCAAACTAATATAATTTTAGCATATCAGGACACCAATTTGGTATCCGAAATAATTTCAATGTAATAAAAAACCCCCTAAAAAAAACTGAATCAGCCAAAGGGGTAAATATATATGTATATTTTATATTAGGACCCAACCTTTTGACTCTTTTTTTTCTGTAACTTAATCATAAATCGTTTGAACTATTTGATTACATACATATATATATATATATATATATTAAATATGTTTGATGAATGTCATCTATACACACCTTTACACAAAAAAAAAAAAAACGAGACAAATTGGGATCGGAATTTAACATTTTGGATTTTTTTAATATGTTTCTAAATTTTGTCTAATACATGAATGGATACCCTATTTAGTATTTAGTGCATTTTTAATTTATCAATGGTTTGTTTACAAAAAAAAAAATACCACCTCCTCCACCTCCACCATATATAACACAAAAATAATATTTAAAAAAAAAACCACCCACTTGTCTTAGCAACATATCAAAAGTCTAGAATAAATTTTTCCAAAAAAATTAAATAATCATATGAAACTCTGTATATTTATTCCAAAAATAAAATATCTGAAAGAACTTTTTGTTTTCTGTGTTTGGGGGAGCTATTTCCATAAATTTGTTTTTTTCATTTGAATGAAATTCTTAACTAATACTTAGATACTTTTTTGAACTTTTTTCTGCTTCCATCTGTTGTAGTAGTCGCATGCAACACAACACATGTTATTAAATTGTTTTGTTATAAAATAAAAGTGTAATTTGCTGGTTTTATTTACTGGAACAAGAAAAGTAATTGTATTTCTTGGTAACTCTAAGATATCTGTTCATTATTTTAATTTGATAGCAATAAGATCAATTTGTATTTATAAAAATTGAAGAAGAGCATTTACCGTTATATTTTTAGTATAGTGATGACTACGACCTTTTAAGTTTAATATTATTGATAAGAGTAGAGTTGTATAATACTGAGTAAAATGGTAAATGAGTACACTTGTAAGTACCGTTACCGGATACTTATTAATCGATAAAATTTAATTTAAGTAAAAATATTCTTGTAATTCCAAGAAAGTAATTAAATTTTTAGTTTAATTACTTTTCTACTCATTTTTTGATACTTAAGTATTTTACGAGTAATTAAGTAACAAGAAATATTTAAGTTTCAGGAATTCAATTATTTTCCAAGTATTAAAGTAATTTGCAAATATTTTCATTCAAATAAATGAGTATCAGGTAATGGTACTAACTGCTAATTGTACTAATACTGATACTTGACTTATAGACGTTTATGGATAAGGGTTAAAATTTTTTGTATAAAACTTATTTTTAATTGTCAAAGTAATCAGTAAAAACTCATCCCAAATACAGTGGAGCTCCATATAATGCAAATGTTTCAAAATAAATTTTAATTTCAATAATTAATATTAAATATAACGTAAAAGAGACTCTGATAAACCGCATATAAACTACTATATATTCCACTATATTACATTTTAGTTATTTTAATACTAAATAGATGTGCTATTACTAGATTAGCTTTTCAACTACTATAGACTTGATTTTATTGCACCCTTTATCCAATTGATATACCATCAAACTTTGTGAACTGCTCACAGTACTAAGAAATAGCAATTTTAAAGGTTTCACGATTACTTTTATTTTGAAATATTTGTACAATTGTTCAATAATATAAGTTAAAACACATTTGACCTTCAAATGACATTCAATTTCTTACATACGATTTAAATTAAATAAATACTGCAAATTTTCAAATAAATACTGATCATTTAAATACGTTTTAGTCAAAAGAGAATTTAATGAACCCAGTAATCAATTGTCCAAATCAAATATATGTATTATGTACCATTATTAAAGTTTATAACAGATTTATAAAAAATCCAATCATTTAATTTATAATAAAAAAACTAGGAGTATAATTAAATTAAAACTTTAATACTTTAATTCAAAGGAAATAAAATTTATTAGCTTACATGATCCAGTATTTCAGTATTTTATTGCATCATAATGATAATAAATTTTATTTAATTTTTTTTTTATTTTTTAAATTTGTTAAAAAATTGTTTTAAAATTTTTTCACATCAAAACTTTTTATTTTTTTTTTTTCAATTTAATTAATGGCTTTTATTTACAAAAAACCAACAATCGTGTAGTTGGAAGTGTGTACAGCTAAAAAATAGAATTTGTATGCAATTTTAAATGGTAACCTTAAGAACAAAATGTTTATTCTAATAGTTACAAGTTTTTCTTTTGTATTATACTTTTATCATAATGCAGGGGATCTGCCCCTTGTTTTCTTTAATAGATACAAAAATTCAAAAGTTAAATATTAGATTAATTTAATCAATATCTATACGTTTAGATGTGCTCCCCTTTTGTTTTATTGCATATCAAGTGTAACCCACGTCATATCGATTTATTATACAAACTTATCAATGTCTAGGTCTTCTACTACTTAATAAAAAACTGCAATCCTATGTTTGTTAAAAATATTATAACTTTTGCTAAAAAACTTCTAAACTTTGATATTGAAACGTGTAGGTTGTCTAGGTAGGTCTTCTTCACAATGAAATCAGTATCTGAGGATTTTAATAATAACTGAGAATAACTTTTGCAAATAATTTTAAAACTTCGATATTGAATAGTTCATATTTTTGGATTTTGATTCAAAATAAAATTTAAGTCTTACCAACTTTATATGTTTTAAAGGTGCCGTTGCTTAAAATGATGAAAAACTCAACCAGAACAATTTTTATAATTTATAATAATGACGATAACAGTAATCTGTTAATAAAACTTTAAATTGGCATATAAATATTTGACAAAAGTTTAATTTAAAATTAAAAAAAAAAATAAACAAAAAAAAAAATAACAAAAAAAATGAATAAATTAAAAAATCTAAAGACAAAATCTAATACTAGCCCTGAATCACCAGGTCTATTTAGTAAATTAACAAAACGTTATACAAATGCTGTATCAGCAAAATTACGTAGATCACAATCACCACCCACCACAGCTCCCTTTCGTAATAAATCCCCACAAAAACATATCATTAGCGGTAGTTATGATATGAATGGACATCATTCAGATGATCATCGTATTGAAATTGGTGCACCCATTTTAATATCAAAAACAAATTTTGATTTGGATCGTTTTGATGAAAATTCTACTGCACGAACTTCAACAACACAATCACAATTAACACCACCAACAACTGCTACAACAATAATATCATCAACGGGAACATCAACATCAAATGAAAGTGAAAATGATATATTTTCAGATGCAATCAGTTCATTTCCACCAAATGTCCAAGATATTAAATTTGAATTTTTATCTGCCGAAGATAAAGAAAATTCCCCTGAATTGCCATGCCTAACAAATGATATTAAAAATACAAATTTCCGGTATAATGATGAAAAAGCGCCAATGCCGCCGCCGCCGCCTCCATCATCAAAATTAAAACACAACGAACCAAATTCAGAATTAAAATCAAATAAAATAAAACATAATATGATGGACTGTCCATCAAATTCAAATTATAGTACACCAACTACAATTACAAAAGTGCCGTTAAATGATACAACAACAAAAAATAATAATAAAAATCGTTCAAAATCTGTACAAAATTTACACAAATCTGAAATACGTTTAATATTAGAGAAAACTCCATCAAATTTTGATTTTACAACAGCTGATTTAGAAAATTGTTTTGATTTGCCAGTGCGACGTGATTCGCTGGACACTATTCAAACAACAACAACAACGAATAGTTTGGGAACCAGTAATCAAAATGATTTAGATGAATTTGTATCACCATCAAGTTCACCAATACACCAATACAATTGTAATAGTGTATCACCAATAACAACTGCAAGTAATAATTCACCAATAAAATATAATTCATCTTTACCGAGTAGTAATAGTACTAATACAAGTAATAATAGTCATGGTACTGGTAGTAGTAGTAGTGGTAATAATGATGCTGATAATGATGATGATGATGATTATGATGATGATGATATAATTAATATTGATAATAAAAATTCACCAACAATTAGTTCAAAATCAATTGTATTATTACGTCAACCCTACAATTCACAATTATCAACATCAACATTAATAAAAAATTCAACAATGAATGATAATGATGAATATTTTAATAATACAATAATAACAACAACAACAACAGCTGATTCATATTATAAATCACCAACAGAATTAAAACCAATATCAAATATAAATATATCACCAAATTATAAAATAAAATCAAAATCACCACAACCACCACCACCATTACCACCCGTTGATATTGATATGATTGATGGTCCGGATGTTAATAATGATGCAAATATTCATGATAATTATGATGATAATAATGATGAAAGTATTGATACAGTACCATTAACATTAAATAGTTCATTTGATTTAATTAATAATAGTGATTTACAACAAAATATATTAAATAAAAAATTAAGTCATAGTGAACCGAATACACCAAATTATCCAGAAAAGACTGATTTTAAAATTTATCATTTTAAGAGTGCCGAATCATTACAAAATCATAATCAACATAAATTCAATAAACATAATTATCATTATAATAATTCAAATTCAAATTCAAATATTAATTTAACAAAAAATCAACATAATAATGATAAAAATTTATATAATAATTATAATGAATCATCATTAGATGATTTTGATTTAAAATCTGTTAGTTTACAAAGTTTAAATGCAAAAAATTTATTTTTATCAATTGAAGAACTGAATGAAATAACAAAAGAAATTAATAATTCGGAGGAATTTAATAATGAAATTGATTTAGAATATTGTGAACATCGTGATAATTTAAAACCGAATGAACGTCGTATAACATTATTAAAAAATAAAAATTCACGTTTAATTAATTTACATCGTAACAAGGAGAAATTAAATAATGCTTGGTCCGGGTTGAAACAATGGATTGGTGAAGAAAAAGGTAAATTTAAAGATGTTGTTCAGAAGCATGCAGCAATGCAGCGGGTTGGTGCCAATACTAATAATACTTCGGGGGGGACGGGGACATTAGCAGCAGCAGATTCAAGACGTACAAATGATTCATTCAAACAAAACAGCTGTAATTCAAGTCGTAGTGTATCTATTGATAGAAATTATCATCTAAATCATCAGCCTTCTGGTATTTCTAGTTATACATCATCAATGATGTCAATTAATCGAACGGAATCAACTGCACCAACATTAATTGGTGATGATATAAATGATGCAATTGGTGATGATTCCGAGTCGGTATTTACATTAAGTGGTGGTGGTGGTGGTGGTGGTGTTGGGGTTGGTAGTGGAGGTGATGGTAGTATTGGAATATCTAATGCTGAATCAAAATCAACAATTAATTTGTCAACGGCTACAAAACGAATTTTTAAAAATAAAGAAACATGGGAGGTGAGATTTGTAAAAAAAAAATTAGATGAATGATTTTTGTTTTGTGTAATCTTATATTTTATTTAAGTGTTTTATAACTCACAGATTTCAAAAGCCTAAAAATTATAAATTTTCTTTAACATATTATATCTTGATTATATTTATTAAAATTGTTTCTTTTTTTTTTCTTTCAATAATTTGTAGGGCCAAAATGGCTTCGAAGAACTTAGAAGATATGTTAAACAAGGTGGAGATTTCGGAAAAGATTTGGTTAATATTCTACAAGAAAGGTTTGTATTAAATTTTAAATTTTATATAATTAGAATATTTTAAATTTTTCGACAATGTTTTGTATACACATGACTAACGGGTTTTCCTGCCTTTAGCTTAGAGTCTTAAACAAAAAGTAACGGTAAATGCTGAGTTAATTCGTTCAAGATTCTTCTTTTCCTTCGCTTAGAGTCTTGAAGAAATAAGTAACGGTTAATCCTAAGTTTATTTCTTGAAGACTTTACCCTAAGACATAAAATTTCTTATTATGAGATTTGGCTCTGTACGATGTCTTAATTTTTAGATTGAGGATTTTTACAAAATAAAGACTAACTGTAACCTAAATCCCTCTTATATCTGCAGAACAGCTCCTCATAGCTTAGAAATCCCCACTAAAATTGTTTATTAGTTTTTATGAATAGCTAATAAAAAATGTTTTTTTAAATTTTCAGAATTGATGCAGAACTTATCTATTCAAAATCATTATCAAAAATGGCCAACAAATTGAATAAAGCATGTAGAGATGTACCTGGAACTATAGTAGATGCATGGCGTGGTGTTGCAACAGAAATGGAATCAAGAAGTGAAGTTCATCGTCAGCTATCAACATCATTAAATGATGAAATCTGTAAACCATTAAAATCATTATTAGAAGCACATCATAAAACTCGAAAAACAATTGAAACAAATGTTGATAAAGCATCACGTATATTGAGTGAATGGCGTATTAGTGAATCAAAATCAAAAAAAATCTCACATACAGCAGCACGTGAAAATGAAAAATTACAAGATGCTATGCTGGATGTTAGAATACAAAAATCTCCGTCAATTGCACTCTTGCATCAACAAAATTTAAAAGAGAAAAATGTTAGTGAAAAAGAGATAAAAAGTGCTGAAAAAGATTGTGCTAAATTAGATAATAAAAGACGTAAAGCAGAAGAAGCTGTTAAAAGGGCAGATGTTGAATATTATACGTTATGTATTAGGGCTGAAAGGGCGCGTGTTGATTGGGAAATGTCTGTGTTACGTGGTTCAACTGTATTACAAAATTTAGAAATGCAACGTTTATCAACAATGAAACAATTTATGACAAATTATACAAGATTAACATCCGATATAAATCCAATATTAGAACAGTTGTGTCACAGACTATTGCCACAATTGGAAGCATGTAATATACAAAAAGATTTACAAGTTGTTAAAAATATACGTAGAGCAGCTGAAGGACCAAGTGAACAATTGTTACCAGATTTTTATTGTGAACATACAACATTAGCTATGAATCGTGAAAGAAGAAAACATGCCTTAATTAAATTATTACAACTAGTCAAAACAGATTTAGAACGTGAAAGAAGATCAAGAAATGGTTTAAAAGGCTTGTCACAGACAATGATTAATCAAGATAATCAGAATGTTACAGATAAATTATATCATGTAAGTGGCTTGTTTTAACTTTGAATAAAATTCTAAAATAAATTTTGGTTTTTTTTGTAATTTTTAGATACGATCTATGTTAACATATTTGGAAGGATCAAGATTTAAATTACAATCAGCACTATTAGAATTAGATCATAAACCACGTTCAGCACACCCATTAGCATCGCATATACAGGTAATTTTATTATAAAATTTTCTTATAGGAATCACAGTTATTATTGAGAGTTTTAGATTAATTATATTAAAACGTTTCGTATTGAATTTGGAAAACCATATAACGAGTCCTTGTAAAGGGAAGAATGTAACCCCAAGCTTACAATTTTTGAAAGCTCTGTCTTTTCAAGCTGTTTAATATGTTTAATTTAACTAAAGTTATACTTACTTTCTTTTGATTTCCTAAAACAGACTTTCCCTGGTCCATCACTAGGAATCAATGTTCTAAAAAAATTTAGTTCCGCAAATGCTAGTCTCCCAACTACCGTCTAGGTTTATCGTACTTAAAAGCAAGATTATAACTATTTCTGCCTTTGTCTTTGATTTTCTGAAATCTGCAGCTGCTGCAGCTTCAAATACTTAGACGCAGTACACTAACCTTCTCAATTGAGTAACTAAGTTTCATTTGTTATATGGACCCCGTAGAACAAGGTATTTTACACGTATGGCAGTTCGCCTGGTACAGTACCTCAACTAACTTCTTGAGCTGTTCTTTATTTGACTTTTACTTTTCTTAGAGAGTCTTCGGGTCATTTATTAAACGCAAACGGCTCGTAATTGAAAAAGAAAGCGAAATTCACTTTAGTTTAGAAACTCAATTTAATCACACTACAAGAGATAGTGATATCTGAAGCAAACAATAATTTAAAAGATGTTAGAGATTCTAGAATTATATAGCAAGAATTTTAAATACGTTTCCCATAATTTAACAAATTAATTGCAAATAATTATAATTAAAAATACATTTTTTTATCATTTTAGATAACACGAGATCGTACCGGATTACAGCAAAGTATACTGAAAGTACCATTATGGTTAAAAAATGATGATAAAATATCATCAAATGAAGAAGAAACAAATAATATATTAAATGATAGTAGTAATCGTGATAGTGAATCATCAATTGGTAGCGGAGGTGGAGGCGGAGTTGGAATTGGAAACGGTGTAATCATAGGCAATGGAATTATAACAAATAATAATAATAATTGTATTGATATTAAAAATGAAATGATTATAAATAAAAATTTTAATCGTAGTAAAAGTACTACAGATATATTATCAAATGGTATTGTTCAACATTTAACTGAATTAAATACAACAATACAAACAACACATACAACACAACAAAAAAATAATACAATATCTGGTATTAATGATAATAATATACATAATAATCATAATAATTTATTAGATAGTCCAAATTTTGATCGTGGTATTGCTGATGGTGGTTCAAATCAACCAGATTCTGATTTTGATGAATTTAGTTCACAAGATGATGATGATGATGATAATGATAATGATGATAATGATAATGATGGTAATGATGATATTGATAATCGACAAAAAAAACAACAACGTCATTCAATTGATAAATTAAATGGAATTAATAATCATATTGATAATAGTTTTAATAATATAAGTAATAATAGTATAAATAATAGTAGTAAAATTATAACAACAACAGGAAATGGAATAAATACAACAACAACACAACAACAACAACAAACAAAAACAATAGTATTAAGTAGATGTAAGGCTTTGTACAGCTATACACCAAAATTATATGATGAACTTGAATTAACACCTGGAGATATTATTGAAGTTCATGTTAAACAAGATGATGGTTGGTGGTTAGGTGCATTAGGTGATCAAATTGGTATATTTCCAGCAACATATGTTGAAGAGTTTGTCTAAAAAACAAGAACCAATTTAATATATAAAATTTAAATATTTGTTATACTTTTTTTTTTTAATTATATACATATATATTTCTTTAAAAAAAAATTTCGTTTTAAGATGATAAAATAACTTTTGTTTTTAATTTAATTTTAAAATTTAAATAAAAAGATTAAAACTTCTCAAAATTTTTCTAAAAATATTTGTATAATAATAATTATTAACAAATTAATCCAAATAATTAAATAAAAATATAAAATAAATTGGATTAAAAAATTTAAAAATATTGGGAGAGTAAATCTCTTTTTATAGAATGGCGTTTTTTTTTTTTTAAATCGAATATTAAAATTAAGAAATAAAAAATTTATATATTTTGTTTTGTTTATAGTTTTTAAAATTTGTTTTGGAGTTTGTAAAAGAAACAATTTTTTGATTGTAATTAAAATATAATATTTTTTATTTAATTTTTATTTTAAACATTTTATATTTTTTTTTTTCGAAATTGTAAATTGTTAAAAAAAAAAGTTTTTAAGTTACACGGTATTGGATTAGAAGTGCTTTAGTAATGTTTTTCCTAATTATATTGTGCTATTGTACACTGTTTCATGTTTATGTGTACTTAGGTCTTGGACTATTCAAATAATGGTATGTTTATTCTCACAAAAATTGAAGGACTCCATTATATTCTAATAACATTTACTTATCTATACTAAATTAATTTCCATTTTAAGTTCTTTAGAACTTGTAATAAAAATATAAGGATCCTAAAGATATCATTATTCGAACTGAACAAGCCTTAGAGTGCGTTTCTGTTGTAGCTGCGATAAGTGATAAGAGCGTTGATAAGTGCACAGCGTAGAAAGTTGTATACGTGATTTAAATAGAGATGTTTATATTAGAGCATTGCGTTGCTCATCATCGATAAACAATATAAAGTTTCTACGTTATGCTCTTATCGACGCTCTTATCACTTATTGCAACTCCAAAATAAACGCTTCATTAGAATGATATAATAGCACTGTAGATGAAAAGTAGCACCATCTCTGGTCTTTATAACTAATTAAAAAACTTGTGTAACTCCAGAGATTCTATTTTTTAAAGAAATATCATGATTCTAGAAATCGATATTCGAATCAATTGATTTTTTTTTAAAAACTAATAAAACTTTTAATTTTAAATGAAACTTATACACTTTATAATTAAATATATTTCTGTATTTTTGTTAAATTTTAAATTGTAAATCATTTTTTTTTTATTGATTTTTAATTTTCTAATTGTTATGTTTTTCTGTAATTTTCTAATTTATTTCTATTAAAAATATATATTTTAATTAATTTTAACTACTTTTTAATATATGTAAAAAAAAAATTTAAACAAAATTTAAGGAATTTAAAATAAAAACAAAATAATATTGGCTTTAAGAAGTTATAAACTTTAACCCACACACTTTAACTATAAAATAAAAAAAAAATGTAAGAAAAAAAATATATAATAATTTTTAGAATATTAAAACTTTTGCTGTTGTTTATAATTTTATTAGAAAAAAAAACAAAAAAAAATAATGTTTAATGATTTTTTGTAATGATTATTTATAAATATCATCATGAAAAATATAATATTAATTTATAAAAATTTTAAATTCATGTTTTTCATTTATTAGTTATTAATTTTTTGATCTAGGTTTTTGCTTTATGATAGATTTTAAGAATGTCAGAAAAGATAAACCATATTTGTATAGCTCAAATCTCCCTGCACCTTGTATTGAACTCATGAGTTACTAAAAATCTTTTATGACAATTAAGTCTTCCTAAGAACAGTGTAGCAACTGTGGTAGTTATTAGTGTAGCAACTATATTAGTAAACTGCGGAACATAGAATCCGTGGGTCATAAAGCGCAACCATCAATTGATCCAAAAAATTAATTTATTTAAAAATAAATTCTATTATTCCTCTTAATATAATATAATCTTTGTACCTATGCTGTACCCTTTATTAGATAAATCCAAGTCAAAAAATATCAAATTTATTAGGTTACAATTTGTAGGTTAATAAATGTAAGCTCTGCTGAAAGTAGGTTAATAAATGTAAGCTCTGCTGAAAAGTAAATTCTTTTAATTTTTTTTTTTTTAATTCTTTGTTAAATTTAAAATTTAATTTTCTTTAAAAAACAGATTCTAATAATGATATCGACTCTTAATATAAGAAGAAGTCAATTCAAGTTTTAAAATTACATACTTGATGCATTTATTAATGTTTTTTTAGTACAAATTGTTTCATTTCAATGTTTTATACTAAACAGATTCGAAAACATGTTATAAAAAACACTTGAAACATGTTGAAATCGAATAAAGAATTAATTGAAGACACGAACCATTTTATTTATTTACAACTTTATATTTTAAATTAAAAGAATTGCATTCAGGAACAAAAAGGGCTGAACCGGCCATATTAATTTTAAAAAATAAAAAAAATGGTAATATTAAAAATAATTAGTTTTGTTTTTTAATGAAATTTAATTTTTTAATTATTAATTTGTTAGTTGGAGTTTAATTACATCTCTGACAAGTCCTGATTAATTATTTCAAAGCAGCTTAAATTAAAATTTATAAAAAACCTATGAATGTTCAAAATATTATGTAAATTAAAATTAATTAATAAATATTTTTTTAAATAAAATTTTAAAATTTATCCGAATATTGTTTTATTTATCATGATCTAAATTTCCCCTTAAAAGCTGGTCAGGCCTTAATTATATTTCATTTCAATACATCTTAATTTATTCTATCCAAATACCAGATATAACTAGCACCTAAGATTCCAATAAAAAAATCACAATTTACCTTAAAATCTTATTGTTTTTTAATATTATTTAAATTTGATTAATTTTAATTTTCACAAAATATTTTTCAAAAAAAATTCAACTTTGACATTTTTGACATCAATTTTGAAAAAACTTTCCATTATTTGGCTTACAATTCCACTAAAAATTCCTAAATTCTAAAAAAAATTCTCAAAATCCTCTTAAAAATCTAAAAATTAAAATTTAAAAAATCACTTAATTTACCAGGCACCCATATTTAAAACGAAAATTAGCAAGCAAATATTTCTAAAAAAAAATTTTACTTATTTTGTGTCTTTGATAAATGATCATTTTCTAACGTCCAATAGATGTCGCATAAATCGTTTAATTTGTTTTAAACAAAAATCCGGGTTTGTGTATAAACTATATCGTAAATTGAATTCGCCGTACGGAAAATTGCATACACTCAGGCGGATTAAATTTGTTTTCAGCCTGAAATTATGCAAAAAAGTTGGAAAATTTTTTAGAAAAATTTATTGCTAAATTTTCTGATAGCCTGGTATAATTTTTGAAAAGGTTGAAATCACTTTTCGTAAAAAATCAAATTTTTGGGGTTAAAAATTTTTTTTTTTTTGGATTTTTTAATTACAAAATTGGTTTGATAATTTTTACTTAAATTTTTCGAATTTGTGCAGTAAATTAAGTGATTTTTAAAATAAATGAAAATTTATGAATTTTGAGATGGGTTTTGAAAATTTTTTGACAAATTAGAGTTGTTTGAGGAAAAATTTGAAAATTTTGGTAAACAAATTAAGACAGTTATGGACAATGAATTTTAATTCAAAATTGTAGTCAAAACTGTCAGAGGAATTTTTTTTTCAATTTTGTGATTTTTTGTTAATTTTGAAGGATTTGTGTATGAAATTTTTTTTTTAATTTTTGCTTACTGCTTTTTTTTCGAATATGGGCGCCTGGTATTTAAGTGGTTTTAAGAATGAAATTTTTTTAATTTTGAGAGGGTAGTCATGAAAATTAATGAAATTTATTGAAAATTCAAAATCTTCCCAAAACTGTCGAAATTAGGTTTTTTTCAATTTCGAGATTTTTTTTACTCTCAAATGATTTGAGTGTGAGATTTTTGTTTTTCAATATTTGGTTGTTTTCAAATATGGGCGCCTGGTAATTGAGTAAATTTTTAATTTTAAGAGGGTTTAGAAATTTGTTTTATGATTTTTAGATATTTGAAGAAATTTATGAAAATTTGGAAAAAAATCATGACATTTAGTGACATTCAATTTATATTCAAAATCATCTGTCAAATTTAATTTAATATTTTAGTTTTGAGTATTTTTATACTCAAAAGGTTTCGGTTTTTTTGAGTAACAAGGGTTGTAATCAGATTTATTTTGAGCAATTTTTTATTTTAATATAAAATTTAAAAATTTGCTTTCTAGAAAAATTTATGTCTTTGGGTGCCTGGTATTTTTTTAAAATTTTTAATAAAATTAAAATTATCTTTTGCAACAACAATTGATTTTAAACTTTAAAATTGAGTGAATTTTTAAAGGGAAATTGGTGGTTAATCTGTAAAATTAAATAAATAAAAAAATAATTAATTCAAATTTAATTGTTTATTTTATTTAAATATAAATTACTCATAAATTAAAAAATAAATTAAATGTACAATTATTGAAAATAAAATTATATAATAAATATTTTTAATAGAATTCATTCATGGATCAGTTTTAATCAATTTGATGTATAATATCATCATCATCATCTGGACTTTGACAACGATCACCAATCATTTCAACATCAATATGACCAGCATTTTCTTTTTGTTCATCAATATCATCATCATCATCTTGTACATCCGATTTATTATCAATTAAACTTAATCTGTCCAAATTTTCATTGGTTTCACTACGATTCGTAAATTGGGAATAAAGTTTTGGTAAATTTTGTAAAACATAATTGGCATTCTTAAAATGTGATCCAAAATGATTTTCTTTTGTTTCACTCAAATCATAAATTTTATTATACAGTTGATGTTTATCCGCGGATCCTAATGTACTGCCATCAACACTAGAAGCAGTAGCAGCTGCTGATAAATTAATAGCTGATGTTTTCTCACCCCTTGGTGTCGGTACTGTAAATGCTGAACCATGACGATATTTACTAACTAAAGCTTCTGTTATACTTGCATTTGAATTGGAATTTTCATTTTGATTATTTGTCGAATTTTCAGCCGTTAATGAAGCCGGCGATTCATTCTCTTTTTTACGATCGTAAATGTGACCAGATACTCTTAGGTCTATAAAAAAATGCAGTGGATCTATTCCATAGGGTGGATACAGTGATGGATACCAGACAGGTGGTGGTGGTGGTAATGCTAAATCTGATGGAGGTAATGATGCTGTTGGTGGATCTGGTATTGTTGGTGGATTAGATGATGTTGTGGATGATGAGGTGGATGTTGCACATTCATATTGTGTTGAATGTTGTTGAGATTTTGAATGTGTTGCAGGATGTGTATTCATTTCATATTCATGGCTTTTAACATCAGTTTGTTCTGAAGTACTACCTGCTGCAGGTATTTTATTATTAATATGTAGAGAATTTTCTTTCAAGCTTTCTAAATGTTTTGAATACTTGGAGGCAATTGGAAATATTTGTTTATTCGTTAATTCTAATGGTTTTTCAATGGGACTGCTTGTTGTTGTCGTTGTTTGCATTTTTTCTTCCATTTCTTTGCGTTCTTTTAAATGTTCATAGTATGGACGTTGTTGACTCCAAGAACGTTTACGTGGTCTTCTTGCTAGCGCTGCCTGTTGCATTTGTAAATTTCGAGCATTTTCATTATTTTTCGCTTGAACTAATGAACGGAGCATATCACTAAAAAAGAAATTGTTGGGACCAACAGGTGCTGAATATCTGGAATAGAAAAAAATTTAATTGAATTTTTGAATTAGTTATTATAAGAGGAGAACTTACAAATATGGAGGTGTTGCAGCTAACAGCCTGCTTACAAAATCTTGATTACGTATATCATGTATACTGGTTTTTCGCTCTTTTGTTCCTCCGTTTGTTTGTTGGTCTTCAGTCATTTTGATAATCTATTCTTTAAAGAAATTAAAATTAATTTCAAATTTAAAAAATTAAAATTAAAAAATATAGAACTTGTTTAATTAATTTAAATTATATTTAGATACTGCATTCCAAACAGTTGCAGAAGCAAAATAACTAAACCCAGGGTACTGTTTAAAAAGTTTTAACTAAATTTTGTTCAATTAGTTGGGTATGTTAGGTACTGCAAAGTTAATTATCGAATAATTGAGGATTTACTAACCTTTCAAGCATTCAAATAAACTAATATTATACATCCTTTCCCAAGCGTGACCTTTATAATTTACAACAATATCATGCTTCCGTGTGAGGGCAAGTAAAAACCAACTCAAGGGAGATTAACGAAAAATAAAATGCATTAAGTTGGTCCGTATTTAGTCTAGAATCAAAGTAAATTTGCTGAAAGAAAACCACATAGAGTAGAGATACAATAAGTTTCATAATTCAGCTGCTGCAGCCTAGGAATGTTTCAACTTACTTAAATAAATATCAAATTTGTGATTTTTAAGGAATTTGGTAATCGAAGTCCTATGAAAACCATTCATATTAACTTCTTAAAACTTTGATTTTAATTTGCTTCATTATATTTTAATTTCCTACGAGCTAATTTTGGGTCATTCCACCTCAATTTCCATTTCAAAAATAATGTTTCTTAACCGATTATTAAAATTTTTACTATTCTAAGGGTGCTTTTAACCACCACCATCGTACACTTTCTAATTTTCTATAACTACTCCCAGCTTTCAGCACCTAATCCCTCTCTAAAAAGATTATACCTTGTAGATTCCATTCTTCTCAGCTTGTTCAATCTTAAATTTTTCAATGTTTTTTAGCTTTTCTCATGTTGCTGTTTCCAATGTTTCTACATATATTGGTAGTTACCAATCTTTTACTAAATATTTTTACCATGTTGATTATACCTAGGATTTCCTACCTCAAAGTTTCCAATGTTTCCATGCTTCTTTAGTTTTTCTTTTTACGAGAGCCATGGAAAGCATCGAAAGTCCCCCATTGCGTTGTGTATGGCTTTAATACACTAAAATCACACTATTTTAAACCCAAACTTTAGAATGAGACCTTTGTTATAAATGGAAAGATACAGTTTAATATTGAGGATGGGAATTAGAAAAGGAAAATTTAGGAATTAGAATTGGAATAATGGATCATGTTGGGGGATATTAAAGAAGAAGAGAATGATGCTAATGTTTTTTTCTTAAATTTCTATTGGTCGTACACATATACAATTTACCAACTTCAGGGAACACATGGTGTGAAATATAGTTCCATAATGTGGATGTTACGCTTACCTTAGAGTTTTCAATATTTCTTCAGCTAATTCTAACGTACAAAATTTTATTACATCTTCAACTAGTCAACAACAAGGTGCTTACACTGATATACACTTTCTAATCCTTTCTTCACTGGATTCTATCTTGCATTCATCTTTTACTTAGTTTAAAGTAAAATGTCCAAATCTCCCTTCAGCCCTCTTCTCCCTTGTAATTCTGCAGTGTACGAGAGATATATGTTAATGAATTGATCCTGCACAGTTAGAGGCGGGACTATAAAAGAGGTGGGTATTTATCGGATATTTAAGTTCCAATTTTAAGAATTTTTTAATCCTAGAATTGCCAGGATAATAATACTTTGAATTGAAAGCATGTATAATGAAATGAAATCGTTTTTTTATTTTTTAAATGTTCAAAAACACAAAGTTTCAAATTGCACAAAGTAAAAAAGAAACAATTACAGCTAAAAAAAAAAATTCATCCTGTTTTTAATTGTCTGAAAAATATTTGTACCATATTTATTTCAAACAATGGAAAAACATTTTTTCCATTTTTTTAACTATATGAAATTTCCTTTTAAATATTATTTTTTTTTTTTAATTTTCATTTGTTTTTTTTTTGTTTTTCTTTTTTCCTCTTCATTATCTCAAAAATCAGGATAATGGATTTAAATTAATTTTTTTTATATGTATATTTTTTTTAGATTTAAATTTTTGCAAAATATTTATTTCAAAAGAATTGAAATAATTTTCTAAAAATTAATTTGAAAGACTGTAGAAGATATTTGATTTGATAAGAATTTGTAAAATGAAAGGATTTTCTTAAGGAAATGCTGTCAAAAATATTAGTAGGGTCAGATTCCGTATTTATAGTCATATTATAGTTTTAAAATTTCGCAAAAGATAGTTTAGTTGCACTTAAATGAGACAACCTGTATGATTAATTTCCATAATATAATAATAGTTAATATAATATTGCCAATTTTTTGAGATATTTACCATTAATCAAGTTGTTATGCATATAAAATCAGTCCTGGATATTTCAAGTACTAATACAATTACCAGTACCCACTACCTGATACTCATTACGTTGGCAATCAAGTTGTTATGCATTTAAAATCAGACCTGTATATTGCAAGTACTACTTCAATTACCAGTACCCATTATCTGATACTAGTAGTATGTCATTACCTTGACAATAACCAGTATTACATAGCGTACTATACTTACAAAATTTAATTATGAGTTAAAGAATAAAGTAAAAGTACTTGTAATTCCCAAAAAGTAATTAAATTTTGAAATTAATTACTTTTGTAATTTTTTTTAAATACTCAAATTTTTTATGAAAATAATTTTGAAAATAAATGCATAATAAATAAATACTATGTAAAATAATTAAATTCTTGATACTTAAGTATCTTTTAGTACTTAATTACTCGAATCAAAAAATAATTACAAAAGTAATTAAACTCAAAATTTAATTAATTTCGGAGGATTACAAGTATTTTTACTTAATCTTTCTTTTACTTGAATTTTGTAAGTATCAAACTGTTATTTGATAAAGTACTGAGTATTAGGTAAGAGTACTAAAAAGTGTACTTAAATATCATTTTGATAATTTTTGTATTATAAAGGTCTAATAGAAATACTCAAACAGCTTTTTTTAATGCCAAACGGATCATAATAGCTGTTCGCTGCTCTGAAATTTTGCACTCTGAAAAGTTCACAAACGATAGACTGTGTTGATTGTTTTAAGGAACCAAAGACACGATGTTGAAACTCAAAATGAGACAGCCTGTATTTATTATTTTTTATATAATACCTTCAAACCTTGTCATGTATCTAGGTTTGGAGATGTTTCCGAGTTTAAATAGCTCCAACAATGTTTTTTTTTAAATATTACAATTAATTAATTAAGTATATAAAATATTCAAAGTACTGTTATAGATCTCTAATGCCTAATATGTAATCGGGACTCTCACAGTTTTTAATTATTCTGAACTTCCAATAAGCAGAATTTTTTTTAAACAAAAGAGCGTGGAACCAAAGTCAACTTATCATTTAGGCTTAAATGATACAACCTGTATTAATAAGAACTGTAATGTTTTCACCTCAATTTATGTATCTATCTTTTCTAGATCTTAGTGCCTAAATATTTCCAACCCTTACATATATACCGTTATTTAAGTAAGCACAGAAAATTCTCAAAATATCGTTTGAACCCTTTTATACTAAATACTCCAATTGAAATTCTCAGAGATGCCCATTATTCAAATTGAACGTTTCCTGTGAGAAGCTAAAGCTCGACCCGGCTGCTATACGGAACTAAAGCCAAATAAATTGGTATGATAAAAAACTTATTCTAATTTTCTTAATGTAATTTTATTATTTCCGTTTTATTTAATATAAAAGAGTGCAGTGTATCCTTCCTTTTGTGTTGCACACCTTACCACTCCTTCATGCCCCTTACCACACTTACAACTATTTTAATATATATAGATTTTTCAAAAATTTACAGTTATTTCAAGATACTCATCATGAATCATTGAAAAATGTATTTAACATGTAAAATGTCTTAAACATTTGAATATCTGAAGTTGAAATTTTTGAAAACCCACTGAGATTTAGATTTAATGTTTTTTAGTATACCAATTGAAAAGTGAAAAACAATGATTTTCTTTAAAATAAAATTTTTCTTATTATATTGTGTAAATGTAGTTATGAATTTCTTACTCTTAAAATTGAAATAAAAACAAAAGTAAAAAAAAAAACAATAAAAATGAAAATAAAAGGAAAATAAATCTTAAGATTCATTTTTTGTTGTGTTGAAACAAAAGACATTCTGAAGAACATATTCTTTAACTTTTGAGTAAATAAATGCATCCTATGTATACTTGTATATGTATCTTAATCTTGTATTTCTTTTATTTACATTTTAATTTGTTTATTTTGGATTTTATGTTTTTTTTTCTAATTTCTAAATTATATTTTAAGTGGAGTTTTTAATTTAAAATAATATTTATTAAAGTACTCGTATATGGATATTTAATTAGGATTTGATTTCAGTTTAAAATGGTTGTTTAATTTAATTTTGAATATTTTGTAGATAATATTAATAAGTTTCGTTTAATTATATCCCAAAATTTTCATTTACAGAAGCAGGTCTAATCAAGATAGATCTATTTTCATTTGAGTTTCCAAACTACAGATATTGAATTAAATACTAATCCCACAGATGGGGATTAGTATGCCAGATGATTTTAGTTAAAATTGTAATGAATTTAGTTGAGAATTTTTAGTAGGAAACACTAAATTAAGTTAAATTATGTTTCCAGTCATGTCCAGAATTCATTGATTAAGATTTAATTAAGATTAAGACCATTTCATCCATTATATTTGATGTGCAACTTGAGTTTTTAGGGTCTCAAGCAAAAGGTCTTTGTGGAAAATATATTTGTAATAATTCTTCTAGATTTAGAGGTTAATTTAATTTAATTAATTTATTTTGATGGCATTTTTTTTAAAAGACTTTCATCAATAGTTTTTTTTTTTTTAAGGAGCAGTTAAATACTTTTTAGAATATGTTGTAAAAGCCCATTCCAGAATTCTAGTTGTTTCGTAACAGATTTGCAAACCTAGACAGTTGTTGTTGTTATAAAACTAAATGTAACAAATTAATTTTGGATAAAAAATTACGATATAACATTATAATAATTAATTTAGTGAAATTTCTTTAATATTACAATAATTAAAGTACAATATACGATCAGAAACTCCACTTTAATTATTTTTTGAAAGGGAAACTGCCAATAAAATGATTTATCCTAAAAATCTGCAATTTAATATTTACGATAAAACATTTCGAACTACATGAAAAAAATCTTTTCTTGATAAACAAATTATAAAATTTCTGCTCTTCTGAAACGTTTTTTGTACCCAGGTTGAACTAAATAAGTATTTTTGATAAATGGTTTGAATTCCCAGCTTTCAAAAATTATACAATCTTTATGGCGTATATTATCCTTTAAGGACGAAAAACTATTTCATAAATGCTTATATCTTCTCAAACACTATGATAGAGATGTTTAGTATGTGTGCACAAATTATTATAAATTAAAAAAGAGTCCAACGATTTAAAAATATTTAGAGGGTCCAGAAATGTCAAATTATGTGATATTTGATTTTTACAAAAAGATGTGAAGAATTTTACTTCTTTTTCATAAATTTTCAACTTTCAACTACAATATTGTCAAAACGGTAGCACCTATATTCATCAATTTAATTTTAATTGAATATATATATATATATATACCTAACATACCGCCTGAAATAACACAAAAAGACCAAAACAACAAGAATACCTTTCAATATCCTTTTCGTCCGTAAAATATAATATGCCCCATTATAGATATAAATATTTTGATTGGCAATACCAACTATCTTTGAGACAGTTATTTGATCCTAAGCGGGTACTACAAACGTTTCTGAATGCCAAAAATTCTTAATTTTAAAGTCCAAATTTTAATTTTGTACATTTATTAAAAAATTTTCAATAAACTGATTTGAATTGATAATATTTACGATATTAAGTTTAAGTTTTTTCAAATCTTAAAACTTGTATAAAGTATTTAATATAAAATTTTAATTAAATGCAAAATTTTTAGGATTTTATAAAAGAATTCAATATTTTGTTATAATGAAATAAATAAGAGCATCTTCAAGTTTATTAAACAGCGTTCCAGCTCTTTAAAGGTAGAAAAAGAACATTTTACTACATCAATAGTTTTACTTGCGCCTAATATTATGCAATTTTTATAGCAATTTTTCCCATATCCTTTTCCGCTTATTTTTCGCATTTTCTTATATTCTTTAAATGTATTTTAAAATTTAAAATCATTTTACATTTAAAATTCTATAGCTTGAATTTGATTTATACATTAAATATTAATTAAAAATAGCGAACAAAGTAAACAAATAATTTTTTATTTTTATTTCGCGAAGTAAAAAAACAAACAAAAGCCACAGAAAACTTTTCTGTAGGAAAAAAAACATTTTTATTTAAAAAAAAAGAAATTGTTAAAAAAATGCATTTAATTGCTTGCAGGATTAGCTTAAGTAATATTCAACAGAAGGTCTGCCTTTTTAATGTTCCTTGTTTTTTCAGAATATTTTTTTTTTTATTTCTTGTAACTTGGAAGAAAGTTTTCATTTCAAATTTCCGTCTCCAATAATTCTTCAAAGTTTGTTTGTTTTTTTGACAAGATTTATAGTAAAACTTATATTGCTTCTTTTTTTTTTTGAAATTAATATATTGATATTATTAAATTCGTTTTATATTCATAATACAAAAGTAAAAATTCTGAAATATTTCAATTGAAACTTGTAAAAATAGTAAAAATGGACTCGGAGAAGGAAAAGATCCTTCTAAAATCGTATGATATTCAGATATAAGTCAAATCATAGAGGGTTCTTTTCCTAGTATTTTATAGTAACCAGGAACCCAGAGAAACATTCATGTCTAGTATTAAAATGGATTTAGACAAGACAAGGATTCTTCAAAAATAATATAATGGACTAAAACAAGAGAAATAGTTATTTTCCGATTATTAAAATAGATTTAGAGAAGACGCAGATTTTCCCCCAATTAACAGTTCAATAATAGACTAAAACAATATTTGATCCTTCCTACGCACTATATGGAATTCAGGAAAAGGAAAAGCCCTTAACTAAAAAAATCAATTTAAAAAAAATTTAAGATTTATTAATTAATTTAATAATATGAGGACTTAAAATATATCTAAGCCATAATAATGAGATTAAGACTGCTTTTTCACTAATAACAACCAAAAATTCTTTAAATTTGTCCAAAAACTCTAGCTGAAACAAAGAAAGATTTCATTAGATTTTCTAGATCCTTTTTTTTATGTTCAAGTGCGGACTAAATTTGATTAATGGTGAAACAGTTTTTTGTAAGATTAAGTCCTTCAGATTTTCTTTATATTTTTCTTCAATTTTCAATCTCTTGTAATATAAAAAGGGGTTCAATTCAATGCAGCTTTTGGAAATTCTTTTGGAATTGGGTTTTTAATAGACCTATTGAAAAATGTATCTATTATAAACCGATTTGATTAAAATATTTTTATGAATACATAATTTTATAAGAGCACTCTTTATTTCATAGGATCACACCCCTATTGCACCAGCCACATATTACTAATCAAATAATCATTTTTTTGATAAGTTTTTATTGCAACAAATCCATATTTTATAATAAATAATTCAATAGATTTTTGATTAGTAAAAATCATCACAAAAATTAACAGATGTTGCAACACGACTTATGGACATTCGTTGGTCTTGAGCTTATCACCTCTATGGAGACATATTCTACCAAATATCCCATCCATTTTTTCCTATTCCACATAATCCAGTAATCCCAAATAACTTTCACTATAATCTAAAATCCTTCCATATCCCCATCCCTAGAACTAAACTGTGCATTTGTATCACGCGTTGCCTCCTAAGGTTTGCTTCAAAAAGAGTGTGATTTTGTTGTGTTAAAATCTCATACTGCTCAAAGAAACACCGCGCAGTTTCAATGGGTTGATTTCGAGCTTTTCATTCGAAGTGAACGGAGAACGGAGCCCTGAACCGTTAAATATTGAATTGTGAAATTGAATAAATAATAAACTTTGACCTGGAGTCAGTATTTAATCCATTAACTTAACCCTAATTATTTAACTATTTGTCATGAAATTCCTGGTTTAAAATTGATTGTAGATTAAGGCATAATATTATCTCTAATTAAATTGAACCCCGATTAAAATTTTGAATTCCACTTAATATGTCAGTGAGTAAAATTTTGTTGGTTGAACTGAACCGAAACATTTCTCAAGGAAGCGCGTCATATGCCTTTATTTCATTTGCCCGTAGATCGTTTGCCTGTATTTTTTAAAAGTAGTGTTATACAGCTCTAATAGAATATTTATATTTATGTTTATATAAATTCTGAATTAGAATAGATTTTAGAATTTGTTTCAAGATCAGGGTTTCAAGACGCTAAGAAAAAATCAGAACAACATAAGCCGTATGGAAGCAGAAGACCCGGGAGTTCAAATAACACCTGGAGGCGCACCATAATAAAT
Source organism: Dolichopus griseipennis (assembly GCA_963082915.1). Classification (NCBI taxonomy): domain Eukaryota; kingdom Metazoa; phylum Arthropoda; class Insecta; order Diptera; family Dolichopodidae; genus Dolichopus; species Dolichopus griseipennis. The sequence goes on along the minus strand of OY720445.1, from coordinate 78,429,648 downwards.
GAGCTGAATCAGTGCAACCTCAACCTCACCTGGGAGAATGCAAAAACATAAGCAGGAAACCGGGTGAGATGGAGATGTCAAATGGAAGCCTATGTTCTCTCGCGGAGTGAAAGGACGAAAAAAAAAAAAAAAATTAATAGGTATAGAACATAGAATCAAGGTCTTAAAGAAAACTCTGAATTGGAACAATTAAAAAAGCATTCTAATGATTTCCTTCAATCTAAAAAAAAAACGTTTAATTTTAATCCCCGGCGCTACTCGCCTCAAATTTCTTTAAATTACAAAACCATTCTACTTTAAAAAAAAAAACTCTTAAATCTAAATTATTCTTTTCAATTAGTTTATTATTCTATCATTTTCAATTCTTAATTGTTTTACATAAAGGGTGGTGGCGGCGGGGGATTTCTCTCTTCAATTCAAGAAAATTTTCAATTTGTAACAAATTTTTATATTTAAAACTGTTTTATGTTTAATAAAAATGTAAAAATTTTTAAAGTTTTGGGGGAACGGTTAAGTGGGGACCCAATTGTAGAAGAATCACAATTGTCAATGGGTAAATAAAGTAATCCTCAAAAAAATACAAAAGTTTTCCAGGTTTTTTATTCAAGTGAAAATAAAAAAAACTTTATTTTCTCCAAAAAAAAGAAAAAAAAAATAAAACGTCTTAATTAGCATAATCTCATTTGAATGAAGTGTCGTTTGTCGTATTGTGGTTTGATTTTTTGTTTTGTACATAAATGATTCTTCTGAATATTTTCTGAATATTTCCATCTGATTCATAATATCATCACTATATAGTATCATTGTTATAATCAAATCACTGTCACTGTTGTTCAAAACTTTACCGAGATTTTAAAATACTTTAAAAAAAAAAAGAAAGTAATAAAAAAAATTATGGAATAAAAATGTTTTTTAAGTAACACGAACAAAAAAAAAACCTAACAACTGACGCTTTTGGTAGTTATTTTTAACGAATCTGAAGTGTTACCTTATTTGTAACATTTGCATAGATATTTTAATACTGATGGGGGGATACGGGGGATTTTGGAGACTATTATTATGAAACTTAATCTACATATCTACTATTTCTTGTGGACCTTCATTCAATTCTCTTTAAAAAACTGAACTTCCCTTCTTTTGAATATCTTGTAAGTTTAATTCCATAATTAACGGTATTTCCTTAAATAAGTAAATTCATTGAACTAAGTATAATTAATAACGACTCATTTAATAAAATTTAACAATCCATCTTTAGTTAAACACTGGCCTGCAATTAGAACTCATTATACCTTTCATATGACCTATCTTTATCAATATCCATCCACCATGTACTTAAATAATCAAATTTTATCATTTCGATTATATTAAATTCTTCATTTTGATTCTTTCAACCTTTCCTTTCCCAATGGTAAGAAAACAAAAGAATTTAAGTCCTTAATAGGCAAGAAGAAACTAGATTCTAGAATTAGAGATCCGAAGCATCATGGATTTTCACAGAGTTTATAGGAGATTTAAAAGTTTCTTAAGCGGTTAGAAAAGATTGGAATCGTTTAATCTTTGAAACTCATCAAAGTCAGCCAAAAAATGTCTTAAAATATTTGAATGGTTATTTGATAATGGTTCTGGTGTTGAAATGATTAACATGGGGGTTGAAGAGGTTTCTTTAAATATCTATCATTTGATGTGTCTTCAAATATTTTAGTGTTTTTACGATTCTAGTTTTTTTCCCCTGTTACTCTACTTTGAGGCATTGGGCTTTAACTCATATCTCTTTCTACTATTTCGTTTCAGGATATTTCGTGTCTGCAAGTTGTTCTGTACCTGTTGACCTGGATTCACTTACAGGATACCAGGTAAGCGCCATTCTTGTTATTCATTCTTCATTTTTCCTTAATATATGGCCAATCTAACTCCATTTCCTTCTGGTGATTTCGTTTGTTAGAGCCCACAAGTCTGAATTTCTTATTCTGTTCGGCCAGAATAATCGGAATAATAGATTTCTAGTTTTTTTGAGATTATGGGAATAGTTTAGTATGGGATTGCATAGTGTTTTAAATGTCTTCAAAAGTCTAAGCTGTCTAATTAACACAATCGATAATGAACTATTGTTTCTAGACCAGTTCAATTTATAACTATTTACCCAAAACTTAATCCTTCGATTCAATTGATAATTAGAATTTATTTATGGAATTAAAAATAAAACTAATTAGTCAACTTTGTTTTTTGTTTGTATGAATAAATGAATTTTGAAAATTTAATTCGCTCCCTCCTCCATCAACAGAAAAATAAAATAACGATAGATTTCATCTAAATCTAAATTAAATATTTTGTTTTTATATTCTAGTTATGGCTATTCGCATCTAACCAGATTATTCTAATCCTTTTATTTACCTCATAAAATCAAAAAATAATAGAATTATTTTATTTTATATTTTTTTTATTGCTTTTTTTTTATGTTGCATAAATTAATTCCTACTACTACAGCAAAGGATTCATTGTCATCAAAACTTCAAACATCAGTTACTTATCAGAATTTGTTACTAATAAAATATAAAAATAATATTTTTTTAAAACAATTATAAAAGTTTTATAGAGAAAAAAATTTTTTTTTAAAAACAGCTTCCAAATATGAATTTTAGACAAAAAAAAGGGATAATAAAATTTTAAATCCTTGTTTTGTTTTTGCTTTTCGTCCTTTATTTCGATATGATTTGAATATCACTAAAAATTCAACTAATATTTTAACAATAGCATTAAAAAAATGGGAATGTTTATATTTTCTCATACTTAATGTGGAATTTTATCTCTGATATTGTTGAAATTTCAACGAAATAAGGATTTACCGTTATTTCTAAAAAATATTTGCTTAGGTTGGTTGTGTAGTTGAAAAATTAATAAAATTAGAACTAGTATTGTCAGTAAAGGGGTTAAGAGTTAGAACTGTGGTTTTGGTCGAAGAGTTTCCAGCCGAAGAAAAGCTTTTAATAAAATGAGCCAGACTACAACAGTTTTTTACTTCAAGAACTAAAAGTAGATTCTAAAAGTTATCTTTTAAAATATTAGAATAAAATAATTCGAATGATTACTCCCAACTGCAAATTTATCAGATTGAGCGTTGGAATTTGTTGATTACTTTTATCTGCAATGTTGTTTTACGACAATTCGATGCTATGGGGATTTACAGTTATTTATCAAAAATGTTCTAAGGTTGGCTGTATACTATTGTAGACATTTTTTTAATGTTTCTAAACTTAAATAAATTTTTATAATTTTTCAGATCAACCAATTGTATCAATCCATGAGAGTTATTATTAGAGAATGGAAATAAAACCTGGTCAATCAAAAACAACTCCATGCAGATTTTATAGATATTGTTAAATAATTGCCTAAGATTTAATGAAGAATATATTGGTCAAACACATAGTATGCAACAGATACCTCTGGCAGTTCCCAAATGTAAAATTAGAATGTTGAATAGGACGAATGGCTTAGAAAGAGAATCACTGGAATAAAACACCAAAAGACAACCTCAGATGAGTCCCAATTATCTATAAGACTATCCTGGAAGAACTATTCTAAATAAAAAAATCAACGGAAGAAACACATCTTGTGCCCCCAACAGAAGTAACAATGACAAAAAACATTGGAGAATAGGACGAATCATTTGAAAAGAGAAGCACTGGAATAAAACCCAAAAACAAGCCTCAGACGATTCCCTATAACAGATAAGACTTTCCTGGAAATACTATTTCTCAATAAATAATCAATAGAAGTAAAACTTTACTGGGCTTCCAACAGAAGTAAAAACGGCAGAAAACATTGGGGAATAGGACGAATCATTTGAAAAGGCAAGAACTAGAATAAAACCCAAAACCAAGCATCAGATGATTCCCAACAATAGATAAAACGATCCTGAAAGAACTTTTCGTATTAAAATAATCCATAGAAGCAAAGCATTTTTGTGCTCCCAGGAGAAATAACAAGGACCAAAAACATTTCAAAAGGATCACAAAAATATTTAGAATATTATTTTGTAATTTTTGATGCAAACTGTCCTCACACATTATAAAAAATAAAAAGGATGGTTTTTCAACTAAACCTACAAAATTAATCTGTCCCAACTTTAATACATACATGTGTGTATCAAATTATACAAATAAAAGTCATGTTAGACAAGGTGTGAGATTTTCTAGATAAAAGTGTTCATGCATACGTTATAACTTTTTGCTTTGTTGTTTTCCTTCTTCCGTTTTTTTTTTAAAAAATTAATTTATTTTAAACAATTTTTTTTTTAATTTTCAATTTTAAACCATTTTTAGAACTATTTTTTAAACTGTCGCAGAACTTTTTTGTACAAAACAACTAAAAACTTCTGAAACATTTGAACTATTAACACCTTCAATATCAAAAATTTCAAATACTCATTTTAGTGAAAATAAAAGGTTCGGTGGTTTTGATTTTGCAATATTTTAGAAAAATATCAAATATATGAATATTTACAATTAAATTTTTTGAATTTATCTAAAATTTATTAATTTTAGATATGGGGAAAATTTAAATAATACAAAAACAAATGCGGAATAGAAACATTATATAAATTAGTTTAAATAAATGTTAATTTTAAGTCAATTAGTTTTTGTAAAAGGCCATTTAATTAGGTGAATAGATATGATTAGGTGTAATTTAATTACAATTTGATTTGATTATTGAATTATTTTGAACTAATTTGATTTATTTAGATATAGAAGATCATTCAATTACCATTATAGTAAATATAGTTTAGATTTTATTAGAGTTTACATATTTAAGACCTTTAGTATTAGAAATATATTAGTTAGGAATCTCATACTTTAAAAATGTTCGTAAACTTAGAATAATTAAGTAGAGCAATACAAAGGTAATGTATATATAGTCTTTCATGGATCTAAAAGTGTCCATTCGATTGAACATTTGAACATTAAATATAGAAAATATTCAAAATGACGTATTATGACGTCAGAACCATCCGTATTCATTTGAAATTCATAAAAAATATAGGAGACAGATCTAAAGATAAATAGTCCTCTATACCGTGCAAACAAAAGCATTCACAGTTATAACAAACTTAAAAATAATGAATTGAAGTTCAAACTATTTAAAATATCAATCATCGAACTTATCCTTCAATTGTTAAAAAAAGATTACTACACTATCCAATAACGAAGACACTTTTGATTTCATTTGCGATTTGGGAAATTGTGGTCTCATGAGAAACTTGTTTTAAAGAATCTAAATAATTATAGGTTAATTCAACTTTTCCACAAAAGGCTATAATCTCAGATCTGTTTTGTATAGCATTTAGAAACACAAAGGGCTAGTTCCTTCTATTCACAGTTAGATCTAAAGTTTACTTTCTATTTTTTAAAAGTGCATTAAAATTTTTTTTTACAAAAGTAAAATAAGTATTAATTGATTACGATCGGTTTTTTAATAATAAATTTTTATTTAATTTTGCTGAAAAAAATCTGAGCATAGACCTTAATTTTCTCTAATTAGAATCGATAAAGTAAAGATCTACCCTGTTATCAAACAAGTATTTTAACTTATCAGTATTTTACAATTATTTAAGGAATGAAACAATTAGACTCTACTTAATAGGATTTTGGAACATTTATATTATGGGGTTGATAATTAAATATGTACATTAACTTGAACCTACCCGTAAAATCAGTCATATTGGATCAATTGAAAATTTTTCTTGAATGTTCCAACTGATTGTGAAAAAGATTATAGGAATTACATATAGCAGTATACATAACTATCTAGATCAATATTATTGAAGAGCTATGTAATCCTGTAGGATAGATTTGTTCTCTTTAAAATGTTCTGTACAGTTTCCATAACTTCAATGTTTTCCTTCCTAGATTTAATTCCTAAATTCTCGTCTCGGATAAGTAAAATAAATAATATGTGGCTTGTGGAAAGAGTACTATACCCTTGGAAAGAGTGCAGTAGGTCAGCCTACAAATCTTAATAGTAGATAATAGAATTCCTAGATATTCCGTCTTCGGGTATTTAAAAAAATAATACAAAAAAAGTGCAGTGAATCTAACTATTTGATATCAAAATAAAATACTACTAACTACTTTAGTGAATACAAAAGGTATTTAAAGTACTTGAAACCTATTATACAAAATCACTTCTTATAAAATAATTTCAATTATTTTCCATCAAATTTAGTTTGAAATTTTTTTTAAAATAAAAAATTTATAATATAAAAAAAAATCAGATTGCAATTCAAGAAAAAACTCAGTACACTTAATCCACTTTAACACTATATCACTTATATTGTACTTATGTCAGTAATCAAACTGTGCACTATAACAAGTTTAATTGATAAAATCAATCAATTTTACTGTACCACTCCTTTCCATTTTTAACATGCTATACAGTTGTCGAACATTTTATTTTTAAATGTTCAACAAATAATCCAACACTTGATTAAGTTATAAAATATATTATAAAATTTATATCCAGCTACAAACAACTCATTCTTCAATTCTCAAAAAAAAAAACGAGGAATAGTGTAGGAGAGTTGACTGTGTCATCTCTGGGATGCCGGTATGATCGTAATATCGACATTATGTAATTCAGTTAATTAGTTTCGAAAAAATTTTAAATATAAATCTTATTTGGGTTTCAGTAATGTACAAAAGAAAATATAAGTTGAAAAGCAGCTTTTCGAATTTCTTACACTACACCAACACTATTTTATTCAGACGTTGACTATAAAAGTTAACTACTATTGAAAAAAGTTCAGTCATCCACCTTTATTAGGCTTAGAGTAATGCTCACATAAAAGATGAAGTTGTATGGCAACCAGTCGAACCTACTGCAGGAGGCCAATTAAATTTTGCACAAACTTTGGCCATATAGCCAAACTATTGTTAGCAAAATTTCAGGCACCCAGCTTTATTAGGTACAGAGAAATGCTCATATAAAAGTTGTATGACAGTTACCCGAAGCCTTTGTCCGATTTTAACCAAAAACAATAGGAAACCTACAAATTGCGAACCTACTTTGTGTACGTTTCGAAACTCTAGCTCCTTTAGTTTTTGAATTATCGTTCTGACAGACGGACGGACGGATGGACGCACACACATAGCTAGAATGATTAACTTTTCGATGCTGATCTGAAACGTACCTTTGACACTACATCTACCTCTACTAGATCGATGTGTTACAAACGAAGGAGTAATTTTAATATACCCGTGGCTATATTTGTATGCACTGGTACAAAAAAGGGATACACAATAAAAAAAAATCTGAAGTAAATTAAAATCCATTTAAAATATTCTGGAACACAAGAACAGAAGATAGATGGAATATTTCGCACTCAAAAACACAATAAAAAACTACGCGTTATAATATCAGTTATAGTCAGCAGAACTGTCACAGAAGAGAATATAAAAGTCCAGAACCCTAGGGTGATTTAATTCATATATCATTACTCTATACGTTATTGAAAATGTCTTATATATACATCTATAAAAATGTGTTCTACAGAGCACATGGCACATATCATATAGGGTTATATGAAATAATGATGTATGTGTGTGTGTGTGGATTTTGTGAGAGAAATTTTGAATTTCGCAAAGGATTAAAAAATCACAAGGGTGATAATCATATAATAACGATGATTTTTATAGGGGTCGTATTTTAAATTTGAATCAAATTCAAATTGTAAAAAAAACAAAAACAAATAAATTTATTATCCTGATGTTTGAAATATAAATTTTGTAATATATGTAGAATAAAGGGGCAGTGAAATAAAGCCATATGAAATAAAATAACAATGGTTTTAATTCTGCCTGTGAATGAAAAATATGTAATGATAATATAGCGGATGTCTTATTAATGTCATATTGAAGATTTTGCTAAGCATGGTTTTAATTCTAATTCCAATTTAAAATAAAGTCTTTATAGCTTAAATCAATTTCGAAGACTTTATGGACTTCAGCTATAAAGGAAAGGCCATTTTCGATAATAGTATTTTTTAATAAACACATTTCGAGGCCTATAAAATTACCCATACATAGAGTAGTTGAGATAACAAAATTTTTGAAATTGACCTCGTTGAATTAAGGTTTCGTGGATTTCTTTAACGAGGCTTCCCATTGCTTATTATATTTTGTTTTCCATATATTTGAAGGTGAAATAAAGCCATACCCTGAAAATATGACTTTATTTCTCCTTTCAACGCTAAATAAAAAAAATTAGGTTTTATTTCATGTGGATTTATTTCACGCCACCTAAGAATTGTGAATATTAAAGAAATTTTTGCAACAGAAAAATTGATTTACATATTTATGTATATATATATGCATAAATTCATACATGAGGTACCAAAAAATATGTGGTTAACATTTAATTGAGTGGTTGTCATCGTGAAATATTTTAATAGTTTGTTTTTTTTTGTTTTTTTGAGGAAAACATTTAAAAAAACGCTGTTTTTTAAAATTGAATAACAATAATTAGTTAGCATATAATTATTAGCCATTTATTATCTCTTTCAGAATTGGTAACAAGAAGTTACAGCGTGCTATTTTATTGTGTATTTATTCCCTCTGGGGGAATACAGATTTCATATATCCTTTCCCGTGGTCTACCCCAGCTATTTTAACTTCTCTTGATTATTTATCATCATCTTTTCTTTCTTTGTGAATGCAAAGCACTGAATTTCTTGACTAGACCACAATAGTTTCTGCCTAAAGATGTTTTTCTCGCAGTGTTTTGCAGTGAAGACTTTGTCAACCACTGCTTGGTCTTTAATAGTAAACCGATTGAAATTTCATTGACAACGACTAGATTAAGTTAAATAACCATAATTTTAAGAAAATTGTTTAGGGAAACTAATGCCTAATTTATAAAAAATGCAAGCTTATCATTTATTCGCCTATTTTCTAGGTTACCAATTTTGTTTCAGTTAGTAAAAGGAGTATACTTTGGCTCTGGATGTTTGTTACGATTTGGTGATGTTATTTTTAGATTTGGTGATGTTATAATAGAATCTTAATTTCCTAATATCTCTACTAGTTGAATCATCACGCTGTGCAACGTATATTAAAAACTCTTAAGAGAAATAAAAGGTGGTACCTGAGACAGTTTAACAACGGTGTTACCTGAAGCAGTGCTGCAGAAAGAAAATCCCTAATACTACCCTTGATTTATATACTAATGCTTAGAGAAGTTAAATAATATAAGTGATGTTGGAGATTACCTAGTAGGGGTTCAAAAGATCCTTCACTAAAGATTAGAGAATCACTGAGACAGTTTAACAGAAGTGTTGCCTGAAGCAGGGTCGTTGCAGAACGAAATTTCCCAAATCTAAACTAGTAATATGCTAATGTTTGTGGAAGAAGAAGAAAGAATATAAGTGATGTTGGAGATTACCTGCTACGGGTTCAAAAGATCCTTCACCAGAGATTGGAGAATAGCTGAGACAGTTTTTATTTTTTGATTGGAGAATAGCTGAGCAGAAAGAATTTTATAAAACTAAACTAGATACATACTAATGTTTTAAGAAGTTAAAAAATGTAGACGATGTTGGAGATTACCTGTTTGGAGTTCAAAAGATCCTTCACCAGAGATTAAACAATAACTTGTCTTGACTTAACCTGAAGCGAGGTTACTGCAGAAAAAAGTCCCTCAAAACTAAACTAGGAATATACTAATGTTTGTGGAATTTAAAGAATCTAAGTGATGTTGGAGATTACCTGCTAGGGGTTCAAGAGATCCTTCACCAGAGGTTACAAAATATAAAGAAGCAAAATAATAGAATAAGGATTTAATATATAACCTTCTGATGACTTACCAATTAGTAACTCTGACAAATTGAATGACATCAGGACAAAACTGATATGATTAGAACATTTCCACTTTTTAAAACAAATATTATAAGCTAATTTTCATCAGGTACTCGTATATATATGTATTATTATTAAAAATCATATATGATTTAAACAATAAAAACATTTTTCTCAAAAGGATTCACCCAAGTATAAATTGAATTACATATAAATATATTCAGATTCATTTAAGTGTAGTTCAAAATTGAAGTTCATTTAATATCAAATGGTCTTTAATTTGATATATATATATATATATCAAATATATATGTATATTTAAAATTTAAGTGTCTGTCAATCTTAAATATAATAAAATATTGAAAAAAAAAACATAAAAAAATTTGTATATTATTAATAATGATGTTAACTAGATAACTACAGTAGATTACAATAGATGTCGAATGTTATAGGATAAAGATATACTCTGTATATATATATAACTTTTTACCATATTTATTCAAATATTTGATTTAAGGCTTAAAATTTTCAATATTGAGGAAAAATTAAATAAAGGGATGAATAGAGATTTTAATTTTAATTCCAGTATAATACAATACCCAGTAGAATTCAATTTCTAATATTAAAAAACAAAGTGTAATTTTCAATTGTTATTAAAATTTTAAAGGAAATAAAACAGAGTTGTTTAAAATAAAGTGGGACTTAATAAAAAACAATTCCAATTTAAAAATTGCAGGGTAATAAAGTGCGATTTATTTTCCTTTTAAAAGTTTGCTGAGAAAACTATATTAGCAATTATAAAATTTTTAATTAATATTTTAATTATCATTCAACTAACGGCTGGGTGGCAGAGTGTTTAGAGTGTCGACCACCGAAGTCCCGAATTTGAATCACAGTGAAAGTGATAAAATAAAGTTTTATCTGGTTTTCGACTTGACTCAGCTACCATTCAACATTGGGCCCAAATTAATGGCTTAATCAATAATAAATAATTATATATCTTTAATAAAAAATTACATTAATATAGCATAAACGAATAATTCAATTAAATAATATAACTCACAGACATAGAAAACCATATAACTTAAATACAAAATATTACAATATAAACAAATACAAAATGTAAACAAATAATTTATATTCAGTTTAACTGAATAATATAACTCACAGATCTATTGAAAATCTAAGAAACTTCTATATACTATAAGGCGTAGTACTATCTCATCTAAATTGTATGTGGAATTCATTAGATCAGTTCTAATAAGAATATATTTGCCCCTTTTCCGACATGCACATATATAGTAAGGGTGTTTAGCCTATAACAGTGAACAGCTAGCACGTAGAGATGCCACTAAAATAAAACTGTTTTTAAATTTAAATAGACAATTTAAAAAAAAAAACCGAAAGGGGTTCAGTATTAGTTGTTACAATTTAAAACATTTTTCAAGTCAATCTAAGGATTTCAATATGAACCATTACCAGTCTGAATTTTTAGGATTTTATATTGATTCCTAATCAAAAAATTCAATTCTTTGGCTCACTAAGTATAAGAAACCATTATTAACGAATAATTTTTAATAAACATTGATTTAAAGTTATTGTTCCAAGGCTTATTATTTTACATTATAACTCTTAATTAAATTGAAGTTCCATTATGATAAGTTTGTAAATTTCTTTACAATTAGAATATAATGAAAAAAAATTCATAACTAATTGATAACTAGTTTTAGAACTATTAGCTTAAAAAATTATACTAGAATCTAGATCTTATATAAAGTCAACATTAGAACTACATCAAGAATATTACAAAAAAATGTAAAGAACATACTGATTAAATAAATCAAATAAGAGTACAAAACGACTTTAGGTTTTTTTTCAAAAGATCTTAAGTGCAAACTCCCATTATGCGAGACATATAATTCATTTTATAAAATATTCTTTTAGGTTTCATAATTTTCTTCAATAGCTCCAGCCATGTAATCAACAATTATTTAAAAAAAATTATTGACGATAGAAGCAAAGTCTCATATATTTTGGTAGATTCCCTAATGCCCCTCATCAAGAGTAATTAAGATACGAAAAAATATCTTCTAAATTCAAGTTCTATTAAAATCATTAAGTTCATTACTAGCCGGGAAACCATTCAGTAATCTTACTTGGATTAAAACTTGTACTAAGTTTAAAAAATAAAATAAATTAAACATGAGGTCAGATATGACTATGGTTATATTGGGTAAGCTTAAAAAATTTTATAACTAAATTAAGTACACATATTGTAATACTTAGCTATTCTATCAGTCTGTTAGTCTTTTAACACAAATACTATTTAAAATTATATTAAATCTACGCCCGATTATATACAATCCTTTTTATAAAATTAATCTAGGCCTGATTACTGAATTGAAGCAATAACTTTGATTAGGTCCTCTAAGTCAGCAGTCAAACCGAACTAAACGCGGTGCTATTTAATTTAGATTATAACTCACTTTAAAAGTTCTGTTCTAAAAGTTCTGTGATTTTTCGATTTCGACAGAGGGCTGACTTCAGTTGGAAAAAACTGATATTATCCAACATAGACAAGTCTATAAGCCTAACTGTTGAATATTAAACACTCGAAAAAACAAATTTCAACTTATTGTCTTGCATTTCAACTCATTGACAAAGTGCTCCATTTAAGGTCTTAGCCATTGTACAAAATATTCCTCCTATGACTTAATAACTTTTTTTTTGTCCTTAGATTGTCCTTTACTAATTTTACAACCCCAGGTTTTCATTTTTCCAATTACTTTATTAATCTATGGTATCATTTGATTCCAAATGGGATCAATGGAAACGTACAAGCCAACCGTGAGGCAAAACTAGCAGCAAAGAGTCACGCAAAAAAACAAATAGCTAACTACAATAACACCATAAAACAAAGAACCTGGAGCAACTCACAATCCTTTTTGAAATTCAACTCGCCAAACATTAACCAAATCAAAGCAGTACAAAAATTAAACAGAAACCTGGGAGTGAAACTTACAAGGGTAAAGCTCGGGTGTACTAAGGCCACCCACAGATATAAATTTGAACAATAACACATCATGCAGTTTTTGCAACAATATCCTTACCATCAAACATATAATAACAGAATGCCCATATAATCCCAACCAAGTAACTACAGAAACATTAAATTTCAACAATAACCTGGACATATAAAAAATCAGAACCCTTCTACAAGGTCACAACATCTGGGACGACATATAAAAAAAAAACACAAAAAATCTCAGTAAAATAATTGGAAGATGGCCCACATCCTAAAGGAAAAGGGCCCAAAATTTTTTGAAGTATTATTTACTAATGCTTGAAAATAAAATATAATAATAATAATTTGATTCCAAATATCATAATTCCTACACTTCAAATCTTTCGAGGTTAATCCTTCATATTTATAATAATAGAAATTTTTTGAACCTTTTAAATACATATGTAATTTTTAATTTTAATTAAATTAATTTTTTTTTTTTTTAATTCAAAATTAATACCATATAATTAAAAAATTAATTTTTTTTAACAAATCAATGAACTAAAAATTAATATTAATTTCTAATAAAATGATTTAATACACTATTAAAAAAAAAATAATAATAATAATAACGGCAAAACAAAAAGGATCAAATGTTATGCAATTTACTGCATCAATAATCAGATCCAATAACACAAAAAAAAAAAATTATAATTAAATTTAATTTAATTTAATTAAATTAATAAATAAAAAAAATTTTTAAAAAATTTATTTTAAATTAATTGTATTTAAATTACTATATAAATTACAATCAATTAATTTTTTTTTTAAACGCACACATTTAAAAATGAAAATTTTACACTTAATAAATTTTTTCACCTTTATTCGTTTTTATTTTTGAAATTTTACAGTTATTAACACTTTTTTTTTCCTTTTTTTTTTAACCGTCGGTAGGACAATTGATATGTCCTTTTATTGTTTTATTTTTTGTTGTTGTTGTTTTTTTTTTATTTATTTTCCTTAAATATCCTTTTTTTTTTTTTTAATTTTTATTTGATTTATTTTTGATTTATTTTTTAAAAAAAATTTCAATTAAATATTTTTTATATTTGTTTATTTATTTTTTTTTTAACACAACAAGAACCGTTAAAAAATAAAAAAAAAAAACACAAATAACCGTTAACCATACGACACAGAAAACAAGTTGTTCCGTCTTCGGTGACAGTTTAAAATCAAATGAATCATCCAGCCTGTTATTATTGTACCAAAAAAAAAAAAATGTTAAAAAAAAACAAAACAATAAAAATAAAAAAATAATAAAAACAAACAAAAACAATAACAAGGATAGTAACTATAGTAGAAAAAACTAAGGGTTTTCAAAAAAGCACATTTCCATAATAATTACATAATATTGTTAATGATGAGTTTTACATTCTATTTTTTTTTTGAAAATTTATGAAAAATCAATAGATACTTACAGTGATCTAATATAGTGGGGTAGTTGGTAAGTTTTTGACTTTCTTACAGAGGGGTGCGGGCTCGATTACCGTGCAGCTCATATAATATTTAATTATAAAGCAAGTGATTTAAAGGATTATTAAAATATCAAGCTATATTAATAAATAAATAAATAGATACCCTCATTAATTTTAAGGATATCCATTCGTTGAATCACTCATTTATCACATTGTATATGGTAGGGAACTGTTCATAAATAAATAAATATATAATAATTTTAGAGAAGTGCTCCAAATGTTCGCAAGCCATTCTTACAGTCGTTTTCTTGTTTTAATTTCAACGAATTTAGAGAAATTGTTGATTTAATTAAATCAGCGATCCAAACAGAGTTACAAGCTAGTGTTATGAGTTTCAACCCAATGTTATTTCAATGTTTACTTCAAATAGAGCCATCGATGCATGCTAATCTTTGGCAACAGATCTAGTTTGAAACAGATCGAAATTTCTATCCCAAGACAAGTAGGTCAGGTGGGACAGCTGCTCATCACTATCCTGTTAGATTCTTAATATACGAAGACAAAGGTTTTAGAAAACGTTTTATATAAGCATGTCACGATTTTTGAACAATACTGTGGGATCCCTTACGTTAGCAACTTATACATGTATAAAGCATTATAAAGTTGAAGAAGAGTAATAAAATCTTCCTACATAAAATCACCCAAAATTTTCCTTTGTATCCTTTATATTCCATTAACTCATCACTTTTCAAAAGTTTCCTTTTCTAATCTTTATTGCCTTCATAAATCTTAATTACAAATTTTTAGATTACAGGCTCAATCTTTAAGTTTGGTTTCATTCAATCTTCGAGGAGAAGTCTTGTTTTTTACATGAACAGCTTTAAAAGCCATCTTTAGGAGTTGTGCACAGTAGTGTGCGACTTTAAACAAACAAAACCACAACACTTTTTGAACCAAACTTTGGGATAAAACCTGTGATACAAATCTACAGTTGCCTTCTGAGGATAAGGATGTTGAAGGATATTTGGGAATTAGGTTTAGAAAATATAGGATTCTGGAGGGTTGAATTTGTTAGGTTAAAGTTCAATATTGCCCTGTAGATCTCATGCAGATCTTTTGCTAAAGCATTAATGTTTTTCACCCATCCATTATTTTTGCAAAAAATTACTGAGGTTTCGAGGTTGTATTGCATGTGTTCACCAATTAAGAAAATTTTCATTTAAAACTTCTCAGACAATTTCTTAACTTTCAGAAATATCATCGCTATATTTAGTGAGCTAGGAATAATATACACCACCCCTTTTAATTTCTAGCTCTCTATCAATATCAATATCACTATTACTATCTCTATTTAAATTTTTGTTTTTATTATTTTTATAATTTTATTTTTTTATTTATATCTTCTTTTGTATTTCCTTCTCTTTCATACCAATGCAACATTTATTTTGCATTTAAGGGTTGTTTCTCTGAGTGTTTTTTTGATTGTCGCTCGCTAACTGATGATTTTGTTATTGTTGTTGTTGTTATGAGTGAATGAATGAATATTAAAAAAAATGAGTAAGTTGAATGCATTGGATAGATGGATGGTTGGGATGGATGGATGAATGAATGATACCACCAGCAACAATCAAAAATAAAAAAAAAAATAATAAAAAAAAAATTAAAATTAAAAGAAAACAAAAAAAAAATTCATTTTTTTTTACCGCATTGAAATTCTTTTGCTATAATACCTCTGTGAAAATTGATTGTGTATATAATGATAATGATTATAATATGAATGATGATATTTTTTAATATCCATATGTATTGTGTACTGAGATTTTTTTTTTCAACTATCCTGCGAATCCTTTTAATGAAAAAAAAAAAAAAAACGAAAGAAAAACAAACAAATAAAAAAGAAAAGTGATAGGATGCAGATGTTAGGGAATTGAAGAACAAATAAAAAATTAGTTTAAAATTTACATATTTAAAAAATAGATTTTCTTGTAATCAAAGCTTCTCTTAATTGTTCTATTTGTTTGCTGTAGTATTGCATTTTCCATTAGCGGGGATTTGGCTTTTATTTTAATCTATCATGGTTTTTCCATTAAAAGGGATTTAATCTATTATGATGTGGTAAACCTCTAATCTTCAATCTTTATAATAATTTTACAATGTTATTTCATTACTTTAAAATGAAACGTTAATCCCAGGTTCATGAGATCAATCATAAACTCCACTATTCGCAATCAAATTTTCCTCCTACGGTTTTCTAACTAAATTCTGAAAAGTTTCAACCATGCACTACTGAACTACGAAAAGAATTCATAATTTTAGGAATTGACGAATCTGATGATTGGTGAATAGAATATTAAAGATTTGATCATTAATTTATAAAAGGAACTGTGAAGCAATCAGGCAGACTCTAAAGAGCAGAAAAGTATATACGTTATATATCACCTTTTCTTTCAAGGAGATTTCCTAACTTCATTTTATTCCTTTTTTTTTCTTCACCACTCCTTTAAGGAGTAAAGGGCATTCACCAAATCTATTTAGACTAGGCTTCAGCTTTTTTAATCATTATTTTCACTAAGTCGTTGATTACTCTACTGTATTAGCTATTGTCTAATATTATAAATAGACTAATGTTATTGTTGTGCGCCATCTATTATCTTACACAAGAATTATTTATATTTATTTATATATATATTTTAATTAAATTTTACTTTAAATTACGATATAATTATACAATTTTACGATATATTTTTTTATTATATATGATCTGACAGGGGTTTGAACCATAGACCTTCTACATGAAAGGTTGACCTATTAACCACAGCTTAATTGGTTAGACCCAATCTTCAATTTAATATTTAATATCCTTATAAATCCGTATTCCAACAATAGTATTTAACCAGGGTAGAATTAAAAATAAAATTAATATAAATAATTCATTTGTTATTAAAAATTTAGTATTTATCAAATCCATTCGCTGTTCCTTCCTCCTCCTTCTAAAAATGGAGGAAGAATTCTATGCCGAATATTCAATCCACATTCAAGTTAAATATACAATTTATATAAGGCAGTAAAATAATTCAAAAATTCTCACATTATACTTTAATTCCGAACAAATCCAAACATTTTAAATATTTCGAAAAAGTCCTAGAATTAAATTCTATCTCAAATTTGTTTTGCAATTCCGACCTTTCATTTAAAAATTTTTTTCATTAAAATTAGTTTAAATAATTAAAATTTATTCACAATAATTGGACACCCTATACAAAAACTTCATTATATCAAATAAATTTTTTTACTTAATAATAAACGTCAAAAACGTCAAAAGAGTGGCTGTAACTCATATATAAAAACTGATATAAATACAAAATGAAATTGTTTGTTATGAAAATTTTATATTTTACAATATAGACGTCATATTACCAACACATTCAAAAATAATAAAAAAAAAAAAAACAAGAAAAATAAAAACATAAGAAAAACAAAAATAAAAAAACAAATAGAAAATAAAAAACCGCACGGTTTGTTCCTATCCTGTAATTATCCTTAAAAAATAATAGAATGGGTGGAATGTTTTTCTTTTGTTTTGATTTTTTATTTTTTCTATTGTAGATTGTTTTTCTTTCTCTTTCTCACTCCCATTCACAGTTCTATTCACAATATTTTAATATTAAAAATATAAGAGAAGATATTATTATATGAATATATATTTCAATTTTTCTGTTAATAATAAAAAAAAATAAAATAATAAAAAAAAAAGCAAATAAAAAAAAAAATCTGAGTGGAATTTAATGCAGTTGATGTATTTTTTTTTGTTGTTTTTCTTTTCAAAATTTTCTTTTATAATATTTTCATATTTTTCTGAATATTCAAATATATTAAATACTATTCTGTGCATATTGCATTGTTACTTAATATTAGTCTGGTATATATTATATATATATACAGTGTTGCCATTTTGACAGTTTTTATGTCAAATTTGACAGGAAAAAAAATCGAAATATTTTGACTGGATTTTTGACTGATTTATTTTTTTATTTTGACATAATTTCGTTTCGGAAAAATTTAAAAATATTCGTTGACGCTGAACATTTTAATTCACCAAAAGGGTTATAAATTTTTGAGAAATGGAGTAAATCTTAATATATGGATGTCCATCAAACATTTAAATAAAGGTCTTAACGACAAAGAGTTAGGCATTATATTCTCAGAAAAAGATTTAATTGAAAAATTGACTGTATTGGTATTTGATGAAATAGCCATTAGAAGGCTATACTATAATAGTGCACTGCATGAAATTAGTGGTTTTTCTGATTATGGTTCCGGCAGAATAAAAGACATCGCAAAATACATACATATGTATATTTGATAATGTGCATTTACATACTTAAAGGGTTTTTTATAGAATGGAATATGAATTTTGAAAGCTTATTTATATACTTTTCCATAATATATTTTACCCGGCTTTTTACTGGATTTTTTGACTGAATTTTTTAAAAGATTTCCCAGTCAACAATTTGACCGGATTGAAAATTTTGAAGTGGCAACACTGTATATATACATATATATAAAATTTCCTTCTATTTTTTTTGTATATTAAAAAAAAATAACAAATAAACAATAATTTTTTTATTAACATGCTGAGTTTTTTGGAATTTGTTAAGAATTAATAAATAAAAAAATGAAAAACTACTAATTTAATTGAAATAATATACCAAAATTATTTTGTTTACTAAATTGTTCCCCCACCCATAATTTAAATAACATTAAGGTGAATAAATAGTTTAATTACCATATGTTAAATTAATCTCATATATTTTACCACAATACGGAGTACATTAGAAAGACCTTGCTCACAGGTTTTATAGTTTCTGAGAATTTTATCTTTCTAGCCAAAATTGGCTTTATTCAAGACGATAATCATATTCCCCTATTATATCACTATAATATATGGACTACATGCAGAGTCATACAGTTTAACCCGGGTGATGGAAATGGAGAACATTTGAGATACAATATGCCAATACAAGACATAGATAAAATATTAAAAATAAATTATTGTTGGTTGGAAATCGTAGGATTATCGGTTGTTGGAACTTTCTAAATTAAAACATTCTCATTACACTTGTTTTAATACTACACTACGTTTTAGGAGCTTAGCAGTTTGTAATTTAAGACATTCTTAACTCACTTGTTACTTTCCATCTCATTCAATTTATTTCTTAAGGGTTCCATGTACTTTCTTATGTAAGGCTTCATTAATTTAAACTATATATATTACAGTTGAACCCTGCTGGTGATACGGGAGTTTCCATAAAGTTCTCAATAAGCCCAGGATGAACCTTATGAGATTACTTATGTTGAAGTGTTCATATTTGAATAAATTAGTTATCTTTAGTTCCTGTAAATTTTTTTAATGCTATGTTACTGTGACTAAGAATGAGTGTTGCTTAGAAATCTTTATTGTCACATCGAATAGATTTAAACTTAGAAGATGTTTATACTATCTCCATATTATACAAATCACCTCAGATTATGTTAGAGAAATTAAATAAAAGATAGGAGTTAAATTTTATAGAAAAACCAAAAAATCTTTTTTTAAGGAAAGTAGTGACAGTCAGAAAATACAAAGGAACTCGCCCAATCCCTCTTAATATTTAGAGGTTTTTACTCATTAAACCTACCCGCATTAATCCCTTAGAATTCAGAATGATTCATAAAATTTGTAACTGCTTAACCACAATTTAATAAGTGATAATTGAGTTATGGACTATAGAATACGTTTATTAATCAAGAGGTAAGATTAAATAGGGCAATTTAATAATTTGGTCTTCGATATTTTAAATGACAAATACGAAGAATTCTAACAGTCGCGTGGCAGTTGAACAGCAAAAATTTATTGTTATATCCAAAATTTAATATAAAATTTTTTAAATTTAAATATTTACCTTAAATAATTTTATTAAATTTCTTCCACCAATTTCAATTTGATTCAATAGAAAAACCACCATATGTTCATCAGATAAAATCTTCAGATAAAGAATATCATATCACATCCTGTATGTAAGTATATTAAATACAATAAAGGAGTAATAAAATTACAACAATAACAATAAGATACAATACAAAAAAAAAAAAACAAAAAGAAAATAGAAACATATGATAGAAGAAAAAAACATTTATAAACTTAAATACCTCCCAATTTTTAAGAAAGATGTACCACTAATATATAAATATTTCCACCTGGAATATATTATTAATATTTTTCTTTATAATCTCAAATGCAAAATGTTTTTTTTTTTATATTTTATTTTAAAATCCCTTTTAAAATACTTTTTCAGCTTTCATTTTAGATTGTCTGTTTGTTTGTTAAAGACTCCCCTCTCCTCAAATTTGAATCCAGTAAATGTTACGGGTTTTTTTATTTAAAAACTAGTCTAGTTGTAAGTCACATCAATTAAGGAATGTTCTTAAACTTACCCCACTTCAAGGAAGTCGACATTCTATTTTAAATCTTTACATATTATAGGTTTCTAGACCAATCTTCGTCCCAACCTTCGTCCCCAATCCTTATTTTGCATGCGTTTCAAAAAGTATAGTATAATCCCTTTTAAACTTACTTCAGTGAAGTGGTTATGCTTCGATTATCAGTGCTTTTGCTACACTTATCAACATCTTTGATTCGCTTATGCCTTTGCTTCACTTACCAATGCTTTTGCTTCACTTACCAATGCCTTTGCTTCTCTTATCAGTGCCTTAGCTCCGCTTAACAGTACCTTTGCTTGGCATATAAGTGTCTTGCTTCGCTTATCAGTGCCTTTGCTTCGTATATCACTGTCGTTGCTTTGGTTATCTGTGCCTTTGCGTTGCTTATCTGTAACTTTGCTTTCCTTATCAGTGCTTTTGCTTAGCTTATCAATGCTTTTGCTTCGATTATCCAAGCCTTAGCTTCGTTTAACAATTCCTTTGCTTCGCTTATCAGTGCTCCTTCATAAATGCAATATTTCAATTGTGCTGTAAGAGACAAGTGTTCATTTGAATACTTTTCTATTTAATCATTATCTACCTTTCAATTCCAGTGACGGTTGCTCCCCTAACTTCTTCAAGCATTTTAACGCAATTTAAATTGATACGTCTTCTATCGCTTGATGAACTAAAATTATAAGAACTGCACATAACAGAAAAATTTGACAATCTTTTAAAAAAAATATGTCTTCACTTTTAAAAAATCTCACACACAATTTTTCCATTTTTAAAAAGAAAAAATGTATATATATTATCTGTCTCTTTTACAATTTTTGTTTTGTTTCATTTTTCAACATTCATCACAATATTTTCACACAATATTTTATTCTCTAAGATTATTTCATCTTTTTTTCTGCATCATTATACTCACACTTAATGTAGTGCCTGTTCTATACTTAATTTAAGTTCACTTTTGGGAAAAGCGTTTCTTTTTTTAAATATTTTAAAAAGTGAGTGGGTGAGTGAGTGAGTGAATGAATGGGGTAGAGTCGTTTGTTTGTCATTCTATTCGCGTAAGTACATGAAATTTAAATTGATTTTTATTTTACTTATTTTTTTTTTTTTGCTGCATTAGTAGAACATTAATATCATTGTCAGTATTACAAATATTACTTAAATATTATAAATTGTAAAAATTTTCATTATTATATGCTTCGACAGTTCAAAAAACATTTATTCGATAATCAGTTCTTATATATCGGATGGAAAATTAAGTATTGCTGCAGTTTGAGGTTAGGTAGATGCAGTAAAAATCTTCTAATCATCCTTAGTTTTGAATTGGTCGATGTTTTAATTAAATTATTAAGTAGCTAGGGCATTGTTGATACTTTAGAAAATTCCTGGGGAACCCTTCTGGCAGCGGATTCTAGAAAAGTTTTCAGAGAACAATAAGAACTAAACGGGTTTGCTTACAATTAGACAGACTTTCTTTTTTATTAGACGAACTTTCGAATGGTTCGATGTTTAAAAAATCATTAACTAACTGGGACAATATTGAGGCATTAGAAAATTCATAATAAACCCATGAAGAAATCCTTCCTATTACTATTGCTTATTCCTACAGTTCTTTTTTAAAGACTGGCATCGAATGACCATCGCGAACTTTTCCTAGAATAGTTTTCAGAAAGCAATAAAAGCTAAACAGTTGTAATACCAAACTTGATTATTATTAGACAATTTTTCTAGGGTTAAACTAATGAACGTTCCATAATTTCTGCCTCTAAGGAGAGTAACACCACTCTAGAAATTAGCAACGGCATCCACTGGTTGCTAACCTAAGTTCTTTGATGAATCTCATTATATATTTAGACTTGTTATACTAAACTATGATTCTTCTTTGCAAATTTTTAAAAAATTTCTATATTTTGTCGCTTGAAATACCATATATAGCATTTGAATAAATGCTTTTATCACTTAATTCCACAGTAACTGTATAAACATCAGTATCATCAAGAGTATAATGTGTTCATTACAATTATGCCAATTCTTTATTCCATCTTTATTCTCACCTCCCCCCTTTCCTACCTGCACTTTTTATGGAATTCAATAAAAAAAAAATTCTTGTAACATTCGTTTTTTATTCGTTCTAATGATGAACAAGTCGAAAAGGATAAGAAAGAGAAAGAGAATATAAATCTCCTCGTTTACTATGGTAATATGTTGCATCCTTGTATTTTTTTTTCGAAATATAGTACTCATCATCTACATCGTCATCATCATGACTATCATCAAAATCATTATCATGGGTTTTCTGCATATCTACTAGAAAACTAATATAGGAATCTAATATGGGTATACAATATAAAAGCTTATAAAATTGATAAAAGTTGTTACCATGTTGTTACAATTGTTAGAAAAAGTTGATATTGTGTTTAAAAAAAAACGGATATTTCCATCATGTTATGGAAAAAAATGTTTTTATTATAGTTTTGGTGTTGTAAATTGTCGCAATTTTGATTTTTTAAACAATTTAGAAAGGATTTCATTCCTAAGTTTTAACATTCCCTGCGATTGGCTTTATATATGTACCGCAATATCCTGTTTAAACATTCAACTGCACCAATATCCTGTTTAAATATTCAACTGATGATATTTGTGAATTAGAATGAAAATCTGTTGCTGTTGTTGAAATTTGTTGAAGCAACACAAAAGAAATGTATGCAGATGTATATGGGTATGTGTATTTTTTTTCAATTGCCTTGAAAAGTTGATTTTAAATAATTTTATTCATTTTCTAACTTTATTAAATTTTCGATTCCAAATTGAAAGGCGGTTTGTTTCAATTTGGAATCAAATTTTTTTTTCAAAAAAATGCATCAAGATTGAAAAAGGGATGTTTATTTTATGTCCTCCCGGTCAATTACTTTTTATGAGCTCCAGATTCCCCTTTGCTACTTTAGACTTTGACAAATAGTATAGGAGCTCCAGACTCTAACTATTAGTTTAGTTCTCAATTACCTATGAGGATCTACAGTTTTATGAACGCCATATTGAATTTTAAACTTCTTTTAACTTTGAGGTGAGGAGTTTCTATAGCAGTCAGAGGTTCTTAGCTTCATTCTCTAAACGTATAGAGATCTTAATTACTTGCCGATTCAGTTTGTGCTGACATATTTCGGTACCTTTTCAGTATATGCAAGTTTCAAGAATTAAAAGTTTTTAAAGTTCCTCAAATCTGTCCAAATTTTGCTATTTCATCAATTCGATATACCAATCTACACATCCCTTGCTAACTTCAATAATGCGTATGAAATTGTAACAATCTTCAAGTTGTTGCATCTTCAATGATTTTCAACAACAAGCCATTCATAGAATAGCTTTCGGCATATCGCAGATGAAGTCTGTAAACTGGTATACTGGAAAATAAAAAATCGCCGCCGTTAAAATCTTAAATTTAGTACACAGTTCTCTTTAAAATATAATCATTCGATGTAATTTTTTCCTCGGTGAATTTTTTTTCTTAATTATAAAAAATCGGAAAACCAAAATAAAAAAAAAATTTAAGTGAGAAATAAAATAGAGAAGGGATAATATAGCTCTAGGCTTACTCATTATTGTTTTCACGCTTTTTTAAAAAAAAAAAACGCGAAAAAAACCATTTTTCCAAGATTATGAAAATTTTTTTCCTTCTCACTTCCAAAGAAAAATTAATTTTTTTTTATATTTGTATAATGTTATATGACATCTTATTTTAGTCTACAATTTTGTGAACCTTATTTTAATTTATGGGACAGGGTGCGTTGTTCTTAGAATTGTGGAAATGTTAAATATAAATACCATTTTTATCATAGAAATGTCTTCTTACTGTACATGTAATTTTTCTTTAAAAGAATTATTGCCAAGATCCTCATTTCCCCAGACACCTCTATTTTGAAATTTACTCTGTAAACAGGTTATCATTAAGTCTTCATTTGCTCCAAAAATCATTTTGAAAAAATTGGCTCCTCTATGAAAAGTTGGTTTATTTGTATGTCAGTTTCGGTTACAGCTTCGACCATAGTGTGTGATTGGATTTTTTCGCATCTTTTTTGGGCGCATCTTTTGTATAAAACTGCCCATCTACCTACCTTCCAATGGTAACTTAAGGCTTATGATTAATACTACTCTCCCAAGAGGCACACTGCTCCTATTCTTCCCGTATGTCTATGGAAGGCTTTGCATGAACTGTCTGTTTGAACTGTCTTCAACTTTCTATAAGTCTAAGGAAGGCATTTTATGAACTGGATTTGATAGATGATTTGATGCGTATTGCCTCAACTTTATATAAGTTCAATGAAGGCTTTTTGTGAACTGGGTTGGTAGATGATTTGATTTAATAAGTCAATGCCACAGCTGAACTGCTTTAAGAAAAACTGTTTTCTTTTTGCGATTTAAGCCGATTTCCTTATGATAAGTTGCTTGATAACTCCCATCATACTCAAAATTTAATAAAATGATCAAAATTACACTCGAAAAAAATTTCAAATTTATTAGAGTCCCCAGGAAAAATATAAACGGATTACATGTGGTATCACAAGTTCTAAACAAATATTAAAAATATTTTAAAAAATACAATACAACATAAAATCAATGCATTAAAAAATGAGACTAAAATGAATTAAAAAAATTACAAAAAAAATTATTTAACAAATCAATTTTGATTTTATTCAAACAATATTGAATACTTATTTAGAAAAATCCTCCTGAGAATTCTACCATATTTTGTACCAGTTATTTTTCCTTTATTTACTTTTTTATTTTAATTTTTTTTTACATTTCAATTTAAAAAAATTGAAATAAAAAAAAAATATTTCGCAAATTCCACATTAAATTAAACAATAAAACATTATCATTATCATTATTATCATGATTATAATCATTATCATAAATTTCAATATATAATTTTCATCATTAACAAGTGTAGTATCGAGTATTTAAAAAACAAAAACTTATTTTTTTCTATACTTTTTCTATACCCTCCCTTCATCCTACAGGATTTTTAAGTAATAATGAAAAAAAAATTAATAGAAAAGGACTTAAGTATAAAATCCTTAAGTAAAACATTATTGCATCCATATTAAAAGCTTGTAACTCAAATATTACAATTTTTTGTTTCAAGTTACAAGTTCTTTTGATTTGGAATCACAGGTATTTAAACTTTAGAATAGAATGGATTCTTTAACGAACAATCGCGGGATGGGATATGCATCACTTCTCTTAAATGAATGTCTTAAAAAGACGCTGTGGCAGGATTTCACTCGCGGGATGAGATATGCATCACTTCTCTTAAATGAACGCCTTAAGAAGACGCTGTGACAGGATCTGTTACGAAGGCTCGCGGGATACAATGCAGTACTTCTCTTAATTGAACGCCCACAAAGGATGCTCTGTGTTGAATACGATTTAACTCATGGAAACGGATGTAGTTGAAAGACGAAGCTTCTGCCCGTTTTCTTCCAGATCTTAAGATTGCTTTCAGTTTTGCAAAGGTTTCAATAGAGTTTCAACGGGTAGTTGATAGGATGAAAAGCCATTCTAACAAAGGACATTTCCTTAGTGGCTTAAATACTTTTGTAGTATTAGTTGCCAGAGATTTAACGTATATTGGAGAGAATTATAAGCTACATTCTGATAAAGGACATTTGCTAATTATCTAAAACATTTTTTTACCACTTCTCTTAAATTACCTCCACAAAAGACCTACAATACATTTGCTTGTAAAATTATTCAATACAGTAAAATATTACAGAATATGTAGGAACAGAGGATGGAAATTTTTAATATAGAATGCAAAGGTTCGGCTTTTCAAATTTTTCCGACTTTTCCAATGACAAATCGAAAAATCAAATTACCAGATGATCGTTAGACACAGGTCAGGGCATTCAAAACTGACTTTCCTCAAAACTACAAATATTTTTATTCAAAATTTTAAGAAAAACCCCTAACATTATTTTTGTAACAAGGACGAAAATTCATTCCTGTGAATTTTTTTTTCAATATCCTGCCGTATTTTTTTTAATTTCTTTCCAATCCAAAAAAAAGGACGAAATCTGTTGGTTGTTAAATTTATTTTTCCTGTAATAATTCGGGATAAAAAAAAATATCCACAGGATAATAGAAAACAAAAAATTTAAAGGAATATGTACACAAACACCATACCACACAAACCTTAACCAAATAAAAAACAAATTAGAAATCATCAAGAAGGGATTATACCGTTATGAATAGAAAAGCGTATAAAATTGAAAATGGAAAGAATCTAAATATTCAATTTGTATAACGATATTTGTATAACAGTGGGTGGGAGTGGTGGTGATGGTGGGTAAGATTGGTTATCATTGTTATATCATCTACTTATAAAAAAGAATTATTAAAAAATTGAAATTGAACAATTTAGCGGCGAGTTTTTGGTTGCTTTTTTTTTTTTGACGAAAATTTTTGTGATGCCGAAGCAACAACAACAAGGCATCAAATTTCATCATAATTTTTTTGTCAAGATTCAACGATAATTTATTACAAAAAAATAAAAAAAAAATAAAGAAAAGAAAATGGAAAACTAAAAGAAAATTTGGTAAGAAAAACAAATTAATCACAAAAAAATTATTTATTAATATTTTAAACTAAATTTTTTAGAATAGATATAATAGACGTAGCCCCACTTTCCAGAAGCTTTCATGGTTATTTTTAGTAGAATATCTAGGACACTGGATTTGACGGAGAACTAGTTCCAGTGTTATGGAAAAAATAAGTATATATACGTATATATTTTTTTGCCCCCGAATAAATCCTTTAAAAGGTACATGGAATACTAAGCCCTCGGGAGGTGAGTTGGTGTGAGATTCCCTCGCACTAAAAAACCTTCCACCGTAGCCAAAATAGTGGAAAAAGCCTCTTGCTCGCGCGGTATAATGGCTGAAGAGTTAAGAAGAGTAATAAATAACCTTTAAGGGTTGAATAGGAAGCTCAGAAGGTATAATTTAACTTGTTTCTTGAATTTTTCTAAATCAGAAGTATTGGAAACACATATGGGGGTAATGTGATTCACCGTTTGGAGGCGCGATAAAAGCTTATAAAAGAGTTCATAAATATTTAAGAGTTCGAGTTTGAAAAATGTCTATAGTATATAAATAACATTGAGCTGCTAAAATAGGGTGGGAACTTTGGCCTTATATTTTTAATTTGTTCTGACATAGAATCGTCGACAGTCAATCTATTTGTCGAAAGTCAATATAAAGAGTCAATCTGGTAAAGCAGTCTCTTGCAGTATTAATATAGAATGCAGTAAAAATTTAATGAAAGTAAATCCCCTGGAAATTCTTACAAGACAATCAGCCTAATTTTCATATTTTAAATCACATAACAAGAGCTTCCATTAAATAAGGATCTCGAACTGTTGATAGTAATAATAAACTGCACTTAACAGGTCCAGAGAGATATGGCCATGTAAGTTAAAATAAATGAAACCAAATTTATTTATCAAATGTCTGGTGTAGTAAAATTTCTCATCTGAAGTATGAGGTCCCATTTAAGTTGGCCTTTGTTTCTAGCAATGACATTAAACCGAAAGAGATTAAAGCCGCAAATTTTTATGAAGCATTGGACTATATCTCCGGCTCTACTTGGACTATATAAACAATTCAATAGCTAGTCTAACATTTACTCAATAACTAGTTTATAATTCAATATACTAACTTTTCATGTCACTGGTGAAAATTCGAAATATTTAATACTTAAAATTATTTTCCTTAAAATTTTCCTATGAACTGCAATTGCTGACCCAATTTAAATTTAATAGGATTCCAAAATTATGCGCTGACTTCGATTACTTGAAAAATTTATATGAGAAAATATGTCAAGGATCCAATCTCCAACAAACTTTTTCATTAATAGTACATACCTATGTAAATACTATATAAATATATATATTTTATAATATGTATAAGTATATATATTAACTGTAACTTATTGTATTTGATTGCGCATCTAATGATACTCAATTTCATCGTTGTCTTATTTTTTTTTCGCGATGACATTTAAAACTTTTTCTTGAAGAATTATATTATAAATTATTTAAAAAAAAAAAATATCTAGAAGAAATCACTGGTAACAGATAAGATTTATGGATTCCTATATACCACCCCCTTATTATTGAAAAGAAAAACACAAACAAAGACTCAAAATAAAAAATGAAAAATTTTTTTTAAAAAATTGACAGGATAATTTTTTTACAAGGGGAATTATTAGATGGTATTAGTATGATAATATCAATTATTAAAAGTGTTTTTTAGCTCTTAATTGTTAAAATAAGCTGATAGACCACGGGTATACATTTTTTTAACATAATTAATTAAAAACCAGTAAAATTAATTTTAAATGTCCTTCTTGGTAATAATTGTTTTAGACCACTAAATTTACTTCTAAACACATGCTCTGAATAATTTTAAAATTTTGAAGAAAGTGTTCTAAGAATTTAATTTGTTAATTCAGTAAAGTAATTGACCAATTGATCTAAGTTAGTTGAAACCATGTTGAATATTAATTTTAACAAACTAACACTTAAAGTCAACTTTGGCATGACTTTTAGGAAAGCTCCAAGGATCTCAAAGAATTGAGTCAACAAATAATTCTAGTTTGCAATCCCAGATCTCATAAGCATGGTTCATTCATGATGCAAATCTCACAGACATAACGAACTGGAGGACTTGAAGGGCATTTTTCTCGTGGTATTTAATAATACGAAAATAAATTTACGAAAGATGGCAAATGGATTTGACTAATATAGTTATATTTAAAATTTGTTTAAATGAGTTGAGGTTAAAATCACGGTTTAGTAAATCCCGTTTTCAGAAAATCTCAATTTAAAAAACCTCGTTTTTAGAAAGTCTGATTTTTAAAAAATATCATTCTAGAAAACCTCTTTTTTAATATTCTGGAAAAGACTGATAATTCTGATTTTGTATCCAACTCTTAAATTCTTAAAAGCAATATTTTTTTAATTTAAAAATAAATTGTCTAAAACTAGATTGTCTATAATAATGAAATTTCCGAAGATTTTCTAATTTTCTCAAAGTATTTTCTAAGCCGAGATTATTCGACGCTTCTAACTTAAAGAAAAGGATCATGGAATAGACCGTTCATCGCGAAAATTTGGGACACCAGACAAGTAATAAAAATTTAGATAAGATATGAAACGTATGCCGAATTTAGAATCTAACATGGAAAGATCGTAAATATATAAAAATCAATTTAATTAACTAAAATTTGAGCTTACATAAGATAACAAGGATTTGCTAGACCCTAACGTTTTAGATTATCTTAAAATCTGTGATAGTGAACTCTTACGACGAATAGAATAAGAACTATGTGCAATCTTAAACTTCTTAAGTTGAGTTCAAGGAATAAAATCAGATTAAATTAACTTCTTCTTTTTAATTTCTTAACCCTCTAACTCTTTCTTATTATTCTATTTCCCTTCCAATTCCTCTCCTTCTAACAGAAGCCTTATTACAAAGGAATCTATCCGTTCATGAAATTTGACTAGCTTGAAAAAAAATTATATGCTAGAGAATAGATAATTATATGTAATATATGTATATATATATATTTAAGAACTAAAATATGACTGTAAGAATACTCAAGAGTACATAACAAACACCTTGTTCAATGTCACAAGCTTTACAGACCCTGAGCATTTTTTCTTTCTGGACAAAATTGCCTTTATTAAAAATGATAATCGTCACTATATAAGAGGCGGGCTACCTACAAAGTCATAGAATATAATCCGGGCGATATTAACGATATTAGCAAGAACATCTGAGATACAATATGTCAACACCAGACATAGACAAATTAATAAAAAGAGATGATTGGTGGTTGGAAACCGCTTAAGATGAGTTCAAGGAGTGCTTGTACCGATATTTTATTATCTAAAAAACTGTATAAATCAGTTCTATATTTCATTCTCAAATTTAATTCAATCTTATCTAATATTTATATATATCTCACCTACATATATTATTGACTTCCAATTTTTTTAATTAGAATTAATTAAATTAATTTATCCCGCCAAAATATTTTTTTTTTAACAACATTACAATAGGTACAATTTTTTTTTAAATATTTTTTTTTTTTAGTTAAAATTTTAAATTAATTTTATTTACAAACAAATGGAGGTGTTTTTTTTTTATTTTTTAGTTTTATATATTGAAAAAAAAAAAAATGATGGAAAAACTTTAATAAATTACTATCAGTTAATTATTAACAGTTGAATTGTTCTTTATTTTATATGACGGAAATGGAAATTGCAATTTCCATTTTTATATATTTTTTTTTTTCTCAATATCGTATTTTGTGACTGGTTTTTATACCTATTCTATATGCTATGGGTACAGTGAGCAAATCAGCTCATAGATTCATGCATCACATATATTAAAAATAAAAACCAAAGAGAAAAAAAAAAATTTTTTTGCAAATCCTAGCAATTTTCCAATTGTTTCCAAATCTGATGAAACCAGCAAAAAATCAAGAGTTAAAATAAAAAAAAAAAAAAAAATCAAATGAATTAATACAAAAAAATTCATTGAATAAAAAATTGATTGATAAAAAATGATTCTTCTATGGATAAAAAAAAATAAATAAAAATAAAAAAGGAAATTGCAAAAAAAATGGTAAAAAACCAAAAAGAAGATAAAACACTTTTTTTTTTTGTAAATAATTAAAGACCTTGAGGAAATATTTTGTTTATTTTTATAAATATTTTTTAGCACTTAAGTATTTAACTGCAGGAGAAAATTCAGGAATTTGCAAGGACATAAATGTCCATAAGTATAAAAAAAAATAAAAAATCAAATAAAATATGTAGCACCATACCACTTTCCCCCCAGGTCACTTTAAATTCAAGACATCCACATACATATGTTTTCAGGGATTCAGATGGAATTAAATCTTAATCAGTTTTTTTTTAATTAATATTTAAATTTTTCTTTAATTTTATATTTTTTAACTGATTTTAAAAAATTTATAAAATATACATGGGTATTAACTTCCACAGAAGTTCCACAGAAGCCACTCTTGGGTTCAGACTCCAAATTAAATTAAAATTAAAGTTTCAATAATGTTAAAATCATATTCGAATTAAATAAATTTTTACATTACTATGGAAATCCTAAATGTATGCAATAATCAGTGTAAAAGTACTTTTTAAGAATTACAATTGCAGTTGAGTACTTTGGTAGTCGAGTAATTAAGCAGATGACTTATTAACCAAAGGAGGGTGATTTCAAGGTCTTACAGAGTTTAAATCTTAATCAAAAACATTAACTCATTGTTTTTTATTTTAATTAATATTTCAAATACTTTTATTTTATATTTTTTAAATAATATTAAAAAATTTATAAAATATACATTGGTATTAAACTGGAAGTTCCACAAAAGTCACTCTTGGATTCAGACTCCAAATGAAATTTAAATCAAAGTTTTAATGCGGTAAAAATCTTATTCGAATTAAAATAAATTTTATAATACTATGGAAATCCTAAATGTATGCAATAATCAGTGTACAAGTACATTTTAAGAATTACAATTGCACTTGAGTACTTTGGTAGTGGAGTAATTAAGCAGTTGACTTATTAACCGAAGGAGGGTGATTTCAAGATCTTACAGGGTTTTAAGAGTTATTTTTGAAAATATCACCCGTGCGTGAAATATAAAACTATAATTTCATAATTTTTTTTAATTTAAAGTATTGAACTTATAATTGACCTGAGTAGTCAATGTAGGTGGTGTCAATATTGCAAAAATCAGTGTAATTTGTAATATTAAATATTGATTAATAAATAAATAAAACCTTATCAAATTAATTTAAATTTTAAATTCCTTATATTAAAAAATCAAATTCAAAAAATTCTAAATTATATCTCATTTTGTAATTATTCTTACTTAAAATAAATACATATATTAAAATTATTTAATAGAATTTAATTTCAAAATAAAAAACTTACCATTATTAAAAATTTTTATAATACGAAGACTTCCACTGACATACTTATCGCTCATCACTTTAAAATGTTCACTGTGTTTCCGCCATCAAAAGTATAATGCAGCTAACTTCACTTTCTTTAAAATAACTATTCAACAAATGTCAAAATGTTCTTTCTCACTCACACCAATTAGTTTAATACGGAAATCACTCACTTTGGGTAAAAAAAGAAAAATAAGAATAAAAAAATTTTTTTGCACATTTGTCAGAACAGAAGGGTCCGATATCATCGTGTTGTTCAAAAGATTTCTTCTAAATATATTTAAATTAAATTTTAACTGTTGAAAAAAAATTGATTTTGAAATCAAAACAAAAAAATAAATGGCTTCAAGATTCATTCAAAAAATTGTAAGTTCTTATTATTTAATGTCAAATATTAATATCAATTCAAAAATCAAGTGATCAGAAAATTTTTATATCGATTTATTAAAATTTTACAATTATTTAAATATTTTGAAACTAAAACGTGGTTAATTGTAATTTGAGTAAACATAGTTTTAATTTTGCATTTAACGTTTTTCGTCATCAATTTATAGTTCCAAGAAATTGAAAAATAAAAATTTCAAGACTAAAAATTCAAGGTTTACATAAGAATTTTTTCAAAAAAAAAAACTTGTTTTTCTATGATAGTTAAATTTTTTTTTTCAAAATTTTTAAGTGTTTTTTTTTCTTTATTATAAATTAAATGAAAGGTAATTCATATAAAGCTTGTTTTCAAACAAAATAATATATTAAATAAAAGATTTTTTCAAAATTGATATAACCTCAAAATTATGTAATCTTATCATAAAATTTTGTTATGTATTAGAATTTATTATTATTAATTACAATTTTTTTGTAACTTATTTCAGTTCACTGCCCCTACAAATGGTAGAGCATTTTCATCAGGTTTACGTAAAGTAACTTTAATTCCTGGTGATGGTATTGGACCAGAAATTTCCGCTGCTGTACAAAAAGTTTTCGCAGCAGCAAATGTACCCATTGATTGGGAATCTGTTGATGTAACACCAGTTCGTGTGAGTAAAATTGTTTTTATAATATATATACACAGTTAACTAATCAAACTGAATAATATTTTAATTTTTAGGGTCCCGATGGTACATTCGGTATTCCACAAGCTGCTATTGATTCAGTTAATAAAAATAAAATCGGTCTTAAAGGACCTCTTATGACCCCAGTTGGTAAAGGACATCGTTCATTAAATTTGGCTTTACGTAAAGAATTTAATTTATATGCTAATGTAAGACCATGCAGAAGTTTAGAAGGTTATAAAACATTATATGATAATGTTGATGTTGTCACTATTCGTGAAAATACAGAAGGTGAATATTCCGGTATTGAACATGAAATTGTTGATGGTGTTGTACAGTCAATTAAATTGATCACAGAAGAAGCTTCATCAAGAGTGGCAGAATTTGCTTTCCAATATGCAATAAATAATAACAGAAAGAAGGTTACTGTTGTACATAAAGCTAACATTATGTAAGAATAAAATTGAACACAATCAATCAAACAGTCATTAATAATAAATTGTACATTTTTTTTTATAATTTCTATATAGGCGAATGTCTGATGGTCTTTTCTTAAGATGTGTTCGTGAAATGTCAAAGAAATATCCAAGTGTTAAATTTGAAGAAAAATATTTGGATACAGTATGTTTAAATATGGTACAAGATCCAAGCAAATATGATTGCTTAGTAAGTTGAATAATTTTTGGATTGTTTTTAAAAAAAAAAATGAACGTAAAAAAAAATATTTAAATATTAATTTAATTTTTAGGTAATGCCAAATTTATATGGTGATATTTTATCTGATATGTGTGCTGGTTTAGTTGGTGGTCTTGGCTTAACACCATCAGGCAATATTGGTCTTAATGGGGCATTATTCGAATCTGTAAGTATTAAACAAATAAACATAATTTTTCGAACTTAACAAAAATTTATTTTTTGTTAGGTTCATGGTACTGCTCCTGATATAGCCGGAAAAGATTTAGCAAATCCAACTGCCCTTTTATTATCAGCTGTTATGATGCTTAAACATATGGAATTAAATGATCATGCAGCTAAAATTCAAGCTGCTTGTTTTGCAACAATTAAAGAAGCTAAATATTTAACTGGTGATTTAGGTGGTAAAGCAAAATGTTCCGAATTTACAAATGAAATTTGTGCTAAACTTTAAACTCCTATTTTTTTTACAAACAATAAGTCAAAGTTAAAACAACAAATACATACTTAAAAAAAAAACAAATATTCAATTAAAATTAAAAAATTTTTTAAAATTTCAATTTTCAAAATTTTAAAGACAATATTAATGATTGTACCGTATTACTACACTACTGTTAGAAAATCTACAATTATTTTTATAATTTTCTAACATTTACATTTTGTAAATATGTTTCATATACAAAATTTCAATAATTTTAAATAGATTAATGGTTCATATTTTTATTTTATTAAGAATTACCAAAAATGTATTTGAAATAATATTATAATTTTATAATTGAAAAGGTGGATACTTGGTAAAATCCTTTTCTTAATTTAATTTATTTATTACTTAAATATCTAAGATGCTGGATACGTCTAAGATATCTTCAAAACAAAAAAAAATTTATTTATTTTCGTCCATAGTCAATTCAAAATAATTTCAAAATGTCCTATTTAAGGGCAAACAGTATTACGGTGGAGGCAATCTAATTTAAATAACAAATATAAAAAGAATTTATAACAATTAAAATTTTAATCAATTATAATTTTATATTTATAATTCGTAAACTAAAAAACTTCATCTGTAAATTTATTTTGCAATTTAAAAAAAAAAAAGAAATACCACTTAAAACAGTTCAGATTAAGTTAAATTTGAACAATACTTAAAAGTTTTAGGTAATTATTTATCATTAACGCTATATTTAAGTAAAAAAAGTGTTAATGTTTTTATTTATTAAACAAAAAAAAAAAACCAATGAAAGTTATTTAATTTTATATAATGTTTTAGAAACATTAAAAATAATAATAGGCTGTTAAGTAGACCATTGTTTTTTTTTTTTTCATTAAACAAGATTGTAAAAAAGATCAAATTCTTTGTAATCAATTAATAATTTATTATTGTTGACGTAATAATTATATAAAAAAAGAGAAAAAAATTTTAAATAAAGTGTTATAAAAAAATAACAAAAAAAAATTGTAATTTTTATTTTTTATGTTAGTTAGAAAAATGCATGTTGAATGTTTGAACACCTACATA
This sequence comes from Dolichopus griseipennis, assembly GCA_963082915.1. Classification (NCBI taxonomy): domain Eukaryota; kingdom Metazoa; phylum Arthropoda; class Insecta; order Diptera; family Dolichopodidae; genus Dolichopus; species Dolichopus griseipennis. Next base: position 78,393,549 of record OY720445.1, on the reverse strand, counting down.
TTGAAAATTAAATAAAGTTACGTTTAATTACTAAAATTTTTTCTAAATACGCCCACAATTAATTACTGAAAATTTTAATAAATTTTGTTTTGATCCAAAACATACCAGAGACATTAATTCAAATTTTTTTTTTAATATTTTCTGTTTTTCTATTGTGTTACATAAATTTTTATGACAAACTGTGAATAATTACAATTTCACATTATGTCCAAATAAAAACAAAAATTAATTAACTCCAATTAGAGCCTCTCGAATTTATCTTTTCTTGACATTCAGTATTAATATAGTATTAATACATAAACAGATTATTGTAGTGTGTAAATACTATAATTCGGAATTATCTTAATAAAACCAGATAAAATAGTTGAATAATCAATATTGATTAAGATTATAATAATTTCAAGTAGAAAAAAAAATTGTCTGAGAATTCTATTTGTATAAATTAGAATTATTTATAAAAACTGAATTGATTAGACAAGTTTTTACGAAAATTTAAAATTAAAATTTAATAATAAAGTTTAAAATAACGAAAAAGAATAGTTAACGTAAAAATTTAAATAAATATATATATAAAAATACGTTTTCTTTGTCCAAGTCTATAAAAAGAAGTGAATTCTCTGTTCAGTATTTGAATATTAAAGAATTTATAGACTTAGGAATTAATGACTTAAGTTGCTCATTACGAATACATTTAAAATTATGTTAAAAATGAATATTTATTAAAAGCTTTATAAATTATAAATATCTGATTAATAACTATATATCCTCAATTTCTTCAGGGAATTTAAATCCGAGCACTCAGGGTAATCTGATTAAATCCTCAATCTCTTTAAGGGGTTTTCAACTCAAGAAGTCATGCTAAAGGTTTGTGCGCATAGTAGAATAATATTGATAATTCACTGGTATAAAATACATAGAGAATTTGGTATTTTTGGAGACAAGCATTTGATTCTTCTGTTTGTTTTGTCGTCATATCCCTATAAGAAAAAATGCCTAAAAAATTTTAAATAAAACACAATTTATTTTTTTATGATTATTATTTGATTATGCTTTTTTATTATGTTGTATTTTGAAATAATGTATTTTTAAATTTTATGTTTTTTTTTTCTTTGAATATACCGTTTTTCTTTCCATTTTTATATTAAATTTTTTTAATCTTAAACTTAGAATTCTTTTACACTACAATTTGAACTTATTTCAAAATTTTTTTTTATATTTTACTATATTATATTATGTATTTATTTTATATTTTATTTTTTGTATATTTTTTTTTAATAATAATTAATTCTTTATGATTTTTTTTTTTCTATCAATCTTATTTTTCATTTTTAAATTAGTATTTTTTCCAGAATTTCCAAAAAATTAAATAATGGAAATATACGTAAAATTTTTTTTCAATGTTTTTTTCTATTTCTTTTTCATGAATAGTTTTTTTAATTATTTTTACTTCTTTATGTATATTTTGAAATGCAAATTTTATCTACAAAAATAATTATTACATCTATACATATATATATATATGTTATTTATATATAAATATATATTCTTGAAGTATAATAGTAGGTTATTTATAAGAGATAATGTATTATAAGTTTTTAGATAATAATTTTACTCAAAAATTTATTTTGATATTAAATTTTAATTTTTTATAGCATTTTTTTTGTTGTTATTATCTTTGCCAAAGTTCCATTCCAAAAAAAAACATTTATTATAGAAATCAAAATAAAAAGATTAAATTAAATAAGAAGATAGTTAATAAAAAATTTTTTATTATTGATTTAGTTCCTTGAATAAAATTCAATTTAATATGATAAGCTAAAGAATTAAACTAATCAAATTAGACATCGATTACAATAAAGTAATATCACATATAATACGATTTTGTTTTCAAGTACAAATAATTTTAAGAAAATTTTTGAATAACGATGTTTAATATGCCTAATATGTATTTCTACTTCTTCTGTTTAAATTATCCATTCAATATTATGAAAAAACAAAACTAAATTCAAGGAATTAGTTCAATAATATTTCCAAATTAAAAAAAAAATTCAAAAGATTATTTAAATTGTTTATTCTTTAATTTTTATTCAAATAAAATTGTGGCCATTATTTTGCTTTTATATTTAATTAAATTCGTAAGTTTTTAATTTAAAAATTAAATTCGGCCACTTTTTTCATTTATTTGATAAATTTTTAAGAAGGTTAACCATTTTTTAAAATAATTTGAAGATTTTCACAGTATTGAGAGAAAATTTATTAAATAAATATCTTTACAAGAAAAAACTTAAAAAAATTCAATATAATTAAAAACTTAAAAGTTTTTAAAATAAAATTATAAAATTAAATTGATTTTATTTTACCCTTTGGTTTTAATTAAAAACATAATTTAAAAGCAATTTTTAATTAAATAATACATAATAAATTAAAAACATTAAATGAAATAATAAATTTAATTGAGCTTTTAACTCAAGAGGAACATGGATAACCTTCTTACTTTATTTTTTATAATATTTAATTATTATTTAATAATTGTTTATTTTTTTTTTAAAAACAAATTTTCAATTTTTTTGATGTTTATCACAGGAAAGCTTTATGAAAATTGAACTTAATTTTGGAAAAATTACAAAATATAAATATATTTTATCTTAATTTTAAATTAAATAAAATTAAAAAAATATGTTTTTAAAACAACACAGCTGATGAATTAGTTTTTAATTTTAAATAAAAACAAAAAAAAATCCGGGATAATAACAATGAATATCACAAATATTTAACATTTTTTCCTATCCAAATTTAATGTATAATGTAATAAATAGTTTTTATTAATTTAAAAATAAAATAAAATCTAATATCAGATCTTTTATTTATAGTTCAATCAAGATTAAGATAATAAGATCTTATTTTTGTACATATTAAAAAAAAAAAATCTGTATATTAAAATTATTAATTTTATTAATTAAATAATAAAAATTGTATATACTACAAATCAAAAGCTAATAAATTCGGTTTTATGCAATTTAAATCTAATATATATTAAAATGAAGTTCAGCTTTATGAGAGATTTTTTGTACATTTATTACTGAATTTAATAATTAAAAACATTGAACCAACCGAATAGCATAGTTCTATTTGTTTTATGCATTCTATTTGTGTTATTCTAAACATTGAAATGCCTTTTTATATTTATTGAGTTTAAACGATGATTTTAAATAAAAAAAATTATATTTAATTCCAAAAATTTGTACAATTTTCATAAAATTTTTTAATATTTTTTATTATAATATGAATGTATTTAAATACATCATATTATATTGTATGAATTAGGTTTTCGTTTTTTTTTTTTATATTTTTTGTAAAATTATTTTTTTAAAAGAAAATTTAACAAATAGTTTTTCTTTTATTAACTAAAATATAAAATTGTATAATAGAGAAATTTAACAGAAAAAAAAAAAATAAGTATATATATTAATATTATGTATAATATATAAATTCAACTTAGCTACTTAATATTTAAATTATTATTTAATATGTATATATTTATTTATTTTAAATTAATTAAATATAAAGACTTTCATACATCCCACAGTTTACAAAATAAAAATTATTAATTTCTCTAATATATAATAAATTAATTAATTAATAATATTAAAATGTATTAAAAAAATTAAAAATATGTTAAATATGCAATTTTACATCCCCATTATTATTACATTTTTTTTTTTTCTTCAATTTCAAGCAGTCAAACAAAACAAAAACAAAATTCCAAAAAATAAAAAAATTAATTCATTTATATAAATTCAAATATATTAATATACAATTGTTTATTTTTATTAATTAATTTAAATTAAATTTAATTAAATTCTATTTATTTTATTTTTTTTTTTTTTTTTTATATAAAGAAGAACAAAAAATTCAACTATAGAGTTTTCTATATAAATATTAGGAAATTATTTTTCAATTTTTAATTCTTTTCACAATTATTTATCAAAATAATTTTTGATTCTCAATTATAATCTGTTATACAATTGTATAACTTCTCATTTATAATCTGTTATACAATAATTACCACTTTTTTTTAATGTTTTCATAAAGTTTTATTTTTTTATTCTTTATTTTTCAACTATCACAACAAATTCTTTTAACGAAATATATCTGTATTGTATATATATGCATTTATGTCCTTCGTCCTTTTTATTAAGAGTTATTCGTTCTCATTATGGAAAAAGTTTAATTGACATTTTAAAAAACTTGACTTTGATCTTGTTTAACAATTAATTATTAATTAAATATTTTAGTTTGTTTTATTTATATTATTTTTTTTTAAATGATTTGTTGGATAAAAAGCTTTGTGTATGTGTGTGTGTTATACAAGCAATTATAGCATCTACATTAGATCTTTTATATATTGTTTTTGTATATATTGTATATCCCTTTTTAGATATATATTATACAACATAACTAATATATTAGTTATTATAAGTAACATCAAAAAGGAGTATTTTTTCAAGAGTTAAAATTGTTTTTTTTTTTTTTTTTAATTCTTATATTTTCTATATATTTAAATTCTAAAATTTTTTAGTTTGTTTTATATGTTTAACAGCTCAAAATCCCATTTAAAAGGGAAATGGCCTTCTCTTCTACATAAAATCTCTTTGGAAAAGAGATTAAACTTTTTTTTATTTCATTATATTCAAGAGTTTCCAATACATTTTGGACTAAGTTTAAAAAATAAGACCATTTTAGCTTTTCTATGTAATTAAATGTAGTGGTCGTCTAATTAATCGACTTGCTAATACTATTTTATTTTTTATATAATATAATGACTATTAAATTGTTTCACTTTCTAATTAATAATATGAAAGTTAATATTTTATATAGTTAAGTGTGATACATTACATATTTTTCTTTTAAAAGTATTTTTATTAATATATGAAACATATAAGAATTAATTTTACTTTTATAATTTGCATTTCTTTTAGTTTTATACTTTATTTTTCTATTTTTTTATTTTTTTTTATTTTAATGAAATAATTTATTTTGTGTTATTTTAAGTTTTCTTTTACCTATCATTTAAATATTCAAAATTAATATATATATATATTTTGTAAAAAATTTTTATGTAAGTTTTCTTTTTAGTTTTCATATTTTATTTTTAAAAGTAATATTAAATGTAAATATAGCATAAATACACATAAACTTCCGATTTATAAGGTACTTATATATTGTTTGAGCATGATTTCAATTATGCAGACGTTGGATCATCATTCGTAAAACTAGTACAATACAACCTTTTACCTTAAATATTCTAAATGCATCTTATCTAACCAAAATTGAAGCGTCATTTGCATATCGAATGCAGCATCAACCAGGCTATTGTAAAGAACCTGTCATTACGTTATTATAAGTTGTTTTCTATAAAAATAAATTATAAGAAAATTGATTCGATCAACAAACGACTTTATTTTAGGGATGTGATCATCAGTCAGATGGACTCAATCAATCACCAATCAATTACAGAGTTTCCAAATGTTATTAAAAACCATTCAAATTACAAATTTAAACAACTCAATTTTACATATTTATGCATTACAACAAGTTAATTTCTGAGGAAGCAAAAATATGAATATTCCACCCCATATAAATCGGAAGAACAAATATAAATATAAATATTTTTCAACAGAGCCCAGCATTTTTATTTAAATTTCTGTATTAAAAATTGATTTGCAGTATTTTTTCAATTTGTATATTTAAAAATACAAAAAAGATATTCTTGTTGAAATGATTTAATAATTTTTACTATTAAATTTTATAAAAAATCTTTTTAGTTTTTTTTTTTTATTTTAACATATTTTTTAATAATTGTTTTATTTTATTACCATATAAAATATACATAAATAATTGTTGAAGAACAAATTGTATACATGGTTTGAATAACAAAAAAAAAAAACAAATTAACAAACTTGATAAATAAATTATTATAAATAAAATTGCATGCTTTTAAAAAATTATTTAATATAATTTACCATTAAAAGATAAAATTTATTTATATTTTTTTTTTCATTTCCAATTTAAAATGAAAACTAAAATGAACTTTGAAATGATCTTGTATTGAAAATTAATTATGTAATTAAATTATTAAAATTAATTTCTTAATTTCAATTGTAATTTTCTTTTGAATATAAAAAAAAAACAAATTTAAAACAAGAAAACTAAACACATTAAAAATAAAAAAAAAAAAAGTATCTATTGAAATAAATTACTTTAGAAAATATATATTGTTTTTTATCCAATTTGATTTTTGATAACTCTTTACAAAAATAATACTCGAGTTTTTCAATTCTTTGAATGCTACTCTTTTTTTTTTTCTTTGATTTTCCCGCCAAAAATCTAAAAGCTTTAAAAAGAAAATGGAAAATTATCTCAATTTTAACTTTTAATACAAAAAAAAAAAATGATTTTTATTCTTTTTTTTTTTAAATAACAATTAATTAAAAAAAAAAAAAGATACAATCTTGAGATATGAAATTTGTTTGAACATATTATTTTTTTACAATTACAGTTTTTTATAATATAAATTACTTTTTGAAACAAATTTTATTTTTAAATACACTTTTTTATTTTTCCATTTCTTTTTGTATCTATCAGATTTTGGCTTTTCTTTAGCTGCTTTTGCTTTTTTGTTTTTTTTTTTTTTTTTAGAAAGAAATACATTAATTGGACACAATTTTAAAATTAAAACATTTAATTTTTGCCAATTCTCTGCATTTTTTCATTTTTTATGTACATACCTGCCGAAAATATTAATATTCTTTTGAGTAAAATATTATATTTTTTTTTTTTTGTATATATTGTGTAAAATTATTTTAATATTTAATTTATATATGTTATTTCAAATTTTATGATATTATTTCATCATGTTCTGTAACAATTGAATTACCATATTGTGTTTCATAATTTGAAGTTGAAGATACATGACGATCATGAATTAACATTGAGAGAGCTTTTAAACTTTTTCTAACCTAAAAATAGAAAGTAAATGTAATAAAAATGTTGAAGATATATTTTAAAGATATTTTTTTAAAAAATAATTCAAAACTTACGCGTGCTATTAGCTCTAAATTATTACTAAGTATATTCTGAGCTTCTTCAGTACTTTTAGCTTGTAGCTCTTTTTGCCATTTTAATGCTTCTGCATAAACATCATTATTATCATCACCACTTGAAGACTACAATAATAACAAAATTAAAATTTTATTAGTAAGTATACAAATATATAATATTGAATTTAAATTCAATAAAATTCTTACCCATTTATTACTTATATCTATTGTTGATCTATAACTAGCTTTGGCCTCAATATCTAATATTCTATACATAAGATATAACGAAAATAATGTTAACATAACAGCTAAAAATATTCCTATATAAACAACATGTACTTCAGTTGGAAATTTAAAATGTATTAAACTGATTAGTTTATCTTTAATTTTTTTTAATGATGATGGTGATGATGTTGAATATGATAATGTTGTTGTTGTTGATGTAATTGATTTATCTGGTGATAATGAAAATCCAATTGTTGATGATGTTGCTGTTGTTTGGGTTGTTTTAATTGGAAGTTGTTGATTTGATTTTAATACTTTAATTGGAGTGCCAGCACCTATTATTAATTGTATTTTACCTTGTCCACCTTCAATATCACCACTTAATAAATCATTATCTAATATTGAATCATTTGATGCAATTTGAACAATATTTTTATTAATTGGTATTGCACGATGTCTTAATGTATGACTAGCATCAGATGATGAATTACCACAATTATTATTATTACCACCACCACTACCACTTTGTTGAATATTACCACCTCCTCCACTATCACCAGCTTTTAATTGTGCTGGACTTTCATTACCACTAATTGAACAACTTGAATCATCTTCAACAGAATATTCTTCACATATTTCAGCACCATCAACAGGAACTAATTTTGGACTAATAACAATACTTTCAGTTGCTTCTAATGGTGGGCATACACTGCACATTAAACGAAATGCAGCTTCACGACTCATAAAACTACCAAATACATGACGTTCATCAATTGTTGCAACACCAACAGCATTTGGTATTATTTTAGCTGTTTTTTCTTTTGATATTTTTACAACAGATGATGTTGGAATGAGCAACTGTAAATAATTAGGGATTATTATGCATTGGTGGTGATGTTTAAAAGGGGGGTTTTTTTTATATTTACCTTTGTAACAAAACCAAAAACATTTGAATAGAATGCAAAATAATTTTCTGTAATATATAAATGTCCTTGCAGTAAAATATCACTGACTAGTGCACATGAGAAGTCTAGAATATTAAAAAAAAAAAAAGGAATCATTAACGACTATTTTACTTTAATAATTCGTCGCTATATACTTACAATTAAGAACTCTTTCGTCTTTTGAAACTTGCTGAAAATGTCTATGAAATTTCTTTTTTCTAGAACTGCTAAGTTCTTTTCTCTTCTTTTCTTTTTCTGGAATATCATTTTTAGCTACTGTCACGCTACTATTACTTTTCGTATCGTTAATAACACTTAATACAGATGATGTTGATTGTGATTTAATTGGATGTGGACTAATGCTTCGTGTTGGTCTTTCTTGACTTTGTTGTTGTTGATAATTATTATGTGTTGACTGCAACTGTTGTTGTTGTTGCTGTCCACTTCCACCAGATGATGATGATGTCGTCGTCGTTGTGATAATTGATGATTGCTGCTGTTGTTGTTGTTGTTTTGTTTCTGATGATGATGCAATTGGTGAAGATGATATTTGCCTTTGGGATCTATAATCAATCATTAAATTTTGAAAAGTTGAATAAAAAAAAAAAAATAAATATTGAATTATGTAATTAATGTAAAAACATTATTTGGTCTTTTTTTATTGAGGCAAATTCATATAATTTTGAAATGTAAATTTTTAATTTTAATTGTATTTGGATTTATGGACGTATGGAGCTAGTTATTATTTATTTAAATATGTTTTTTTTTTTGTTGACATAGGAAAAATAAAATAAAATTAAATTTTTTGAAAAATTGAAGTTGTTTAAAAAATTTTTTTTAAAATTTTAAAAACAGTTTTTTGTTTTTCTAAGTGGTTCTGTCAAATCGGGTAAGTATAACTACTTATTTCTATATGAGTAATACCTGAACCCTATTGCATCAAACACTTATAGCACTAATCGAATAATCAAGCAATTACTTTTATTATAAGTTTTTATTGAATCAAAACTACTTTTTAACATAATAACACAATAAAGTATTAATTAGTTCGAAACACTCAGTTTTAAAATGTTATTTGATTAGTGATACTGATAAGTGTTTCATACAACCAGATTCTGAGATATTTCTTGAAGATTTTTGAATAACCATAAAGAGTTTTAAAAGTTTTTTACCTTCCAATTTCATTAATTAATTATCTTTCTAATTCCAAGTATCTAAAATAATTGTATCCCCTGACTGAACAACTATTGGGTTTGGGGAATCAGAGACTCAAGTACTACTATTATACATTCCCAAAATTGGAGAATATTCCAAATAATATAGTTTAAGGAGCTATTTTTCATTTAAAATTTCGCTAACAATTTATCATTTTAAGCCCTTTGCTTAAACAATTTAAATTATTTAACAACAGATTATATATTGTATATATTTATATATATATATATATATATATATATATATCCATATATTCTGAAATCTGAACCATTTAAGTTGATTCCATGAAAAATTGGATTAATGAAGAAGGAGGAATGACTTTTAGAAGAAGAAAGTGGAACGGGTAGATTAGAAGGGAGTAGATTTTAAGGGATGCACGCATTAAAATAGTTTAGGCATTTATTTAAAAAAAGATGAATTATTATCTTACTTACGGTTTTTATAATTAGGACCTTAGTTTTGACTGTTCTTCAGTAAAAAAATCAAATCAATATTAATACTCCTCATTAATTACTCAACACCTTTGTTAGTAATTTACATATACGCATATTCAAATTAAAACAATAAGTAATTAACTAACTTAATCTCATAAATAGATTAAAAAAATTAATACAAACACTTTTTAAAAACAATAACAATGAAATTTTTATTAGATACCATTAAGTTTTATTTAAGTTTTGAAGATTCCCATTTTTTTCAGAAGTTGTAAATGATTCATTTAATAATTTTCATATAAAGTTAAATTACTTTAGTTCATTAACAACTGAGTCATATATGAGGGGGAATTCCTATTCACCTCTTCAGAACACTAATTGCATTATAACAGTTTTATTCGTTGTAAAATTTGGCAAAGTCTAATCTATTGTTTTGTGAAAAGAAACTTATGTGAAGGTACTAATAAAGCAGTTTCCTTATCATAATATTTTTTTTTTATAATCACAGTTAATACGGTACCAACTTGATTTATTAATTGCAAAATGATAAGATTCCAAAATTCTAAATAATTTATTATGATTTTTAGTTATTTATTTGAATAAAAAAACAATAACAAAACTTATCACTTATCATATGCATTAAATGTACAAGTTGTTAACACAGGTGTTGAATTTTCATAAAAAAAAGGGGTATAAAATATGATAAAGATAAGTATGATTAAAAAATATTTAAAACAAGTAAATAAATTAGAATAATAAAATTTTATTTTTATTTAGTAATAACTTACAGATACCGTACATATTAACAGAACATATGATTCCTAGATTAAGTCAAAACAAAAGGTAAATCTATGATAAGAGTCATGTGAATTCGTTTTAATTCCATAATAATTACCTGGTGTACTACTGTTAACTGCGTATTTGTGATTTTATTCCAGGACACCTTGTATTTTTAAAATATTAGACATTGAAGTGACTGTTAAGTCTGTCTGACTGTATGTGATTTTATTGCAGGACACCTTGTATTTTAAAAATTTTAGATATTGAAGTGACCGTTATATCTGTCTGACTGTCTGTGATTTTATTGCAGGACACCTTGTATTTAAAAAATTTTAAATATTAAAGGGACTATCTGACTGTCTGTGATTTTATTGCAGGACACATTGTATTTTGAAAATATTAGATATTAAAGTGAATGTTAAGTCTGGAGATTGTCTGTGATTTTATTGCAGGACACATTGTATTTAAAAAATTTTAGATATTGAAGTGACTTATAAATCTGTCTGACTGTCTGTAATTTTATTTCAGGGCACTTTGTATATATAAAATTTTAGATATTGAAGTGACTTTTTAATCTGTCTGACTGTCTTTTATTTTATTGCAATACACCTTGTATTTAAAAAATTTTAAATATTAAAGTGACTGTTAAATATGTCTGACTGTCTGTGATTTTATTGCAGGAAACCTTGTATTTAAAAATTTTTAAATATTGATGTTATTGTTAAGTCTGGAGACTGTCTGTATAGTGTCTGAGAGCTAAAATATAGTCACTCTCACAATTTTTTGATTATTATTAACTAACTAGATATATGAATTATAAGTTATCTTAAGTATAGTGATTAGGTTGTCACCTGTTAATTAAATTGGTTATTTTTTTTTTTGTGATTTTTATTAAATGATTATATTATACATGGAATTGATAAAAAAATTTTTGTAAGTAAATATTATTTTATGTAAAACATTATTATGATTATAAGTACTTCTAAAGTGCCGAATTGATAAAAAAGTATTAAACACATTTTAAATTCATGTGTTATTAATTTTGTTCTATTTAATTAAATTTTTTTTATAATAAGTAGGTAAAAGAAGATTATTTAGAATTTATATAAATCCAAATGAATTAGTTTTTATTAAAATTTATATATTTTTAATTAAAAGGGAATAATTAGAATTATATAAACTAAGTATATACAGTTTATACATTTGAAATTAATAATTAAATAGATGATTAACATTAAAGCAAACAAAACTAAAAAAGAAATTAGATCCTTATTGCTTCATTAAATTTCTTTCCAAACTTCCATTATTGGTATTTAAAGAGGATTTACATTTCCTTCCAAAAATCTCCTAGAAAAGTGTAAATAACTTAATCTTTTAAGTTACTTATGATTAGATAATTCATTTGGCTTCTATATCACGAAACAATAGTTGGTAAGCCAACTGTTGGAACATGATTCTAATCCGTACAAAACATTTTTGGCCAGGCCTTTCTTTTTTACAAAAAATGGGATTAGAGATAAAAAATAATTTAATATATCCTGCATAAATTAGCGATTGACCAACTAGATTAGAGAATCGAAAGGATTGTATTAATTAGTAAAAATCCGAAACTAAATTAGGAGCTATGTTTTAGCAAATTACTAAGTAAAAATCTAAATTATTAATTCATAGCTAAGTAAATTGATCAAATTATACTACAAATGATAATTTATTGACTAAGTAATATAGGTTTTTTAATAAAGGTTTAATATAACATAGATTTGTAGTTTTATTATATATACTATACGGGGGCGGTACAAAAACTCGATGTATAAAATCGCGTTTTTACAAATTCACATTTGGCTATTCGGTGTACAACATCTCGTTTTATGTCTTATATTTGTAAAAAATATTATGAGGAGGGATTTTAGAGTTGGATCAAATTCAGGATTGGTCTCTTTTTCCAAAATATTTATATTTATCTAAATGTGCAGAGATTTTTTTTTTTTTTTGTTGAATTCAATATTAGGATTGGCCCTTTTTCCAGAATATGGTATATACGCAAATGTCAGATTCTGAATTAGAAGGGATTATTTTTTGTATGAACTAGGCATGCGTAATATGAATTAACATGCCATTGTTTTGATTTTGGTGTTGGATGCGAAATTTAGCTTCAATAATTAAGTTAGCATGGGTTCGACATTTTATTTTTTAACAAGTTTTATTACAATTTATTAAAAATATTAAACCATTAAAAAAAAAAAAATCGAAATTTTGTCAAATGAGATTTTGAAAAACGAGTTTTCGTACCAGACCCATATTATACATTCATATCACACGCTTGTTAATGATGACTAATTCTTCTATATCACGATTTTTGTCAAAAATATTAAATATAATATTGCTCCTATATTCTAATCTGTTGTGATGTCTTATAGTAGAGGTAATTATATTTTTTTAAATCCAATAATTTCTTGATAGAACTTTCTATTTTATATGTTGTATGAGATTAAGTCGAGTCTTCGTATCTCAAAGTAAGGGAAAAAAACAAACAAAGAAAATATAATCTAAAATTTAAATTATTATGTTTACAATTTTAATGTAAGTTATAAGGTCTATGATAATGGAATGAATTACTTATTTTTTGTACTTTTGAACTCTTTACATATATATATATATAAATATATAATTATATTTATTGTTTACAATTTACTTGTCGGAAGTTTTTTTTAAATTTGATAAAATATAAAAATCACACGAAAAACCTCTTTAAATTATTTCAATAAGATAATCCATTTTTAACATTTATTTTAAGTAAACAATTGACAAATAAATTATAAAAATAAGAGTTAGAAACACAAATTTATATTTATTAAATATATATATAGTTCATAATGATAATAATAAATTATAATAGATTTTGTTATCAAAAAATATTATCAAAAATAACAAAAGATTTCATTTCAGATGTTGAAATATATATATTTATATATATATATATATATATATATATATATATATATATATATATATATATATATAATAGCTAGGTTAGTTACTTATTTAATTTAAAACAACATGTGATTAAGTACAAGTTCTATATACTTCTGTATATATAGTCTTAATATATAAGTAGTTAAAGAAAACTTGAATAAACTTTATTTTGCAAATAAGTATCTTTTAATTTTAGTATAAATAAAAAAAAAATTAATTGGAGTTTAAAAATAATAAAATTTTAATTAAAGTATCTTATATTATATTATTATCAGAAAAAAAAAAAAAAACAATTGTATATATATAAATAATGAAAATATTTAAAAATAGATTTATAATGTAGCTAAATAAGATAATAATTGTATTCATCTCTTGTATAGAAGATGAAATATAATGAATTTAAAATTGAATACAACAATTTATTTACATATTCTGTATTTATATAAGTACGTCATAAAACGGCAATAAACCTTGATTCTAGTATAAACATATACGTTAATTTTGGTGGTTTATTATATTAGACACAAAATATATATTGCAATAAGTACTATAAGAGTAACAAAGTGCTACTTGAGTAACTAAGTAGTATACCTACGTGACTAAGAACACCTTTAGAGTTTTTAATATAATCCTATGAAGGAATTTTCCAAATATTTTAAATATTTTAGTATTTAGTATTACTCATTTAAAGGTTACACCTACTAATTATCTTCCTACTGATAAGGCTTCTTAAAAATCTTAAAAGTAATCTATATATATATATAAATATTAATATGTAAATACTTAATCACTAATCACATAATATATTTAAGTAATAATCATATAATAACCACTTTTTAATTATAATCTAAGGTTTAAAGTGCTCTTATAGCCCACAATAATGTTACTGGGGCATGACTAATTAGTATCTGTGTGCTATACAGCTTTTAAAATAACTAAATATTTTGACAAACTAAATATGTACAATCACTTCATCTAGACTTTCTCAAGAATAAAATTATATTATAAAAATTATATTATATTAGTCATTGCAGATAGAGCTATAATTTACATTACTTAATTTAAAATTTGAAGGGGTTCCGAAAAAAATGTGAGAGTAAATAAATGACACTGATATATGTATATAATCAAAAAATTTATGACACACCTGAGTTGTATTGCATCAACCGCAATTATCAATAATCAAATAAACATTTATTTAAAGAAGCAAAATCATATTTAATAACCCAAAAAAAATGTTGATCAACATTCTCTTATCAAAATAATTCTTATATGATTTTTTGATTAAGTAGTGAGCATTTGTTGGTGTAAATGGGGTCCTAATGACGATTGTAAAATCAGACTAATGTATAGTCAAAAACTTCAAAATCATTACTTGATGTTGTGGTTATATATAATACAAAAATCATTGGTATAGAGTTTAAATAAAGTTAAGGATTAAAGTATGTACCAGACCAGAAAAATGGTCAAATGAAAATTTTGAATTTTGTAACATAAGTATTAATGTAAATATAAAATAAAAAGTAATTGTAATTGTAAGATTTAAATCTTATTTTAGTATTATTTTGAACTTAATATATCAACCTTTTCGCAAAAGATCATTTGACGCTTAATTAAATTAGAAATATTAACCAATATAAGTTGTAATTAGATTAAGTTGTGTTCTAACCAATACTACATAGATGCAACTCGTCTTTGATTTTAAAATTAATACAGGTGAAAGGTTATTAATATAAAATCAAATTTTAAATAAACAAATTAAAAGATAACTTAAAATTATAAATTAAATAAATAATTAAAAATAATAAATAAAAATAAAAATTCTTACTCATCAGAACTTTCTTCTGCACTGCTACTTTCATCTAATATTGAATTAGAACGATTTAAAACTGTTACTGATTTAAAACCAGCATAATAATTTTTAACACGATTATATGCACTATTAATAGCATCTTGTGTTACTGTTGCTGTTGTTGTTGTTGTTGATGCCATTATAATATATTTCAATAATATACTATGCAACAATTTTTACACAATATCACAATACACTTCTTTTTTTTTATTTTAATTAATTAATTAATTATTTTAAAAAAAAATTTAATTTTTAAATTAATTTCCAAATTCAAAAAAAAAAAAAGGAAAGGTTGATATCTAACACAAAATTCAAAATATTTATTAGTTACTTAATACAAAATTTCCAAAGTCTTTTGCAATTAAAAAAATTCAAAAACAAAATCAAAAAAAAAAAATATATACAACAAAATATTATTAAACTGATTTAAAACCAAAAACAAAAACCTTCCAACAGATGGAAGGAGTTAAACAGAATAATTAATGTAAATGAATTGAATAATTAAATTGATGAATTCAAGTTGCCTACTAAACTAAAATACAATTCTGTTAAAACTTTTTAATCGAACTTTTTGTTTTGGTTTTTATTTTTTTTTTTTTTCTCTCATGTCATTCATTCTCGCCGCTCCCTCTCTCCACCTCTTTTTTTTTATTTATTATATTATTAATGCTCTTTACTCCTTGTTCTCTCGATTTATTTTTATTTAGTTAATAATTATTAAGTAAATATATAAATATTTTTAAAATAAAATGATAATAAAAGTCAATTTATTTATAAGTATATATGTATGTATATATTCTACATTCATTCATACATAATAACATGTATGTTTATGGAAATGTAATCATCATTAACTTTAATTACTCAAAAATTACTCTATAAAGTATTATATGCACTGTTG